>JAWNNQ010000847.1:600000-1066265 GCA_035044765.1 Leucophenga montana | reverse complement strand
AACTCAGCCCGATTAGATGGTTCGGGTCGTCCAGGTCTTGGATCATCATTTAAATCATCACGACCGTTTTTAAATCGTGTAAACCACGTCTCAGCCAATTGTTTACCGAGTTTGAAACGGACATTTAATATTTGCTCTTTGTACCATTATGTTTTTACGGCATAACTACAAAAACTGCTGTTATTAAAACGTGTGTCATTTAGTAGCCTGTCAAACCATTAGCATGAACTTAGCTGCTTTCGAAAGAAGAAAAATGTACCTTTCTAGCACTGCCAACATTTAAGAGATTTCGTTACGTATTCTATGATTTAAATCAAAAGTTCGGTTATTTTAAGATCAGACCTAATATATCACAACTGCAGCTAAAGTTGTAAATTCAGGATTTGCTCTATTTGTATGCTTTTCCACTATTTTCGTCGTAGTAATTTCAATTAAAGCATTTTCATATCCTGCATAAAAAACATTAAAAAGCAGAGGGTATTTTGGGTTTGTTGAACTGTCAAATTATATGTAACATAGCATCAGTGATCCCATAAAGTACATACTAGCTATATTCGGGATCAATACAAGAAAAAGAAGTCGATCAAACCGTGTCTGCCCACCCGTCTATTTGAGGTACATCTCAAGAATACTAAGTTAAACTAAACTCGCGATATATAGACGCTCTATTAAAAGTTATTGCAAAAGTTTCATAACTAGCCACGCAGTGGTGAAAAAGAAACAAAAACACTTTTTACCATTCTACCATGCCATGCCTACTTTTGGGCGTAGCACACAAACTAAACTATTTTTCATTACCTTACTGACAATTTTAACTAAAAACTTGATTTTGTAGCATCTTATTTACGGAAACTTTACATAGTTATGAGCTAACCAGCTTAAAAATTCAATGTCAAGAGTTTTACTTAAAATAGCGAACTAATGTTTGAAAATCGTATCAAAGTTAAAAATAGTACTATTATTGAATTTACAAATATATCGAAAAAAGAAAAAAATAATTTCTATAGCATTTTCAAAGTCAAATCTTCGTTTTTTCTGCTTTATTTTTCGACCAATTTGTTTGCTTCGGTGAGAAGAACATCAGTGTCGCATGATGGTGCACTGCCACGCGCTTTTTTTCCGCATAGTTACTCGCTTTAATTTGTAAGTCGCGCCCGCCTGATGCGATACACCGGTAAACAGGGCAGCCAAACAGGAAAGGATACACCGCAGTCATCCCAAAAAAAAAAAAAAACAAAAAAAAAACATTAAATAAAAGGAAAATAGGCATTAAGAAAGCACAGAAAACCCATGAAAAAAAGGAAGAGTCAAACCAAATAAAAAAATAAAAAAAAAAAGCCGCGTCGCCCACTTCCGGTTTGTCTCAAAAACATTTTTATTTATTCTGTGCTGTGCTGCTGTTTTCATATTTTTTCAATTTTTTTCCTTCTTCTTCTATCTTGTTAGAAATTTTACCACTTTTCCGCACTTTTTCCAGCGATTTTTCCCAAACACCAAAAAAAAAAAACAAAAAAAAAAGGAGTGTAATAAACGATGCGCACGTTGACTTTTGCATTGCGCTGATAGTATATATAGTATCTATATATATAAAATACTACAGCAATCCTTTTTTAGTTTTTTTGGTACTTCTGAAGCGCAGCTCGATAGCTAGTTAATGCACGGGGCGTCGTTTGTGGGCTGTTTGTGTATATGGGTGGGTGGGTGTTTGGTAATTCGAGCGAAGTTTGAGTGTAAAATAATCATTTCAATTTTTAATTTCTGTGTAGTAGCAGCTACAAAAAGAGAAAGCCAGACAGACGTAGGAAGCAAATGAATGCACGCGATGAAGTTTTTAATCGGATAATACTCGAAACGGAAAATTTTTCTCTAATCGAAGTTTTAGATATGTACATATATCTATATAGACTGACTGACTGTCTGTCTGTCCGTTTGTCTGCTCTAGTCTAGCAATAGTTAACCCTTGAACAACTTGACGATTTCGAACGCAACCCTACGCTAATGTCAAAGTCGTCGTCTCTAACTTGCTTAAAATTTTGTTGCTCTTCGATTTTTGGTTTGCATTTTTATTTGTGTCGTCGTCGTCGTCGTCGTCGTCGTCGTCGTCGCTTTTCTTTGTTTTAATGTCAGCCCATTCGACTACGACGACGATGGCAATTGTCTAAAATTATCTGATTTAGCATATTTAATGTTTAACCCTTGCACACGACAACAGAGAGACAACAGCACAGACACACATGCCATCAGTCTGTATTGTATACTTCGTTCGCCCTCGGTGCATACAAGTATACAATAAAACATGAAGAAAAAACACACACACACACACACACAAAAAAGGATATCGAATTAAAAAATTAAAATTCGAACGCTAGTACGCATCACCACCGCGCCGGGGGTGACAATGAGCCGTAGTCTTAGAGTAACGTAACGTAACATAACGTAGAGGCGTACGGTAGGGTAGAGTAGGCTGATATATCGCTGATTAGTTCGAGAGACAACAAGAACAAGGGCGAGTCAATAGTTGAAGCGCAACAATGAAAGCTATAATTAAAAGTAGAAGAAGCTGTAGCAAAAAAAAAAACAACAACAAAAAAAATAATAAAAAAATATAAAGGATTCAGAAACGCGTAATAAATGCCAAGGCAGGCATTAACAAAATACTCCTTTCACCGCCATCGCGCTACCACCATTCCATCGACACTACAAGACCAGCCAATAGTCAAGCATGATACAGAATGACTACCTTCCCCCGATGTTGGATGCTTAGCACGAAACACAGACGAAGGTACGAATTACGAGCGCAGTTTAATAAGTCTTTCAAACTTGTGCTTTATTCTTTAGTTTCAAAGTTTTTGTTTTTGTATTTATGAAATTATTAGTATTGTCAGAAAGTTGCTTTAGCGCGGCAGTATAGCTTAGAGTAAGTCAAAAGCATGATTAGTTTGAGCTTACGATGCCCGTCTGTCTCATGCTAGGCATACTAAAGCACTGCATGACTTAGTTAAAACAGCTTTTAAACGTTTGCTGTTGTTCGTCGAACAAACGAACGGGCCAGCAAGAAACCGGTTTCAACCAGTCTGCAGTACTTTAATACATACTCATTCAGTTAATAAGATATTAAGCCGAAACCTATAATACCACACCTACTGTCTATGTTCAAGTTTTTAAACAGAACTCTTTATTCTAAAGCTTTACGCTAAAAATTTGAAATATATGTTTTTATACCTTGTTCTGAAAAACTAAGCGTATACAAAGCTTGTGCAAATGTATGTTATAGTTAGAAGAAAAAGGCGTGACAGCCCGCAAAAATAATATTCTCTCATTTAGTATCGGAAGCTGAGTGAATGTATCAATGTCCGTCTGTCCGTTCGGCTGTCCGACAGTATAAAACGACAGATACTACTAAGCATAGTAAATTTATAGAAACGTGTTTGTATATTTTCACCATGTAAGTTATTTCACCATAGTGTGGTGAGTTATGGCAATTGTACTCTCGTGCTCACTGTTTGCCTTATTTGATTTGTTGAATTTTTTGTTTACTTTTGCAACTGTCAAATGAAGTGTTCAATATGTTGTGCTGTTTTTTCCCCTCACTGCCTCTCTTTATGTGTTTTATACATACATCCATACACATATCACAAAATGCAATGCGCCAAGTTCAAAAGGGAGAGTGATTGCAGCAAATAGTAGAGCGTTTTTAACTGTCGGTCAAGCTAGACTGTAGCGTTCTTACTTGTTTTTATACCAAACTCCATATGTTCGAATTGGAGTACTCCACCATATAGCAACTATGCAAATCATTAAGTTCCAGTCAGAGTCAAGTTCCGCCATTTAGAGAACTTCATTAATTTTTAAGCTGTAGAGACTAAATTAAAACCACACATCGCCACACACGTACCCCTAAAAACATACATATAACGCCTCTAAAAGCTATATTAGGTGCAGTGTTGCTATTAAAATTAGAGTCTTTATTAACCAACATGCACACAGACTTTTAATTAACTCGAATGACTTTTGGAACTACCCTCGCATTAAGTTTTATGCGTAGCGAAGCGAAATAAAAGAAACAATCGAATTTTAGTCACTTCGCGTCTTGTTTCATTTGCATATAAGCCAAGCAAAGTCGCGTCGAGTTGTGCCGTCGGGTCGAAGGAAACCGGTGGGTGTTTGGATGGGGAAGTAGCTCTTAAGAAGTTCAAGGGTAGCTCGCATTGTTTTTTTTTATTTTTTTTTCTCAGTCAACTCAAGACAACTGGGAGGAACGGGTTAAGCAAAGGGCGATCAACATTCTAAACAAAAAACACAACACAGCGCAGCAGGCGCGCTTCCTGTAACGAAAAGGATGTTGACGTTGGAGTTGAAGTTGGGGTTGGGGTTGACGACGCCGACGACGATGACGACGACGGCGTCGGAAGTTAACACGTGAAGCTGCGTTATTATTTCACGCGATGACCCGCAATGCCGTTGCCGCGAATCATTCGAATATGCCGGATTCATACTGTTGAACTGAACTGAGCTGATGCGGTCGCGTGCTGTGTCTAGAAATGGCATTTTTTTTTTTCACCCAACTTGGGTACTATATAATATTATGCAAGCAGTTGCGACTTTAAAATTGAGTTTAACCAAAAGGGTTACAAATCAGCTTCAGCTTATCGCAGCTATTACGGATTCATATCGTAAAAATGATGTCTACGTACCTATTCCCCAGTCTATCTGTTTGTACTTGACTATTTCACAGTTCTCACGACCAATTTCGACGAGCGCTTGCATTTGTCGAACGCTTTGATTTCGAAGGCATCCCCGTATGACTATATGCAAAAGAGTTGACTAACTTAAGTTCTAGGCGTGATGCATGCTGACCGGACGCTTCAGCCGATGCGCTGGAATTAGATGCTTGTCGACTGCTTTTGTCAAAGACCTCAACTCACTATCAACTATTTCGATGGTTGACACATGAGCAGAAGCGCTGCGAGTGCTACCAAGATCTGAAAATCTTTCGTCAAAACATGTTTTAAAAAAGTATTGTTTTTTGTTTTGTTTTTGTTAGTATCAAAATATAATAAGTGTTTTTTTATTTCATATCGTCTTTTTTGTTTGTTTTAAATGATTTCACTTCGATAGTAGTATTTAAAAATATGAAAATACTAAAAAATTTGAAGCTTGTGCTAAAATTTTTTGTTTTACTACTTTCAGTACCATTGAAACGCCAAGGATATCATCTCATGAGGTCGACACAGTCGCTATTATCAGCGTAATATCATCTGGTCTACCCCCTGTTTCCGGAATGTTATTGAGCTGCGCGATTGTAGCATATGGTGACATGAAATGTTCATTGAGTGACAGTAGACGTGCCAGCTGCGCCAATGAATCGGCGGTCTTTTGCAAAGTACTGCGATCGAAAACGCCCTCCACGTCACGCAGTGTATCAAGCAGCCAATCCTCGGGCACATTATCGAAGAGTCCATCGGACGCAATCAGTATAATGTCACCGTGCTGCACTTGTATGTTTGACAAATCTGCGTCCTCCGGAATGTCACTTTGCAAAAAATCATTGGGCGGCCACACCGCAAGCGTCAGCGGCACTTGGAATGCGTGCAGCTGTTCGAATGACTTCAGTATTATTTGCCGATTGCGAACAATTAGGAAACCGCAATTGCCAAGATTAGCGGTATACACGGTGCTGTCCTCACGATTTAGTATTACGAGGCACATAGTACATGCGCCTGTTATGAGTTTTTTGTGCTCCTTTATGGAAACGAAGCCAATTGACATCAACTGCCTCGGATAGCATGGTTCGAAACTTGGGCTATGTATGAAACGCTCGCACGATTGTATCATCATCGTTACAAAATCCAAGATGCCATCGATTAACCCTATGACATCTGCAATGCGCGTCGACGTCGTAAACCATGAATCATTGCCAAACCTACCGGGTGTAGGGGGCATACCTGTGTCGTATTTTGTGGATCCGGCGACAACTGCCGTCAAACGAGGTTCATTTTTGCTGCATACGTCGACCACTGGTGGATGCAGCAGATCGATAACCGTGTCACACAATTTCATCCCAATACGAATGAGAGCTTCTTCGAGCCAGCTCCTGCAATGCTGTTTCCACAATGGAGAGCGCTGTTGCACAGATCAATGAATACATCGCAAGTCTCGTCTTAATCAAGGTAAGAAAAAAAGAATTTTTTTTTCGTTAATATTTTCCTAAACGATTTAAAATATAATTTTTTCCGTCTTTCTTAGTTTTATGCTGTTGAGTGCACCGATGAAACTTATAGATTTTCTGACATTTTAATTATATTAAGTTATCAAAGCCTGCTTTGATCATAAATAAAGTTGTAAACTCAATATGCTTTTCAATCAGGCCTGCACCGGTTCTCACTTATACGAAAATGAATTTAAAGAAATGGTAAATTTTTCACGAATGGTAGAACATCGCAATTTGAATTCAATTGGCAATTTACTCAAGGCAAGTGAATTCAAACTGCAAAACCATTTTATCAAATTTTATTTTATCAAATTCACTTTCGCAAAGTTTTTCCAAAAGTGACAACCGGATACCTATTATATCTACTTACATCAAAATTATACACAACTCTACTCTTCCTACACACAGCCGCCAAAAAATCGAAATTCATTTCGCGACGTTGCTCACGCCCCTTTTCCAGTGGTCTTATGTATTTATCAAATATTTGTAAATGAGGCGGCTTTCGATAATGCAACGCTGGCCAAGATCCCTGCTCGGGCGCCAATGTAACGAAGACACAGGCTGTTATAGGTTCAATATGTTCTTCCCGACAAAAAATTTATTTAGAATATGACCAAGTGACCAAGGCATACTTTTTTATTGAATATGTTAATTTATACACATATATACTAATATATATATATACTTGTATAAATGCCATGATGGTGCTACGGAAGTTAATTTGTCAATATTTATTAGTGTACAGAAAACTGTGAAATCCTGATTTATATAGCTAGCCTTCTTTCGTTAGGTAACTCTTGCTGGAATTGCAATTAAATACTTTATTAAGTTACAAATTCTAGTTTTACTGAGTATTCTTTGCGTTTTATAGTTCGAGGTTATGGTTCAATCGTTTACATTTTTCTATGGTATATATTTAATTGGCGAAGTTTAAATGAATCAACATGTCACGGTCGTTCGCGTACCTATAACGTTGCTGGTTTACAACGAATACTAATGTGCTGTACATACATTCAATTATTGGTCTCTATGTTGCAATAAATTGTGGATCTGTTTGTATTGGCGCATGCCTGTTTTTCAACGCTCAAACTGTCCGATAAAATAAGCTTTATAACTCTCAATTAACTGTAAACGGGTAAGCGAAAGGAAAGGAATACAATTGCGAAAAGTCGAATTTAACGGCCTGAGAAATTGTACTTTTAAGTTATTCGATTCGTTTGAGACAATTGTGTATTCCACATGGCCTTCATCTTTCTATAGTCGTAGTCGTTTTAAGTCGAAGAAAAATTAATTAGTTTAAAAAGTATTCAATAAGTTGTCAAACAACACTTCAGGCAAGCAGAAATCCATAACAAAAGCCAAAGATACCGCAAAAAAAGAGAGAGACCTTAACTCCAAAGGCAGACAGACATCAGACAGACGAGACAGACAGACAGACAGACAGACTGCTTTCAACTTCGATTCCGAAGAAGTGAAAGCCAGTCGAAATGAGCTACAGTTGACGGAGTAAGAAAGATAGAAAGGTTGAAAGAAAGAAAGTCGACAAACACGAAATAAATTGATGTCATTTTCGTTGCGTCTGAAATGGAATTAGTGGCAAAGAACGACAAACGCCATAGAAATTGCAACTGCGAATCTGTATGTGGGGATGATGATAATACGACGACTTCGTCTGCGACTGCGACATCACTCCACTTGAATGCAAAGTGGCTACGAAATGATGCTAAATAAATGAAAACGCAGATAAACATATTCGCGAATTTGTTATTATCAGAAAAATATTGCGAAAATAAAAGCACAAACACATAGCGACAGAGAGACAGACAGAGAGTGGCAGGAATCGAAGTGACAGTAGTCAGGATTTGAGTCTGTCTTCTTGTGGGGTCGATTGGCTTTGCAATGTTTTCTGCCATCGTTGTAGACGTTGTCAGGCGGGCAACTCGTATCGACTCACACACCCTACAGCTACTGAAGCTGTAGCTGACGCTGACGCTGATGATGATGTAGATTTTCTTAAATTTCGCATAACGTATGCAAAATATTCGCGAAACCGCTGCGTTAAACCGCGTTTCTTCACTTACTTCACTTTTTCACTCGACTCGACTCGTCCTGTCTGCCTGTCTGTCTGTCGGTACATGCCACAGGATTGCTGCCGCATACATTTTGCACACACACACACACACACACCCCCTCGTAATTGTGCGTACACTGTGCTTTGTTCTCATGCTTAACGTTTTTTTTTTTGACTGTCAACCTGTTTGCTACTCGATTTTTGCATACTTATTCCCATGTGAGTGACTGTGTGTGTTTTTTTCTTTTTTTTTTTTGCTGGATACATGTACTAAGGAAGGAGATAGCATTTACCCTGAGGCTTTCGCTGGGCGTGTGCGATATGTTTGTTTGCATAACCTTGCGCGATTTTTTTCCAATTCAGTTTGCAACATTTGACATGCGTTCAATGGTTCTACTCCACCCAATTTCAACATCAATTTCTAAATCCGACTCCTTACTCATTACAAACACTCTACGCTGAATGCCTCGTACACTGCGTACATTGCTTCAAAGGCGTTCAATTTTTATTTTAATGCGAAAATTAGTTAAAAAGCAGACAATCAGAGATCAAAACTCGCACATTTTCAGATCGACACACATTGATATGAACTCATACTCCTCCATATACATAGTTAGTTACATATATGGGGTATTATATTTTGAGTATTTGTTATGTAAGTTATGGAGATTGTTTGTGGTTCCTAATTGTGATTGTGCTCGTGTGTCTGTCTGTTGGCATCTTGATTGATTTAAGCCGGATTAGAATATGCAAAAAAAAAAACCTTTGACATGTGTATTGAAGGAGTGGAGGAGTATCTTTTGTATAAGATACATGCCATTAGTTACGTATTGCCAATAAATAACCAAATTTAGAGTAAAATTTTACGCTTAGAAGGTGGATAATAAAAGCATAAAATGTTTGATCAGAGTGTAAAGTTTCTAAGCATATATGTGTTCGGAAACTTTTCAGAAGTACTTTTTATCAAAATTTGTTGTATATTTTAGGCGTAACAACCGTCATTAACACAACGGAACAATGACACATAGGCTTTACATGAAATGCAAAACCACACACATACATATTAAACAATATCATGCGGGCAGCCAGTTACCAGTTGATAAGACTGCGAGCGCGTAAGAGTTAGCAGCTTCTCTGGCTCGGACAACCACGGGTTTCAACTAAACCGAGACTACATGTACGATTTATTCTAAAAGTGCTTCTATAATGCGGCGAAATACTAACAAAATACTCTATAGATACTGGTAAATATTGATTTTTCTCATAACATCAATATTCGAACTAGTTTTCTGTATAGTTTGGAGGAAATCGTAACCGATATATACAGCAGCCAAAACAAGTCCTGGCAGAGATCATATTGAATTTATATATATGTACTTACTTGATCAACAACATTAGTCGAGTCGATTTAGCCATGTCCGTCTTTCATCTCGGAGACAAGTTGACCGTAGCTTTATTACTTTTCACACTTTTTATGGGAGCTTTACCTTCTGGTGCGTAAATATCGCTCATTTTGATAAGTCTCCTTATAAACTTTTAAATCAATATTTTAAATATTAATGAAGAAGAACGCGCACAAATGCATAGGCAGACAGACAGATAGACAGACAGACAGACAGACAGACAGACAGACAGAAGAATATATATGTATTTTATGTGGTCTCCGATGCTTTCTTCAAAGCATTACAAACATTGTGACTAAATTAGTAGTATGCTATTCACACGCTCTGTGAAGAGTATATTAATAAAATACAGGCATAACGAATCGTAGTTTGGAAAATCGAATCGTAATCCATATATATAAAATTTTGAAACCGTTATAGAATCGTCAATCGAAATGATGTAACCGGTACAAACGTTACCGATATAAATTTCAGATTCATTCGCTGGCATTTCACATTGCGCTTAGCAATTTCAAAGCAGCAACATTTTTACAGTGTGTCAATTTACAATGATGAAACGGCGTAAACTTTCTCCTGTCAGAGCTGTGCAGCCGTTAATTAAATTTGTTCTTGCTTAGAAACAGTGAGTAGCAGACTTCGATAAGCATTCAGTTCGTGTCAGTATAAGAACTTGATCAATATTCGGCTCGAGCGGGCTATGAGCTTAGAGCCTATTAGATTGTTGTAACTTCAATTTTTTTTTAATATGGCTTAGAATTGTGATACGACTACAACCACATTTCACATTGATGCAAAACTAACGGAAGTTTTCCAGGCAACTGTAATATTTCATAGCTTATGCTTTGTTCTTTCTTTCTCTATTTTTTGTTTTTGGTAAAATTCAAAAAGACAAAAATTTTGTGAAGGACATCATATGCTTGAAAAGGTTTTGAAGACTGATTTTGGCTACTGTTTCCGAAATTGTTGTTGTCTGCAATGCTTCCTTTCTTCCAATTTTTTATAGATTGTATATATATCGCACTTTTTGCCCAATGCATTTTATTTATTGCATTTTATTTTTAAACTCCAATCCAATACCAAAGCCAAGGATTCGTCCGCCAATTAGCGCACAAGTTTCTCAATTAGATGTGACATTGTTTTTTTTAGTCTTTGCAACTTCGATTACAAACAGCTGTTTAGAGCATTATCTCCAGCTGTTATTGATACATCAGCTGTTGTCTTCTTTTCTCCGAACTTTGACACTCTTAGATATATAAGATTATGCAGGGTTTCCAGCTGGATTTGTGTGTTGACACACACACACAGCTCTTACTTTTAGCCGGGCACATGCAAGGTCTTTTTTCCAATTAAGTGAAGATTTGCTTTATAAATCTGGCTCCTTGGCGAACGAAAGTTCTCTGATTTTTTTCTTTAAATGTGTCTGAAGATTTCGGTCCACACGCGCATTAAAATAATCACAATTTGTATCCTGTAATCTGCATCTTGTTTTTTTTTTTTTTTTTTGGCACATTCCAAGTAAGGCAGATAAATATTAGCTTTGAAATAGATTACCATGCTTTTTTTATTTTATAACTAAATCATATTGTATAATCTAAACGTCTCCATCGGCGGTATTGCACCTCGTTATAATCCGGTGGCTCTACAATTAGTGGTTCTATAAATGTTTCTCCATCGGCGGTATTGTTCTCTTCATTGCCCGCAAGTAGGTTAGAGAAGTGACTGCTCTCAGTGATTCCTGTGCATCTGTCACCAGATTTTCATTATTGTCCTTGCAGAAAGAAACTCCGGGCTTAAAACCTTCAGTCAGACGCTTGACTTTTTGCTAAAACGGTCGAACTTCATTTCTATCACATAACACCACAACATCCTCAAGCTCACGCCTTTCATGTTCCTTTTTTTTTGCGTCTGAAGAGGTGTTTCTCTTCTCTCCGTTTCTCACGTTACATCTCTCCAACAGCTCGCGTCGCTCCCGATTGCAGAGTTCTTTTGTAAGCAGCGTCATTCTTTGCAGTAGCTTGGCGACACTCTTCGTCATACCAAGAATTCGTCACATGTCTGGTGTACCCAATGTCCTCCTTGGCAGCCGTATTCATATGTTTCCACTGCTCATCTATATCTTCAGAAGACGGAGAGGACTCGCGGAACAGTTGGGAAAGTCTTACTGAAAATGTTTCGGCGATCTGTTGTGTTTGCAGCTTTCCGACATCTAACTATCGTTGAGTGTTGGGACGTGCGACGTGCACCATGCTGAGCATGGTGTATACCTTGGAAAGTGGCCACAAGAAACCAGACCAATAAGAATACTATGCTAGTCCAAACAAGAAAACGAACGCTATACTCGACTTCACGAAACCATGTAACTCTTTGAAGCCTCTATATTTTTGTGCGATCGAAACCAATGTGTGGTATTTTATTAGGTTTTATATAATTTGTCGTTTCTAGCTTAATTAACAACAAAAAGAAAAATATAATGGAGGCTATCCCTTATAGTAGTCCGATTTGGACCTATGTAGGTTATTTTATTAGTCCTAAGTTGCACCAAATTTGGTGTCTCTAGCTTAATTAAAAACAAAAACAAATAAAAAATTCATACACAAACTTATAAATGGAGTCAGGTTTGTATGGGGGCCACCCCTTATAGAGGACTTGACATGTTCTTTGAATACATCATCCACATCTCTAAATCAAAATCAAAAATATATACACCTTATGGAATCTGCCACGCCTCCTTTTGCATGTTACATACAAGGTTTGATACTAAAAACAACCGAACTTTTAATTTAAATCATAGAACACGTAGCGCCATCTGTTAAATGTTGGCAGCGTTAGAAAGGTACATTTTTTTTTTTCTTTTGAAAGCAGCTAAGTTCATGCTAATCGTTTCACAGGTTACAAAACGTGACACACGTTTTAATAACAGCAGTTTTTGTAGTTATGTCGTAAAAACAAAAGAGCAAATATTAAATTTTGTTTTAAATTCAGTAAAAAATTTGCTGAGACTTACGAATTGTTAAAAAAAAAAGTTGTATGAGTCGTACTCGTGGTTTACACGATTTAAAAACGGTCGTGTTGATTTAAATGATGATCCAAGACCTGGCAGAAGCAAACTAGATGCACCTTACTGTACAATCTACAAAATATTAACTGAAGATTTGGGCAAAAGAAAGGTGTGTGCACGTTTTCAACAGCTGAAGACGATGCAGATTTTCTTGGTTCGATCATAGCCGGCGATGAAACATGGTGTTTTGAATATGATCCTGAAACTAAGCGACAATCTGCAGAATGGAAGTCAAAAGACAAGCCAAAACCTAAAAAATTGCGTTTTCAGAATTCAAGAATCAGGACATAAGATAAGTTCATAACTTTCTATGATTTGAAGGGTATTGTTCACAAGGAATTAGTTCCGTATATTCCAAACGAAAATAGCTGTTTTTATTGCATGATAATGCACCACCTCACAACACCAGAAAAGTCAATGAGTTTTTGATGAAAAAACAGATTTGTCTCATCGACCATCCGGCGTATTCGCGTGATCTATAACCGTGCGATTATTTTCTCTTTCCAAAGATGAAAACTGCATGAAAGGAGCTTTTTACGAGAGACATTCCAGCCATACAAGCAGCCGTGACACAGGTGCTAAAGAACAAACCAAGAAGTGAGTTTAAATATTCTATGCATAAATTGGTTCGAAGCGTTCCAAACGTTGTATTGAGTTAAATGGTTCGTATTTTGAATAAATATTAGCTTTGAAACATAGTAATACCGTGCTTGTTTTATTTTATAACTAAAAAGTTCGGTTTATTCTTTTTAGATCGCACCGTATGACTCTTCGTTGGATTCATCAATAGATTGGAAACAGTTTTGCAGCGTGAACAGCTCATAGGTGTCCAGCACTGCTCTATAGGAACAGGGTGTTATACCTTAATCAATAGTACGTATTAACATATGCTATATATAAATCGTGTTGTATTTTTTTTTTCTACATATGCTGCATATACTATATACTATCATATGCAACGTTTTGTCAGGACTAATTTAACTGCTCACTTTAGCCAACCAGAAAAAAAAAAGAAAAAAAAACGCCACATGAAACGTATGCAATCAACAAACGCAAACTTTTTCGACAGATACAACTATGTAGATACAACCTAAAGCAACGACGACGACGACGACGACGATTTCGCAGAGATACATCTTCAACAACAGCAGCAGCACTTTAGATATTTTCTTTGGAAATATTTCTCTTTACGCTTACGCCCGCCCATTATTTCTCTGCGTTTTTTCATGGCCCAACAATAATTTTTGATTAAAGATGAATTTTTAATTTAATGTATCTCACAGATAGCCAAGCGAGACGTGAAAAAAGAAACGAAAAATAAAAAAAAGAAAAGCCAAAAAATAAAAAGAAAAAAACGAAAATGTTTTTAATCTCAACGGCAAACGGAAGCGGAAATCAAACGACCAGAACAAGTATCAAACAAAATTTTTAATGTCTTCGCTGTGGAGTGAGCAACGGAATAGTTGGTGGCCAGGGTCGGGGGCAATGAGTCGTGCAAGCGCGAAAAAGATGTTCACAAAAATTATAAAAAGAAAACAAAAAAAAAAAAACAAAATAAAGAATAAAAATTCGTTAGAAAAAAAAGAAATGTTAAAAAAAGCGCAAAAGTCGTCTTTCAGCTGAAGATGCGCGCTGACCGACCGAGCGACCGACCGACCGCCAAAGGAAGATTCGTTGTTGTTTTGCTGTTAGCATGTATGAAGGGTGGGCGCGTGGGCGTTTTAGACATTTTGTACGGTGGAACACCCTGACAGTTACAAGCGTTAACAAACAGGCACAACAAATCTCTTAGCGCGTTGCGCACAAACTTCTTCCTTCGCACCCACAACCATACCATAACGGGAACTAACGTACACAGGCCACCGCCGAACATTTGCCGCAGAAGTCCTTTGATTTTTTCCGAACGTTTTAACTATTTTTCTGCACATTTCCTTTTTTTTTTCTTTCTTTTGGCTCATTAGGAATATCTCGATTTTTCGTGTCGTTTTTAATACGCTGCATACAAATTGTGAGTAAGGATAACATTATTTTGTTCAAAGTGTTTGTGCAGCGGAATAAGAAAGAAGAAGAAGCTATAGCTCGTTTATAGTTCGAAAATGTAAAAAAACCGTGTGAATGAAGTGGTGTATTTTGACTGAACTCTGGAACTTAGGTTTTTTTTTTGTCATGAAATTTGTAAGTAGCATTTACAATTGTCGCTAAGCTGACTGATGAGTGCTTGTAGCTGAGTCCGAAACACTTGTCTCCGTGGCTAAAAACAAAAAAAATTTCACTTTTTTTATACTAATTCTAGCAATCCGTTTGCTTAGTGCTCTGTGCAGTGTATAATACAGTCAAGTACAGTCGACTTAAAAAAAAAATAAAAAAATTTTTTTTTTTTTTTTTTGGTTGTCCACTTTGCCTGAAAAAGCGATAAAATTTAAAAGCTCCCCACTCAGTTCGTCATCGCTTTGCTCGCCATGCAAAATGGTGTTTAATGATTTATGAATAATCGCCATTTTGCATTTGAGTGATGAACAACGTACGAAGGAAAGATTGTAAATACACACTGCTGTACTCGTAGGATGTCCTGTGCGGTATGGTGGGTGTAGTAGTCAGTCAATGGGCAAAAGTCCATTTACACGTTTCGCTTGGTTTGAAAACCAACTTTCCCCCTGCCCTGCCGCCATACTGCTCTACCAACTTTCACTACTATGCTGCAATATGCAACCAAACCACTCCCCTACAATACATTGTACAAGTACATATCAGTCTTGAAAGTGTAGACACGAAAGTGCTGCGCTTTGAAAATTTTGCTTTGATACATTATTTTTTCCACCGAATTTGTTTCGTTTCGTAAATTTGTTCGCGTCAATTTTTTATCTTTTTATTTTGTATTTTTTTTTTTTATAGAATTTTAAACTTATTTTTCTTTCTTTTATGTTTTTGAACTTACGCGGTAAATTTTCTGATAACGAAGCGCGGAATCGGTGGTTGGGTTGAGTGTGAGTGTGAGGAGGGACCGTATCGGAAAGAAGGCGTGTCGAGTGCCATTTGACAGCTTTTTTGACAGTTCAAGCGCTTAAGCGAAAACAAATTTCTCAATGTACTTTACCCTTCACACATGTTGGAAAAGTCAGTACTATTAGTTTGACGGGCAGTTTGTAATGCAGTGAGGTGAGTTAATAAAATCTAATGATGCTGTTAGCTTTATCATTTTTATGCACTGGAGGAACCAAAGAGGCAAGGATATAATAAGTTGTGCAGATTCTAAATAGTGTATACGAATATGTTCTTGATCAGCTGTGATCATCTGTCCGTTCCGTCCGCCCATCTGAGTGTATTGGGAGACTATCGATGAATAAGCATAAGAAACACAATTGCTTCGAATAAATCTATTCTATCGTTACAGAAACAAAGCACAACTTCTTTTATGGAAATGCAGAAACTTTCTGATGTCGGTTGGTCATTTATTTTGACACCAACAAGTAAACTCCACTGTTTTAAACGTACTATACCCAAACATGCTTTAGACTCATCTCTAAACAAGCCATGCAAGTCTTCCGCGATAATTAGATGCAAGATATGTTGGTTCCAGTGTCGTCGGTTGACTATATTTATCGTCAATAATTCTGTATGAACTTTGAGTTGAGCTTGCCTGACATAATTTCGTTGGAGTTTCAGGCACTCTGAATTTTGCATTGTGTAAGATTGCAGCAGGATGTACGATTTGTTGCGATTTTAGCCTATTGCTAGTATAGCTCAATTCGCTAAGCAAAACTAGTAGCCAGTCTGTCAGTTTAGTGGGTTGCTCTAAATTCTGCAAATTTCATACTTCTTTTCTCGTCTCAATAGACTTCAATAGAACACTTTACTATGATGTGAGTAATCGCACTCAGTGTGGAGGTACTATATAAGCGCAACAGTTCTTCTTCTCTGTCTCTCTCTCTCTCTCTCTCTCTCTCGCTGTTTTGAGTAAAAATATAAAAAAGGAATTTAATAATTTCATGAAGTCTATGGAATTAAACCATATTATTGCTAGCAGAACTTCCAAACAGAACTGTAAGCGGGACTTTAACATTATCACACACAACGTGACACAGTTTCAGAATTTGTACGGAAAAACTTATCGGATCGCCATCCCCCGTTGTCGCCTTGATTAATTCATTTGTTGTTGCCAATTGTGAATGCTGGCATGGAGAACTTGTGGTTCCAGCAGAATGGTGCCACAGCTGACAAGCTCGAAGATTTTAAGCTCTTATTGGCCCATCCGTTGTATTTGTAAGGGAATATATAAATTTTTTTGATTAGTTATTAAACTATAAAAACTATCACACTTTCAAATATAGTTTAAACTAAAACCGACTGCCGAACCATGGAATGAAACAAATGAGAGGGAGAGAGAGATTGAGAGAGAGAGAGAGAGAGAGAGAGTAAACTGTTCCGAAAAGATTCACGTGGCTCAACGATTACTTTTAATTTTTAATCTACTAGGTGTGAATACCCTAATATGTAAAATATAGCCACACATGCATGATGTGATCTAAAAATAACCGAACTTTTTGGTTATAAAATAAAACAAGCATGGTATTATGTTTCAAAGCCAATATTTATTCAAAATACGAACCATTTAACTTAGTACAACGTTTGGAACGCTCAACCAATTTATCCATTGACTTTTTTAAACTCACCTTTTATGTATGTTCTTTAGCACCTGTGTCGCGGCTGCTTGTATAGCTGGAATATCATCGTAAAAAGCTTCTTTCATTGCAGTTTTCATTTTTAGAAGAGAAAATAATCGCACAGTTATAGATCAGTCGAATACGGAGGGTGGTCGCTGAGACAAATCTGTTTTTCCATCAAAAACTCATTGACAATAAAAACAGCTGTTTTCGTTTGGAATATACGTAGAACTCTCGACCACAAACCATGTAAAACTTGTAAATGATATTCAACATTGACAGTTTGATCTTCTGGAACTTATTCCTTGTGAACAATACACTTCTAATCATAGAATGTTATGAACTTATCTTACGTCTTGATTCTTGAATTCTGAAAACGCAATTTTTTAGGTTTTTTTACTGAGTTTAAAAACAAAATTAAATATTTTCTCTTTGGTTTTTACGACAAAACTACAAAAACTGCTGTTATTAAAACGTGTGTTACGTTTTGTAACCTGTCAAACGATTAGCATGAACTTAGCTGCTTTCGAATGAAGAGAAATGTACCTTTCTAACACTGCCAACATTATCATAGATGGCGCTCCTTGTTCTATGATTTAAATTATAAGTTCTGTTATTTTTAGATCAAACCTTGTATATAAAACTTCTTTTTCGAGCTTTCGCCTGAGCTACTCAGTTTGTAAATTTATTAAATTTACATTCGAGTGTTGCACATAAACCTTTTTCGCCAAAAATTATCCAAAAATTTATTCAAAAAACTAGTTTTTATGAAGATTTTTCGAAGATTTTTATGTGTAGCCGACGATTAATTATTATTTTATAGTTATATCAAAATGAAAGATCTTGTGAAATTGTGCAGGGTACAAAACAGTCGTGCTACAGCACGCTTTCTTTGCTCATCAATTGCACAAAGTCAAAAATTCAATTCAACTTGAAGAGGGTAGTTTAACACTAACGAAAAATTATTTGGTTTAATTGTTCAAAGCACCAAAAATAATTTGGATTTTGTCTTTATTTTCTACTATTTTTTTGTTTTTCTACCAAAAAAAAAAAAAAAAATAGAAATTTTCACAGGATACACGTGACTTGTTGACTGTCATTTCGTTGTTTTTTAATTCATTTTTTAATTTGCTTGAGTTGTTAATTTTTTACGCCCACTTGAAATTTGATAGCGCGCTAAAAGTAGTTGGGGGCATTGAGGGTAAATAAGGGGAGGAGTTGAGTGGCACTTAGATGTCATGCCCACAAAAAATCCCTTGCATTTGTTAATGGTAAAAAAAAAATAAAAATATAATTGATATCGTGCCATCTAATGATTCGTATCGAAACTGAAAATTCAACCGTGTAAAAAAATGGCTCGAATGGAGATAAAAATTAAATAAATACAGCATTAAACTAAGTAATCACCGAACCGATTGAGCTCAAATTTTTAGGCAATCTTTGGTATTGGTCAGAGTATGTTGCTGTGAGGTTTGGTGTGCGAATTTTCACACGAATTGTCTCCATCAAACAAATTAAAGTTTAGTAGATAAATGACCACAAAAAAAAAAAAAAATAAAAAAAAATTCACAAAGAAACATTTTCACGCATTAGTTCAATCAAAGTGCGGTTTCCACAGAATATCTAATATTTAAAAATGCCTCCGAAAAACGAAAGAAATGCCGTAACAACGCGAAGTTCGTTTAGCATCAAATCGTGCACGTGGAGTCAGAACCAAGAGCAAATGAAGCTTCAGTTGAACATGAATAGAGCCTTTCACAAGTTGGAATCAGGCCATCTACTTCCGGAACAGCTGATATGCCCGACTAACATGATTCGTCAAGGGTCATTTCCGATCCTTTATAAAACTTTTTTCACTGTGTTACCTAGACAAGGAGAAGATTATGGGCTACATATCATTTGGAGAAATTTTTTCACCAAATAATAAAGTTAAGGCATAACCATAGCAACGCACGCTGTTTGGGTACCCGCTAGTATTTTATAAATATTTTACAAATTCATTAATTACAGCCAATAAATTATTAACAAAACATTTTCTTTTTTCAATTTCAGAAAGAACGGTAGACGCGAAGTTTAGAAATTTACTTAAAGAAGAAACATCAAGAAACACAACTACTTTTTCAACGTCAAACCGAAGCTAGTGTGGATTTTCTCGTCAAATCTGAGAATACATCCTTGCTGTAAACTGTTTCCTAGCGTTACTTGTGAGTTCACACTGAATATTTTTCTGTGAAGTATGCCACTCGTGAAGATTATCGCAAATGTACTACTGACGATATAAATTTTACTGTGGTGAAGGAGAACAAAGTAATACACGAACAAGTTGATCTGAACGAATTTCAAATAATGCTAAATAGGAGGTACGTACATGTTCGCTTTGCAATACTTACTTAAAAAAAAGATGGAAATGAGATGTTTAGCATCTTTATTGAAGTAGCTACATTGATATTAAATTGTAAATGTAACTAGCCGAGCCCGTCGTGCATTGCTACTCCTCCGATTTGTTTGAATATAAGAAATGGTATATTTTTGAATTATTTACTTAACACCTGCTCTTCTATTTCTGTTCTACATGGGTGTGGCTCTGCTAATTGCTCCAGTGAAACTTATTTTCCCGGGGCCCTTCTAATCGTATGTGTACCATTCATGACATCCGCCTATCTTAAATTACTCCTGAAATACGACGTATTTTGTTATACTGGAGTGTGGTACAGCACATTTTTTCGAAATGAAATTATGTATTCTTTTTCGCCGCCTTCATATCATATAGTGTGAGGCTAATCTGAAATAATTCAATGATTTGACGGTTGTGATGCTTTTTTACTGATCTAAACACGATTTTATGTAATACCAGCGTCATCTATCCGGTCCTAGCTTATACTCTCGTTCAATAATATTACATACTACAAATTTCAGGGAAAGTCGCCTAATTCATAAGCCTCATTCCCAGCTGTACTTGCCAATATTATGGTAGCCACTTAATACTGTAAGAGATAAGTTGCTTTGGGCCTCCAGCAGCGTCAGATTTGTCATTTCGAAATTTATTTTTACTGCGGTCTCTGAGGCTTTCTATGAGTCGACCAAACCTTTGCTATTATTGTGAAGAATATATTATGCACGTAGTCCGAAAGTAGTTCATGTAGGCGCCATTGAAGACTACCCATTATTAGACTTAGGTCAATTTTTCAGCTATCTGCATCATTAAGTTTATACCATTGATAGCACACTTGATCCGCCCACTGTTTCATGTAAGGCTTTGCATCTGACGCATTGCTATGGATTCATGTTTCATGCACAGCTCTGAAACGACGCAAAAAGTTGAACATATTTTGGTTAACCAACGCAAAAAACTACCTTGAAGTTATCCCATGATGAAGTAAATTGATTGATGGTAATTGCTTAAAATTTGACAGTAGTTAATTGATAAGTGACACAAGTTAGAAACAAAAAAATTCTAAAACCAGCAAGCGCTATCCGACGTCAGGGCGTGTAGTTTTTGGACTAGCCTCGTACAAATATGCATAGAGTGTGTATTTAACGGCCTAAGTCCCTTCTTGCAATAGTCCGTAAGTTCTCTCCAACTTCTCTACACTTGCATTGGTTGAGGTTGCCTTTTTTGAGAATGTTGACGATGACGCCTTTATTGTAGCGTTTTGGAGTAATACTTTTGCTACAGGTAGTTTAAAGAATAAAACATGATGCTACTTACAATTATGATCGTTTCGAATTTCAGTATATCTAATGATAAATATTGCTATGTCTAGGTCCTATAGTCTAGGCTAAATGGTTTTTTATAGATTCTAGATCGCTGGGTTTATTTCGCACTCAGGGGCAAAAACTGTAGCAATTGTTCTTTTGTTCTAGTTGTGGTGTTGAGTTAATGGTTTGATCTAGCTCGCCATCATCTTCAGACTACTCTGCACTGTTTTCAAAGAATTCTTTCCATCGATGTATTTCGGCGTTTTCTGTTGCCAGAAGATTATTCTTGTGCTTCTTAACAGATGGAATATTTGATTTGGTGTTAGTTAACCAATTTATTGCAGAGTATACTCCTCTTAAGTTGTTTCACAATGTGACTGAGTCGGATTCTTTTGTGTTTAGTTATTTTTGCTGATTTCTTTGCGTGAAGATTTGAAGTATGTATAATATTCCGGGAGAATTCGACTTCATTTGCAGTTGTGTAAACATTTTACGTCGATGATAGTCTTTCGTACCACAATGAATCCTCCATGAATTTTTTAGTTGCGCTCATCTTAGCTCGTTAGCTTCTACGATCTTCTCAGTTAGAGAAGTTCGATGTTGGAGTTGTCTTACTTTTTTACATTCAGCTTTAGCGCATGTTTTCTTTGATTTGTTAAATTTTCTGAGTGGAGTTGTATTTAGATTCTGATTTCGAGTTCGGTCATCGTGTTAGATTGCCTGTTGTTCTTGTGAATGACACATCAATGCACAGTTTATGAGTTTTACAATGAGTCTGTTCTGATTTCAAACAGTTCATCCCAGCATTCGATACGCTCGACATTATATTTCTTGATACACATATTGACATTGAAATTAACCATTACGATAGTCAGTTGATTATAAGTGGTTTTGCATATAGCTTTGATGTTTCTGAGCGGGAGAGCGAACGTTTTCTATATTAAATATTGTAGTTTTTTGAAAGCTTAAGGTCATTATCATTTAAGCCCATCTACAGATTATTCAGCACTTTTAGCGAGTTAACTATTGTAAGTGCACACAGTCGCAGCATAACTGTGTACCTCTTTGATTGACGGCTCTTGTAATGCTACGATAGTATTACGACTATTAAACACATTGACAACACTGTTCGCTTCTGTCAAAGTTAATGCTATGCAGTTAATAAGTTTCGTCTGGAATAAGTACTTGTGTTTCTGTCTATTGCATATTTAATGTGTGCGGATTTCTTAAAGGCTTTTAATTGTATTTGTCGAGCAATTTTTTTTTTTTTTTTTTTTTGTTGCTAAACTTTTTGCCACTAGTTGCCCGAACTGAAATATCGAAGGCGGCGGCGGGGTCACATTTAAATTGCATGGAATTTTCAAAAACTTCAACACCGAAGTAATGAGTGTATTTGGTGTGGTGTGGTGTGGTGTGGTATAGTGTAGTGTAGTGTAGCATGGTCACAGACATGGTCACAGGCAAGATGGCATTTACATGCTGCGTAGTTGGAGGGAAGCAGTCTCCAGTTCAGTCCATAGTTTAGGTTTGTGGCAGCAAACTGGACTCGCTTTTTGAATCTCTTGAATGGCGAGTGGAATTTTTAATTGAAAAACTGCTGCAAATACAGACATAAAGATAAATAGAAACTAAACAGTATTCAGAGATACAGATACATAAATATATATGTACATACTACATATATATACAATAGTTCGGAGCTTTCTATGCACGCCAATACAATGAGGGATGGTTACGATTGAATGGTATGTTGGTTTGGTTTGGGTTGGGTTGGGTGTGTTTTGTACGTTAAAGGTTTCTATTTAAAATTTCACTGCAGTGCTGCTAATTATTTATGCACATGACTCTCTTGTACTCACTTACATACTTGTATATTTAGTTGCGTAAAAACCTTTTACGGCTTTCACTTGCAACTACTAACTATAAAAATGTTTTCGTATGTGTAATAATAAACTAAGTAATTACAAGATTGTATACTACATATATGTATATGTATATCTACAAAAATATATATAGTAGGATGTACTCATGTGTAAGGGGTTGCACACACGTCGATGAGGCATATTGTTGGTAGTGTTGGGCATTGAGCGCTGTCACTAATAAAAACGCACGTAAATACAAATTTACGCGTAGCTAAAATGTAGGCTAAATTACCTTAACATGGCCATCAAAGTAGCATGAACTAGAAGAGACACTATTCGAGCGCAGCAGTAACAAAACGACACCCACACATCAGTAGTGAGTGAGTGAAAGAGAGAGAGAGAGAGAGAGAGAGTGAGAGAGTGAAGTACCCAAGTTGCCTTTCACTTTTTATGACTTTTTCACTTTCACTTCACCGAACTGAACTGAACCGAAACGTACTGAACCGACGACTACTGACTAACTGACATTTCAAATTTCACGGACAGACCATAGCCGATGGCTCATTGCGTGTGTGAGCATTTAAACATTTGTCATTAGGCATAGAACACCGGGACCCATCACCATCATCATCATCATCATCATACTCGTGTGCAATATTATTATTTCCATTTCTTTTCAACGTCGTCGTCGTCGTCGTCGTCATTGTCATCGTCTTTGTCATCATCAGAGTTTACAACCGGACACAGAATGATACTAAAATGTCGAAGTTCCATAATCGTAAATATAGATTTGTGTGACACGTACGCGTTTACAACAAAGTTTTGTCCACAATTTGAGCTTTCATTATTTGCTTTTAGTTGTAGTTGAGCCTATTAGCTACTTATTTACATGGAGATACAATTTTTACTCTACTATTTTGTAGTGAAATTTCAGCACGAAACTGTGAATTCAAAGCGTCATTCTTGTATGGAGCATAATATTCTGGAACACAATATTTGCGTACTTCGAGTGGAACATGAGAAAATAAATTGGTTTACATTTAAAGCCCGTATTGTACACGAATAGTATGCTCATTTATTTGCTACTTTTACCTACAGTTACGAGTATGTACAGTGCGACGCTCTCAAAAAAAAAAAAAAAAAAAAAAATGTAAAAACTATTTGTGAATTATAAGTGCTATTAAGCTTTAAGTGAAGTTTAATATTAATTTTTAAACCAAAAAAAGCCGATATTTGGTCAAAATTTTTTGTGAACATCTACTCAATCTATAATCTATTTTTTGTTGTTGCTAAACACCTTAAAATGGTATGACGAAATTTTTGTTTATGGTTTTATATATAGATTTGAACTGTTTATTACAGTAAGCTTGCATTCTTTTGGGACATTTCGGTAGAAATATCTTGTGTTCGAGAACTAAAGCCACCACAATGTGCAAATTGCTTACGATCACTAAGATAAGATAAAATTTGGTAGCTAACCGACGACAAAAAGTTTCCAACTTCCAAATAAGACAATCAATGATTTATACAATCAAATGCTTTGCTTAAAAATCTAAAGATCTGAGAACCAAAACAATTTGTGCATCCATCCATTGTCTTATATTTAGTATCAGAGAGCTATAATAACAAAGATGTTGTGTTTTAGACATCACGGATGCATATTGGAATGCAAACTGGTAGCATACGTGTACATTTGCATCAACTTAATACACCCGTTTTGCCTATGGGTACTGGGTATAGAAATTAACAACGTTAAGACTAGAAGAGTTAGCATAATTGAAGAACGCCGTTTTTTTCAAAGTTAGCTTCAAATTTTGAGATACTCGCATTTCAAAATATAAACTCAAACAATTAACCTCAAAATACTGACCTCACGGCGTTGCTCGGGTCTTAACAACTACTTTGATATATAGTCAAGTGTTGAATTAATTGCTAGTAGTCTCATCTTTTTGACGGTTGTGGACGACATAGAGGGTTATGCATAATTTTGTTGCGCATGCAACTATTAGAAACAAATAAATTAAAATTTGAAGATATTTTGGATCGATCGTCTGCAGTGTTATTCAGCACGGTTATCAAGGCCTCAAATTTATCTAATGGAATAGAGTTGAGTTCTAATTGAAAAAACGAACGAAACACCACACTGACGTCTTCATTGATAGAACATTTGTCCAAAAAAAATATTGAAAGAACGCTTAAAACATATCGACGCATTTCCGCGAAAGTATCGTAAGTCGCTTTTTTCCCAAAAATTGAGATTTTAATGTAGAATTGTTAGAAAACGTATGTCTCACAACTCTGCAAAATATTACAACTGAAAACGCTGTAGTTCCGAAAAAAAAATCAGTTTCAATTTTATCGTGTGTAAGTATGCATTTTTCTGTTCGCGCGAAATTATCGTCATTCCATACAAATATATTTTTTGTGTGGAGATAATTACTTACAACGCACAAAAATAAGGCACGATAAGAACATTTTGAGCTCTTTATTGTGTGCTATTTTTCTTTTGCGCCGTTATTTAGAGAGCCTTTATTGCGATAGTCCAAGATGGACAAAATAGAAACAAGGCTGTGTCTGCTTGCTAAGCATACTTTTTAAATTCTTCTTCTTTTTTGAAACCGATGAAAATTACCCATTTACTGCCCGGTCACACTATGTTGCCGGTACGGTAGTCTCAATGCACAGCACTATAGAATCTCATGTCAGGAACCGTAATGTTTGGGCACCAAGTGAATGGCCGACACTTATTTGATGTTCTCGAACAACTCCATCAGGCTACGAGTGCGTTGAATTAACACAAACAGATTTTCAAAATTGGAAACTTTTTGCTAACAAACTATTTAAAACTAAGCTTCGTATTGCTAATCTCAGACAAGGATTATTACAATTAAATTATGAATATTTTGAAAACTCAAAAAAAACTTATAAATTTGCCTAATTTTAATCAAAACATTTAAATCGCAAATGAAATATTTCAACAAAGAAATTTTAAGTTTTCGGAAATTTATGTTATCGAATTAGTATACCCCCAAAGTACTATCACAGTGAATACTTGAGTCTTCAACATTCTAATACTTATACTAATTACAGACTGTTTAGATGAGACCGATGAAGAAGATGAAAATTAGTAAATATTTGCCTTACATAATTAAATATATACAATATTATAATAAAATGTATCCTTGCTTTTCTTAAATGCAACAAGAACAACACAATACAATACGTTTGTCAACTTATATTTCGTACAATTAATAATAATTCTTACAATATCGCATGTCACACGTGTAGCACAAAACACAAGACGCGCGAAAGTATCGTATGCTGATAGTATATACTTATTTGTTTAAAAAAATGCGCCACAATTTACAAAAATTAAATTGGCATTCGTAATTTGTAACTACAAGAATAGAACCTGTGAAAATTTTGCTACGATTTTACCATTCTAAGCTGAGAAAATTTCAAAAAAACAAACCATCTAATGTGAAATATGGTTTTTCGACATACGATACTTTCGCCTGTTTCTCCGAAACTGGTTTAACATTATGAAATCAATCCTTGAACAAAACCATCAAATTGCGTGCTGCGTCCTAGAACGGATCGTACATCTTTAACGAATCTTAGCAAATCCAAGAAAGGTAATAGTTCCAATAAGGCAATATCATCCCGCTCTCCTCTAAACTTCGCGATCTGTATCGAGTTGCCAGAATTGAATGCGCATGCTGCAGTCGAGTCATCCAGTATTATAACGCTATCCAAATCATTGGTTATAATGCTAACAAACTTGCCACGTATGCCTTGTATATCGATGCAGTGCTGGCGATAGAATCGTTTTTGAAACAATCCACGCCCATTATCAAGTCGATCCAGAATTATATTTGCGTACTCCTCCTGAGCGGCAGTGAAAATTACTAAATCGTACCATTTTGCCACAGTTTCCAGAAAAACATCGACATGGGGTCGCTTATAGACACCAAATATTTCTTCGTGATTCGGCAGTTCAAAAGTAAAATCATATCTTTCCATTGTTGAGGTTCGTTGGCCGGAATGCATAACATGTGTGCTAATCAAGGTTTCATCCATATCTAGCACCAAAGTCTTTCGCTTTACAGATTGCAGAAGTCGACGGGTATATGGCGTTAGCGCTGCTACTCTGTAGGTGTGAACTGAAGGGAATTTCTTATAAATAAATACGAAAACACCACACATTAGAAGCGCTGCTATAAGATGTCTGAAAGGTTTTAAATAAAGAGTTAAAAACCGAAGAACAAAACTCAAATAAACCGCTGCACTTTACCGTAAAAAATATATAATATCCATTTTCACAAACAATTTTCCAAATATTTAGTTTTTCTTGTAGAAGTATTTATGACAAATGTGACTTCTTTCAATTGCCTACTTTGTTGTAGTTTGTTAAATATTTAATTCGATAAATTTACTGGTTACTGGTTATTTCTGTACCCAGATAGACAAAGTTCTCTAAAACATTGAAGTTGAAATTCTCCATACTCACAGATCGTTCAAGACGCGCTGATGGTCCATCACTGCATTTTAAAAGATCGTGACCGTTCTACTTACGTATGGACATTGGCGTAGGATGTATTCGACGAAGAGATTAAAAAAGTCTCACGATAAATCATCACCCTGCCTGAAGTCTCTTTTAGTATCAAAGCGATCGGAAAGGTTCTTCCTACTCTGACGAAGCTTTTGGTGTGTGATAGCGTCATCACGCAAAGACCAACGATCTTTGCTGGTATACAAGTTCAGATAGAGCGTGGAAAAACTTCGTTCTTATCGACGTGTCGAAAACCACTTTATAATCGCCAAATATGTGGTGTGTGGCTTTGTGTTCCTCACGGAGTGAAAATTTAGTGACTGGTTTTTGGTCTAAAGCCACACTGATACTGTCCTATCGGTGCATCCGTGTATGACTTCAACCATTTTCACACTACGTGGGACAGCATTTTACATCGAATTGAAAGGAGTTTTATTCCATGGTAGTTCGCACAGACAGCGGGGTTTCCTTTCTTGAAGATAGGACAAGGAACACTGCATAGGAAGCGTTTCTATCGATTTTTTGTTAAAATATAGGCGTGCTGAAGATTTCCAGAAAGCCTACCTATCGTATATATAGTGTATATAAAATGACTCCTGCGCTCTTTTATTTGATTTAGGCTTCTGGTTTTCATGTCGCACTTAAAGTTTATTAATGTTTAAAATGCCTGTCTCATTTACTTGTCGAAGGCACAGCATGACTGATGTTTGAGTTGCTTGGCTTCAATATGCTGTTAACATTTTGAGACGCTACTTTTAAAATTCGAAGATGTACTTGATTCCTCTTGATTTGCACAAAAAAAAAAAAAAAAATAAAAACAAATACGCTTCAAATGTATTCGCATATAATCGCGAGTGCTGACTGCAATATATCCAAGTAAATGTGTCACGTCCAAACAACAAAAATTCCATTTATATTCGCACACACACACACACACACACACACCAGCGATTCAGTTGAATGAATCTATGTGTGATTCGTAATTTGTTTTGTTTTTTTTTCTTTTCTTTGTATACTCTACACACACAGTATTTTAATATTGTTACTGTGTTTGCAACGCCTTAAAATAAGCAATGAAGTCTTCATATGAAATATATATATCCTTGATCCGCTTGCTGAGATGAGTCGTACTTTTTATCTTCGTGTCTCTATTTGAGTTTTCTAGATATTCATCGGAAAACTGTTATGAATAGGCTAGCGAATTTTTTTTTTTTTTTTTGTGCTGTGCGTGCAGCTAGTTACAAGTTAATAAGACTCTGCGAGCGCGATAGAAATAGGAGCTTTCGTTTTATACTTTGTATGCTCTTCGCTATTATTTAGGTGACTATGTTTGTAGTTGTTGTGATTGGAGCACGGTAAAATAGCAATAACAACAAACGCATAAACGCAATAATATACAAAATTACTGCTAGATACAACTCAATCGACCGCAGTCCATACAGACTACTTAATATGAACATGCCATGCCCAATAAAAGCATAGCCCTCGATTAGTTTTGAGCATAAAAATAATTCATTTTTTATATCAGACCTCTATACTATATAGCACCCTTGAATGCCCAGAGATGCAATTTTTCTTTTGGCGTTCGAGGACTTGTTGACAAGCGAAAATCGCCTTTCGACGTCGCGCGCCTTCAACTCGTATGGCACCCAGTTTTCTTGCTTTTGAATCAATCCCATGGCTTTTAGACGTTTGCTGACCGTCAACTCATCCACTTCCAATGATGCTGACAACTCCTGCAGTGTTACACATTGAGCAATAGTTCCAATTCTTCGCCTTCAAACTTTTTGTGTTGACCCGGCCGTTCCTTATCTTCGAGCTCAAAATCACTACTTTTAAAGCGACCAAACCACCTCCGACAGATTGAGCATGCTCGCCGTAAACTTCCACTAAGATTCGATGACCCTCGGCCGCACTTTTCTTCATATTAAAGTAATGAAGAAGAACTCCCCGCAAAGAAACACTTTATCTGGTACGAAATTCGACATGTTCGAGGCAATATTTAGTATTGTTGTTTACGTTTCAAACAAATGACACAAGCTGCCAAAGACGTTCATTGACAATAGGTTTTAGCGGCGGGAAATTGGAAACTCGAATATAAGTTCATATACAATACTAGTGGCGGTCTTCTGTGTGAAACGGTCAGTATTAATTCAAGGTCCCAATAAAAACTCAAAATTTGCTCCGAAAATAAAAAAAAAACGTCATATAATTAGTTTCAGATCGAACCGCTATATTAAGTTAGCCCTAAACAAAACGATGGTTAGTTTGGAAGTTGTTTATATCCTGCTCTAAAGTATTTGTGAACAGTGTATTAATTTAATTACTCTTACTTTCACTATGTGAAGATTGCTGAATATCTTTCTACTTTAGTCTGGGCAGTCAAACGGCAGAAGCTAGACGCTCAGCTCAGCTCCGGTACGGGTTGGTTGACTCCTAGCCTGATAGCATGTCTGCCTATCAAGCAATGTCCGGTTAGGACAGCTATTATAATCGGAATATCAGTTCTGTTTAACCTCAAAGTTGATCGGCTTCGTCTTTTATCGTATTTTGGCCAAGTTTGTCTAGAGATACCACATGTGGCTAAACTGTGTGCCGATGGTTTTATCTTTACAGAGCATTTTGCATGTTAACAGAGGCATTCCGACCGAGTCCTTACTCGAAAGCTTGTCTTCTCTAAAATTTTCTTCGTTCAGCTACTTCAGCTTGTGCTTCTTTTTATATATTGAGTTCGAATTCGGAGACAGAGCTATGAGCCTCCAAACAATATTACACTCAGATTTTATAAATTATGATTATAAAAAAAAATCGAGTAGATGCTTCTATTTTCATTTACAAAATTTTATTTGATTGAAGTCTTTGAAGCGTATTAAAGTTTCGGTTTTACCGAAATAACAAAGTATTTATATAAGTAGTATATTTTTTTTCTTTGTGTGTGTGTGTGTGTGTGTGTGTGTGGGGATATTTTGCATATATTTTTTAAATTCGGTGCAATTTAGAGCAAATGTATGTGACGATTTCGTTGCTTCTTAAAAATACGAGTACGCCGGAGTAGTATGGGAGAATGGGACAAAAGAAAACGTCGCCGGAATTCGGAATCTGAAGGAAATGGCTGTGTTTAGTTTTGTGAAACCAAAAAAAAAAAGAAAAAAACAACAAAAATTATGAGTAAAGGCGTGCATGGGTAGGCTTGGTGGACGCAACCATAATACTTGGTTGAGGGGCTTAGCCATGGAGATGATGAGAGCATAAGTTGGGTGTTTGGGTGTGAGTGCTGGATCTGGATCTGTCGGTGACGCCGTCGCTGCGCGAAATTGTAACAAATTATGGAGAGCATGCGTTCGTCGTTCGTTCTTTCGTTGACTGATGGCGCGTATATTATTTTATTTTACTCTCCTTTCCTTTCATTTCATTTCATTTTTTTTTTTTCATTTAGTCGCTCATAATTTTTTTGCTTCTCCAAAACGCGTTCGCATTGCATACTTTGCGGTGTTTGTGCGCTGCGATTTTCAAACTACTAGCAACGGAAACGGAAGTGGTTCTCTGTATGTGCATATGTGTATGTAGGATGCGGAAGCGGATGTGGGCGCCATCATAATACCTGAGCGTTTGGTGACGTCGCCCGCCGTCTGTTCACTTCAGTTGTCGTCAAGGTGTGAACGACAAAAAAAAAAAAAAAAAAAATGGAAAAGAAGAAGAAAAATGCTGAAAAATCGCTCACACGTTAGTCACACTCAGCACTTCTTGCGTTGACTTTATTTCATATAAGCAATTTTTTCACTTTTTTTTCGCACATTTTTCATGCGCTTTTCTTCTAGAGCAGCGATTTGATACACTACTACACGCTCAAATGCACACAGGATATATGTATACTATAAAGTCAGTGAATGGTAAACGATTTTGTTTTTTTTTTTTTGTTTTTGTTTTTCTTTTTTGAAAATTTTAAACTTGTTTAGTTTTTATCTGACTGAAATTTACTGTCAGCAGACGCATAAGGAACTTATGTAGTGGAATAGTGTAGTATGCAAACTGGAGAACACTAAAATTCAAGTATTTTGATATATTAATAAAAAAAAAAAACTAATGAAAATGCTTTTTTTGTATGCAGTTTGGCCCAAAATTGACAATGGACAGGACAAGCGCCTAAGACTCAGACGCGTGTGCACGATCTGTTGGGGCAACAAACTGTAAATTCGTGCGTGTTCGTGCAGCGCAAAAAAAGAACACCGTGCGTGTATTGTGCGAGCAAGTCAAGAGTACCGTGATACGAAAAGTAGAAAGAAAATGAAAAAAATTTCAAATATTAATTTTGAATTTTTAATGCTGACCAAGAATATAAATAAGTACTCTATTGTGTCTTCTTTCGCTGTTACATACATCTTTATAAACTTATAATAGACTTTGAATTTTTTTTCTTTCGTGTTACACTGTGCATTTTCGTGTCTGCGCGTGCTTGTTCGTAAACACTAACTTCGTGGTCGTAGGGGGTCGTGCCTTTTCCAAAATTTTACACATGCATGCGCGTGCGTGTTTTTAAATACCAACTTCGTGCTCGTGTTGACCTGTGCCTAAGATATTAGATACGCGCCCATCTCTGCTCATTCGGATATTCGATACAGCAGCACAGCAGCACAGAAAACGGTGGCGTTTTAATTACTTCCAGCATACGTACATACACAGGTAGTTATTGATGCTATAAATAGTAGAGTTATAGACAAATAAATTATTGCATAGATTTTTCATTCGTAGATTTCTACAATACTATGTAAGTATAATGCTCAAATTGGAGATGGTAACATTTTAAAGTCACGAATGTGGAAGATCTTTGAACTGATTTAATCCATTGCTGCTCAAAACATTTGCAACTAGAACAATCGATAGTGGCGTTCGGTTATTTTTAAATCTTTAAATGTGATTTAAAAATAACCGAACTTTTTAGTTATAAAATAAAATAAGCATGCTATTCTGTTTCAAAGCTAATATTTATTCAAAATACGAACCATTTAACTCAATACAACGTTTGGAACGCTCAACCAATTTATGCATAGACTATTTAAACTTACTTTTTGGAATGTTCTTTAGCACCTGTTTCACGGCTGCTTGTATGGCTAAAAGTTCGGTTATTTTTCCAGTTCCATCTTGTGTATTAAATTGTTATGTAAAAATCAAAATCTGCAACCAAAAAAACCTCAACTACATTAAACGCATCTAAATTTCTTCATTATTTTCAGTTTTGGCCACAAATTGGAACATAATGTGAGAAACAGAAATTATATCAAGATTCAACTCAATCAGACAATTAAAGAAAACTCATTTTCAAGATTTGAACAACCACACACACAGGTATAGTTAAATAAAATCTTATATTTCTCATAATTAACTTTGTTACTACTGTATTTAAATACACACAGATCGAATTGTAAATGAAAATTTGTTAGAATGTTTACATATTCTAACAAATTTTGTTTTAAAATATGTTTTAAATTGAAATTAGAAGCTCAAACTTCAGAGAATTGTAAATTTTTAGATTGAGATAATATAAATATGGATTAGGGTACACACATAGCGCTGTGATTGGAAGTTATTGTATCTTCCATATAACTCTACAAGTCGTTGATTAATGTTAGAAATTTTTTTTTTTTTTTTTTTTTTGGTTTTTAAGACTTCATAATTTTAATACTCGGTGCAATGTGTAGGTGGCTTTGTTGTTGAGCCAGTGTCATTTGTGACATAGTTCTGGCTGGATTATCAACTTCCTCATTGGCAGTTAATCATCGGTGTCCTCGAATCCATATAAGATGGTCTCTAATGGAGTTTGTCAAAAAGTTTAGGTTAGGTTCGTATGTAGATTTATTTTTGATTTCATAGCCCTTTTGCGGGTTTTTGAGAGAAGATATACTGGCGTCAGTAAACTGCCTATTCGAGCTAAGTCTGTGATGCAACATTTTTTACTCGTCGCACGATGTTCTGCATCGTACATTTTGCAATTTGTACTCTCCGCATCAAGTGTCTTAGAATTATCAGTATACCAACATTGAGCGTCTCTGCTTAGTCATTTTGGCTGCGTATCCCATTCCATACGAGAGAAATTGATGATCTCATTCCGCATGTGCGTCATTGAAGTTCAAACTACTTGATTGCTAAACGTTGTGTTTCGCTAGTTTCATATTATTCAGTACTTTAAGATGTCCTTTCTGGCTACCACTTTTGAAGTTGTAAAGTTGGCTAAAATTTTAGATATAAGGGTTTAAGTTAAAGTAGAGCTTCCATACATAGTGTATACGTCATACTCATTGCTTCAATTATGCATCGGTTTGGTGCGGCTGACTAACACCGAACACATATATATGATCGTTGTGATGTCACGAGATGGAGATAAAACCACTACTACTAGAAGCACTTTAAAGACATTAAAAATTTCTTAATTAACTTTGTTCTGCAATAGAATATCTCTAATAGAACACATGCGAAGTAGTTCCCCAGCTGTGTTAATCTTCTTTTACACAGAAATAGCAAATAATGAACAGTTTTCTACTATTTTCCACAACTTCCGCAAAGGTCATGGAATGCGATAGCTTATCTCAAGTGTTTGCCTATTAGCTTTTCATCAGCTTTTTTAGTTTTTTTTTATTAAAGAGAGGTTTCTTTTGCTGTTGTACGCTGGTCATGTGAGTTTCAAGCTGCCTCATCCAGTGTGTATTAGCTGTGAACTTTGATATGCCACTTACAAGTTGAAAGATGGTTCAAAACCAAGGCTTTGCCGCGAAGATTTTGATTTTTTTTTTTTTTTTTTTTTAATAAAATCTCTTTTTGAAACAAGTAGTCTGTGTTTTGGGTTAGATTTATCATATTATTTAGGATTCTTCAATGATCTACTATATGCTCGACTTCAATGCTATTCTAGCGGTTTATTTCTCTATCAGATCTAAAGAGGTAAGTTGTATTCTTATGTCCCATTAATGCATAATTCCGCACGCTTATGAACCTTGGTAAGGTAATTTTGAACCATTTCTAATGTGGTATCCAAAAATGATAGTATGGTGACTTCTTCACAAAGGCGGTAAGTCTACATATATCCAGTAGACAATTACTGGAGAGAGTTCCGAGTTTTTCATTTATTGCAATTTTGCATGCTTTAAGTGTATTTCTAGATTTCCTGATTCTCTCTCTGAGTTTTCATTTTACAGAAGTTTCCTATGCAATATAATCTATTCGATTTTTGTTCACTCCTAATTAATTGAAGACATATGCTGTTCAATTTGGGAAAGGGGTGGTGGGGGTGGCATTATGTCCGTCTTGCTAGAGTTTACTTGTCCGTCTTGCTAGAGTTTACTACTAGACCTGAAGAGCTTGACTCCGTTTGCTAACTAATGCTGTATCCATTGTATCACGTAGAGTATGCAGAAACATAGCACCCATGAGGCAAAGCATCTTATCGATTGACATGAGCCATAGAAGAGGATATGAGAATACAGCCGGGTTGCAACTGTTGACAAATCTGTACACTATTCACTTCAGTTGAGTAATTGACTAATGAGGCACACTAAGTTGTCGTATACTCCCAAATCGTTGTTTCGCAGGTTCGATGCTGTTGAACGGGGACACTCTATATAAGTATAACTATGCTAATAACGTTTATTCCCTATTTTGTAGTGAACGCTTGATTTAGGCCACAAGGGTGCATATGGTTGTCTCTGCATTGTGAGAGCTTGATAGTCTTGATTAACAATTGCCTGAAATGAGTATACAAAACTATTTCCAATATCATCAAAAGAAAGTAAAAGAGTTTGAGACTACTGTTATCCTCTGGAATTGCATGAAACGCCTTTCCGGCCTTGAGTCTGTAAATTCAACATAAGTAAACAATTTTAAACTATTAAATCTAATCTAATTATCTATTTAGTAACTCATTACTCAGCATAACTAAAAAGCTGTAAACACTTCGTGCCGTCTGTTAAACAATTTTTTTGGTTTGAGGTGTTTGTCTGCTTGTTTTATAGAGCCTTAACAATCGAAGCAACCACTGCAGCAGCAGTTGGCGTCAATAATTTGATTGACGAAATCCTTTTACTTCTTTACAGTTGACAGTCTTTTTGTTAATATGAATTTTATACTTAGCTGCAAGGCAAAAATGTAGTGATACAGTAAATATTTAAATACTTCCTAAAAAAAGGGTAACGAAATGGAAGGGCGGGGGGGGGGGGTAGCTTGAGGTCTGTGTGTTAGTTCAAAGTATTTCATCAAAATGAAAATGAAACTAATATGTAAAAATGTTGGATAATCGTTAAACAAACGCGTGCTGTAAGGATATGCAAAAGGCTCTGCACGTATCTATGTAGTAGGTGTATGAGTGTGTGTGTGTATGTGCATAGCCGGAAGCCAATAAGCTGTAACCATATGCAAACACACATACACACGCTTACAAACATTTGCATGAATAGTATTTCTTCAGTTGTGACATCCTTTAAGAATTTCATCAGCATTTTGCGGCGGAAATGTGATTTGTGTCTCTTATACCTCACGCTGAATTTTTAACCCATTTGTGTTTTTAGTTTAAAAAATAGTACACTGAAGAGAGACGTACTTGCATAAACTTATTTCTATTAAAAAATTTACTTTTATATAGCTTCATGGTACTTCAGTTTAGCATTGACTTCTAACTATAACTATGGATACCATGCATAGTACACCTATATTTTCCGCTTCTTTCCGGCAGTATACGGTTTCCGCATTGAAAAAGGCCTCATCTTTTGAGGCTATCCAAAAATCGACTCAATTTTTTTCTTCTTCGTAAGAAGTGAAGTGCTGCTCGGCCAGGCCATGAGTCATTGAACGGATCAAGTGGTAGTCGCCAGAAGCAATGTCAGGTGACTAGAGGTGACTATTGAAGCACTTCCAAAGTTTCCTTGACAACTTTTTCAACATGTGACCGACCATTGCTCTGTCTTTTGGTATATTGGGGGCTTTTGAGCACGGCTCAATTGCTTAAATCGTTTTTGATAACGTTCCTCAGTGATCGTAGTTCACTACGAGCTAATCCCATCAGATGCATAGCATTAGCTATTCGGTTTGACCCTTGAAGCTGTTGCATGCCCGGGCTTACCCCACGATTTTCTGTACTTTGGGTTGTCGTAGTGTTTTCACTTTTCTTTCTCCATCACGATTCCATGCAAAAACCGATTTTCCGATTTTGCATGTGGTGCAGTTCTTTGCAAGTGAAGAAAAGGCGTTCGACGTTTCTTGGCTTGAGTTCATGCGGAACCTAATTTTCTCGTTTTCGCGCCATACGCATGGCCTTAAAACGGTTTGAAATCGCTTGTTCAGTCACTCCCAAAGTGTAAGTGAACTTCTCTTGAGTTTGGCATCCAATAACGCTTTCAACTCAGTGTCTTCAAACTTTACTGGTCCCTGTCTGCGTTCTTTCTCATTGGTGTCCAAATCGCCACTGCTTAGTCACTGAGTGGAGAACAGCAGTATTGATCTTGACAACTTGATGCGCTACTTCGTTTCGACCACGCATTGTACTACTTTCAATTGTACCACACCGTACCGTACACCGTATATACGAATTCAATTTCAGTACCTTAGTATCAGCAGCATTATTATCTCCATAACAAGCACATGTATGTAGGTATTCAGGTAACGGTATGTAACAATATTATATCGAATATCATTTCCGCAATCAGGACAAATCTAACGATATCTCATATGTTAAAATCTATCAAGCCTTTTAGTCTATAGAGCTTGCCAAAGCATAGTATACAGGCGTGCATTTTCTAGAGTGGAGCTTTTATTTTTTTATAATATTTATGAAAAGCTACAATATAACATTTCTATACGATTCAAGAGTAGATCAGACAAGTATTGCGAAATATGCTACTTGTTCTCATCAGTACTCGGCTGATGGTGTGCGTATAACAGTGCTATCGACTCCGCTACGTACCTCATGTACAAATTATAGAAAGTTAGTTTGCTCAGTTAAACTTTTACAAGATTTGAACATTACTTTTAACTTTACGCAGATGTATTTAGCTATGGGTTAAGAACCATTCTTTCTTGATATGTTTGTCTAGAAATAAAAGGATTTTATCTACACACACACACACACACACACACACAGAGACACAAATAGAAGTATAAAATGATAGACAGACAGAGTCAGACAGACAAACGTCATGCATTTGACTGTCAAACTGTTTAGTTTGCATATCCTTGCGGCAGCGTGTCCTGTCAATATGCTTAGAGCGGTAGCAAAGTGTGTCAGCAGCCAAAAAATGCCACCCTGACGTCGCTCTTGTCATTATGCTCTTATTGTCCTTTTGCTAGTCGCCCCCTGCCCGCTGCTGCACAATAGCAACAAAAAGGTTATATATATATATATATATATATATATATATATATATATATATATATATATATATATATATATTTTTTTTTTTTAAATTTTTTCACGCTACTTTTTTATATTTATCGGTTTTTTTTCCTCTCGTTTTTGGGTTTTTTTTTTGTATTTTGCATAAATGTAAAATTTTTATTGTTCGTGTTCTTCTTTTATTGCCAGCGGCGCCCAGCGGCGTCGATTGCAACTTTGGACGGGACGCGTATCCTTTGCCGTCGTCGTCGTTCATCGACTTTGACTTTTCGACTTTTCCCACATGTCGTATTGGTTTTTTCCCGCGTGGCTTCATTTCTCTTTATATTTTTTTTTTCGATGTTTTTTGCCCCGTTTTGGATTCGACGACCGCGACGACGACGACGACGCACAATATCCTTTTGCAATTTTTTACGCGTTTACTGCAGGATAACAACAATAACAACTATCCGCACAACATTCGTAAAGGGGTGAATGTCCGTGTCCGTGTGTGTGTGTCTGTGTGTGTGTGTGTGTTCGCCGTATTATTTCGCATTTAAAAATAGATTTGCACTGTGGCGTGTCCAATTGATTTATGGTTTTTGTAAATAAAAATTTCACTCTTTTTTGCCGCAGGATGAAGATGGCAGGACGCAACTATGTGCAGGAGGCTGCATGTGTGTGTTTTATTTCTGCGGTTATTTTGCGGTTGGTTCGCCGCTTTCTTCCTTTAACTCATTTTAGAACGAGTATCTGTATCTGTTTGAGTTTATGTACATTTATGTTTTTGCATCAATGTCCTGACTGCTGACTGCTGGCTGCTGCTGCGATTGTTGTTTTTGTAACTGTTTTTGCTGCACGGGTTTATTGACTTTTCAACTGATCCTTTGGGTGTAATTGTTGTTATTGTTTGAATTTTTTTTCTCTTTTTTTTTTTTGGAAGCAATGGCGCCTATAGCCTTGTACTATGTATTTGCATAAATCGTTTCGTATACCCTTTTTTTTGTTTATAGCATAATAATTTTGACGCATTGTTTGTAACAACCAGTAGAAGATGTTGAAGAACAACTCATAAAGTATGCTTATACCTACATATATTATGGAAAATTAGTTATGATTTTTTAAATGTGAAGATATAAAAATAAGAACCACTTTTACTTCATAAAGAGTGTTCAGCTACGGCAGCAATTGTTTCACACACATAGTGTGAAATGGTATTATCAGTTTGTCTGAAAGTTTTTGCCGCATTAAAGGCGGCATCTTAGACCCCATACGGTATATATATTATTGATCAACTTGATGAGACGAGTCGATTTAGCCATGTCCGTCTGTCTGTCTGTATGTTGCTTATTCTTTGGGGACCAATTTTCTATGCTAACCAGTTGAAATTTTGTACATACACTTCCTTTTATTGCAGTTCAATAGAGTATCAAGATTGACCCGCCACGTCCACTTTTTGGGGTAGCCCCAATACAAACATACTGCCTTGTCTTGTGTTTTTGTAAGAAGAACTTCTTTATTAAAGCCAATATTAGGTTAAAATGCAATGTGGTGCCTTTTTTTGGTCAGACGCTCAACATACATAGACTAATGGGCGTAGCTCGCCCACTTTTTGGGGTTGATCCCATACAAACCCACCATGCGATTTTGTGTTTTTTATGAAAAGGTTCTTCATTTAAATCAATAATTGCTTGAAATTTGATTTTGTGGATTTTAGTGGTCAACCGATTCATATACATATACAAATGGGCGTGTCCCGCCTACTTTTTGAGATAGTCCCATATAAACCCACAGTTCACTTTTATGCATTTGTATGGAAAACGTCAATATCAACTTGAAAATCGATATGGTGGCACCTTATTGATGGTCGCTTCATACACATCTACTAGTAGGCGTGTACCGCACACTTTATGGGGTAGCCCCTATTTAAACGCCCACTTTTGTGTTTTACAATACGATTTAAAATGTCGTGTCAATGGTAGTAGAGCTTCGGTTCAACCGAAGTTAACGTTTTTTCTATTTTTCATTAAAGTTACCTAGAAGTGAGATCAGGTTGCTGTTTTTTAATGTAACATTCCTGGAACAGCTAAGAGTGGGGCAAGTGGTTAGGATGTGTTCAATGTTTGTAGCTTGTGGTTCTTGGCATATTTGACATTGGTTGGAAATATTTTTGTCTATATGGTGGTTAAATGAGTTAGTTTAGTATGTCCAAGTCTTAGTCGGATTATTTTAATTTGGTCTATTCGTGACAGTGAAGAGTTGTTAAGGAATGTCATAAGGGAGAAGATTGGTGGTGTGAGGAAACGGTACCAGGTTGACGTATGTTTCCATAAATATGTTTGACTCTGTATGAATTCTTTCTGAAGAAAAGGTCGATGAATTTTTTATTGAGGTTGCTGGTACAGATTGGGGGCAATTATAATGCCTATTTGGCTGCTGTATCGGCAGTTTCGTTGCCTTTTATATTTGTGTGTCATCAGTTTTCGGCAAGATAGTGTGATACACTAGGATAAAAATGACGATTGTTAGTATTGGCAATAGCGTCTAGTGCAGAAAGGAATTTTTTTTTGTTCTTTCGAAAGCAACTAAGTTTATGCTAATCGTTTGACAGGTTACAAAACGTGACACACGTTTTAATAACAGCAGTTTTTGTAGTTATGCCGTAAAAACAAAAGAGCAAATATTAAATTTGGTTTTAAACTCGGTAATAAATTTGCTGATGATGATGATTGTATGAGTCGTACTCAAGTTTAAACGTGGTTTACACGATTTAAAAACGGTCGTGATGATATAAACGATGATCCAAGACTTAGATGACGCGAAGCATCTAATCGTGCTGAGTTAGTGGGAAAAGTAAGTGAAATAATCGCTATCGATGCAAATTTCAGTGTGAGAATGCTGGCAGAAGAATTAAATACATCTTACTGTACACTCTACAAAATATTAACTGAAGGTTTGGGTAAAAGAAAGGTTTCGTTCCACATCCGTTAAATGATGATCAAAAATTCGCTCGTGTAGTCAATGAATTTTTGATCAAAAAAACAGATTTGTCTCATCGACCACCCTCCTGAAAACTGCAATGAAAGAAGCTTTTTACGATGACATTCCATCTATACAAGCAGCCGTAACACAGGTGCTAAAGAACATCCAAAAAAGCGAGTTTAAATAGTCTATGGATAAATTGGTTGAGCATTCCAAACATTGTATTGAGTTAAATCGATCGTATTTTTACAAAAATATTAATTTTGAAACGTAATACCATGCTTGATTTATTTCATAACTAAAAAGTTCGTTTAGTTTTAGATCACACCGTGTATGTTCCAGATACCAACAAATGCTAAATCCCTTACTAAATCATTCAACACAGCTTGTGTTTTAAAATTTTCTGCAACTCATCACAACTGCATTGACTTTCATTAAATTTGGAACTAGACTGTAAAGCGTCAGAAACAGGAAGTCCCGGTCCTTGTTACATACATGCCTTGTTACATACTATTCAAACACTGTGCGGAGAGTGTGCATTTCGAAAAATACATTCCAAAGCAAAGAGGACTTTTTGAATAGGGCATTTTCTAGTGACACCACCTATGTGTATGCCGCTTAGTGCATGATTTTCTCAGCGCTCAGCCTGTTTTTCAGAATGTTGGTACAATCCTTTTGCTTCGACTAGAGATTATTTGATCCGATTATGTAAGTCTAGTTTAGAATGAGTTGGGTTATATTAAATAAGACTAGATTCGATTCGATTTGAATCGAATTGCTTTGTTTTGATTAGATTCGATTAGATTAGAGTAAATTATGCAGATGAAACCATACAACTCACTTATGACACCTCACCAGGTCCTACTTACTTTTGGCAAACTTTGTTGGCAAGCTTTTACTTTGAATTATGCTTTGGAATACGAGTTTTTCGTACTTAAGTAAGCTTTCCTTATTGTACGTTCGGCTTAAAACGTGTGAGGTTCTTCTTGCTGTTATTGAACGATTATGATCTGATAAGGTGTAATTGGTTGAACCAAAACAGCGCTATGGCCGTAGTTATTCCTTCTTCTTTTTAAAAAGCATGTACGACCTAGAGCCAACTAAATTTTTATAATATTTGCAAGCGCACCAAAATCAAATTCACTACAAAAAAAAACTTCATAACCAAATGAGTCTGGCGCTTGCTCTTTCGATAATATAAAAATAATGTTAATTGTGTAAAAAAAAAAAGAATAGAAATGAAATTCAGATATAAAAGTACTAAAAAATGCGACACTCATCATTAAAAATCTCATACTGCACGCTTACAGAAATGAGAAACTCATTAGGCACCTCATACACTCGAGAGTGAACCAAGCAAAACATCTTTGATGAAACGCAAAATACAAGAAAAGAACGAAGAAGAAAAAGTGTCCATAATCAATTTGCCTAAAGCAGCAAGCAAAGTTCGAAGCTTGTTTTCTACCACTTGCCCGTAAAGATGGGCTACGGCGTAGCGATTTGTGGGCAGGGTGGTGTTTTAAAACAAAACGAAACAAAATACACCAAAGTAGCGTAAAAAATATGACATAAAATTTTTCATATCCTAGAGAAAAAGAAAGAAAAAACGAAACAAACAGGATAACATGGACAATCTAAGATTGGTTTATTTTTTTTGGGGGGGGGGGGGAGGGGGCAGCGGCGTTGGCAGGTCATGGTGTGTGGTATTGTGACTCTATGCAGATTGAGGCGTATAAATGTAATTCCCAGTGGACAGTTGAAGATTTTTTTTTTTTTTGTTTCTTGTTTTTACGAAATACTCATTCCCCGATGACTTAGCGCCAACTTTGGCAATGAAGTAGAAAATGAAGCAAATATCTACTATCGCATTGACCCAGAGAGAACGCTTAGGCTTGGCTGAGCACAGAGGGCAGTCAGGCAGGTAGGCAGGCAGGCAGAATGGATGTATTCATCAATGCACATTTACATATTTTATACGTAAAAATTAATCACTAATTTTAATACGCACACCAAAAAGGACGACAAGTACAGGACGAACAGGCAGGCAGGCATCAGGTGGAAATGCTCGAATGCTGCAGAGGTTGCCCGACTGTGGGCTGAGGTCGCGTATAAACTTGTTAAGTGGACAACACTAATGTAGCAATTTCCAAATTGATGTGGCAGGCGAACAAAAGCGAATTGAAGTCGCTTCGAAATATCCTTAAGAAAGAAAATGTGAAATGTCTTCCGATGCAACTTTACAGAATTAGGATTTGTGGTACACTTAGAAAATAAGGAATTGAATAGTCAAATGAGAGTAAAACATGTCGCAATTAATATATAAGTTTGTTGTATTCTAGCAGGTTAACTCTTCCGGAAGTCGGTCACGGCTTTATTAGTAAATGAAATATGCCATTTTTAGCAGTTTTGAGCGAGGCTGGCAACAGGAATGGAACTGTATTACTCTGAACGGTAAATCTGCTGGCCTATGAGACAGTATCCTAATACTACTCCTACAAAAATTGCTACAAGTTTTCTAAGTAGGTACTAAGTTCTTTTTTGGTCATACTTAGGCCAGGCCTACCTTGAAGTGCTATACGTGGTAGCTTACGGATGTTAATCACGACGGTATGTTAATCAACTCCTTATCCTGTTGAATATGTGTCTTTGTAGCTAGTCTTGCAAGTTCATCTGCTATACAGTTTGCCTCTATATTGCTGCGTGCGTCCTGCACCCAAACGAGGTGCATACAGTTCTGCTCAGTCATCTCATTAAGAGATTTGCGGCAGTCAGTAATGGTTCTAGGCCGATTTAGACAGCAGTTCAGCGTTTTTATAGCTGCTTGGCTGTTTGAGTATAGGTGGACTTGTTTCCCTCTAATCCTACATGATGCTGAGTAAAACATTGCCTTCTGTATGGCAACGACTTCCACTTGGTATATGCTACTGTGATCCGGTAGTCTAAAAGAGGCATTGATACTCATTTATGCGATGTATACTCCAACACCGACTCTGTTGATGTACCTGCCAATCTCAACGGGAGGCGATGCTAACATCAAAATTCTTATTGAACTGCAGTTGAGTGATGCAATAAACTGTATTACCGGATGGGTCTCTTTTTCCTTTTAGAATTGTCGAGTGCTCCGTTGTCCCGTTCTTCCACAAACAAGTCTATCTTTGTCGGGAGCTGTGGAACTTTGCGTAGTTTCAGCCGCAGATCCGAAAAGTAAATCTGTAGCATTTCAGGAAGTGCAATTATCTAATTGCTTTTAATATTTTTTTTTCACAATTCTTTTCCCCCTACTGAGAGTTAAATAAGTGAGTGTGTGGCAGATATTGAATTATATAATTGAAACAAAACGGTTTTGCATTCTTCTAAAGCTGATGGCTATAGAAAAACTTCACTTCATTCACATAGTGTTACCAAGTTCCCATAATATGAAACACATCGCTCAACTTGAAAGCAGTAGATCATTGAAGAATACTGTTAAGATCTTCTGTTCCGGCTCGATGTTGACTTAAAGCCAAATCGAACGCATTTCCCAAAGAAGAAATTACCCAATTCAATTTCACGGTTGTTTTTTCGTTCAGTGTATTTAGTGCTCAATTCATTTTCTAGGTAAACAAATTGCGCGATGAGGCGTTGTCATTTAAACAATATTTCCTCGGAAAAAAAAGAAAAAGAAAAAAAAAAACAATAATAAAAAGCAAAAGACAACAAAAACGAATATTTCCGTTTCCGCTTTGGTTGGCAGCTCGAACAAAAATAAAAATTAAAGGCAAGAAAAATAAAAATACGTCTATAAAATGCATAAATGGGGAAATGAGAAAACCTTACAAAGGAAATTTGTATCGAAATGGAATTTCACCTGAAGCAACCACGAACCTTCGCATTAAAACTAATGGCAAATTTGCTATAATTTGATTTCAAGTTGACATAAAGATGGTTTTTTCTTGTTTCGCTTGGCACTTTTCTTCTTATACTAAAGATATACCTATATAAATGGAAAGTTTTTAAGATATATTCGACAAATACTTTGAAGTTGATTTGCTAAATTAATAAAATTTTTGACTTCGAAGCTTTAAGCATAATCACGGTTTTGTCTAATATCATTTGTACTCTTCTTTTGTATTTATAATGTGAATAGTATATTAATTTGGTCATCCAGAAATGAATATATTAATGATACGTCTGTTGTTGGACATATTGAGTTTTTTCCATTCTCTCAACTTTAGCTTAAACTCTCTGTCAGAATTATAATTTTTGTTTTCGGCGTAATTTCTCGATTTTCCTGTAGAAACTGTACCAGATTACGAATCGAATCGTATTTCAAGTGCAAATTCACCCATGACTGCGCCTCCAAGAAAATTTCATTTTGAGAAATTGCGATGTTCCTTCCGCAAGACACGCCAGTAGCTTCGAAAATCAGCTAGATCGGATCGGCGGCTCACATGACGCATACACATTGGTGGCTGCCTGTGTAATAAAAATACGCAAGCTCAACTGGCTACTGAGACTGTTTATTAATAAATAGTTGATCCTTCCTGCACATGCGGACTGTCAGTCTGGAGCACTGCGGCGCTCTCCAACATCAACAAGTTTCAAGCAGTTGAAAACAGGATCCTTCGCAGCATTGTTGCTGTATTGTGGTACGTAAGCAGTGCGATACTCCATGGAGTAGACTTGCTAAGGACACCACCGACTATAATGAGCGTCAATCACTTGACTGTGGTGTTAGCATTAGCTACGCTAATGTACCAGATGATACTACATATTTAAGGACTACATATTTAAGGACGAGTACGAATCACTCGTCGTTTGAAAGACACAGCCTTCTTGAGATAAAATTGAAAATCTGTAAACAAGAGATATGTCAAATGAGCGCACGCGCATAGTGCAAATGTTAATGAGGTATGTCAAACATTTGAACTGGACTTTGCAGCGATACTCTGCAGGTCTATAAAAATACCTATATAGATATTTTTATACCTTGCGCTGGAGACCAAGGGCGTACTAAATTGGTCACAATGTGTGTAACAGGCAGAAAAAGGCGTGGCAGTTTCCATAAAGTATATATATTCTTGATTAGCATCGAAAGCTGATACGTAGTCTAAAAGATCTAGCCATGTCCTTCTGTTCAGCCGTCCGTCCGTGTGTATGTTTGAACAACGAGATCTCGGAGACTATAAAAGGAAAAGCCCATCAACTTGGACTTTAAGATGCTCCTGATATATATCCTCATTTATTTATTTAACTTTTAATCGGAGTCAATTCGGGATGATGTTCCATTTTACTAAGTCTTGGTTTATTTTTTTCTGGTTGAGCTGGAACATACAATAGTATTTTATAATGTAAATTTCATGAAAACTGATGAGTACTTTCGTAGCTGAGTTCGAAACATGTGCATCTATGGCTAAAACACTTTTTTCAGTAAAAAAGTTGTTATTATTGTCGAAGAGCATTGTAAAAAAATATGTTAAAAATATTCATCAATGTAAAATGACCAAAGAACCTTACTAAATAATGTTATTCTTTATTTAAATCTAAAATATTTAAGAGAATTTAAATAGATTTTTATGTAGAATTATGTTGGCGAGAGCATATGGCTGCCCAGTTTCTTATCCGTTTGTATTTAATGCCATTTGTATTTTGTTTTTCTTTCGAATACAAATTTAAATTGCATATTTGTACATTCTATACAGCGACATTATAACTCCATAAATAGCATAATATCTCCAACTATTGCAAGCGAAGTGCATAAAAGTACAAGTTAAATTTACTTACAGTAAAGTTTTCTAAGTTTCAATTAACTTTAACTCAACTAATAATAAGACTGCTCGGAAATGTTGTCTGTGTTTGAACGCCTAAAATTATACAATAAATATTTTCTATATCTTGGTTGGATGGTAAGTGGGTAAACTACAAAAAAAAAAAAAAAACCAAAAAAAAAAACGTATAAAAAACAAACAAACGAAGTCTCAGTGTGTCTGTGTGTGAAAATAATAACACACATCGAAATGAGAAAACTTTCGACCGCAACAGCAACAAGCGAAGAACTACTCAACACTATTTGCATTTGTGTTGGTACTCTACTCGTCCCATAGTTCGAAGGACCGACACTAACACGCCCAAAAACTCCATGCCACGAATCACGCAGATAAACAAGCAAACTACTACTACTTTCACGGAATGCACAGCTTTTTTGGGCTACCTACTCCAGCTGCTACTCAATTAGATACATGGTTTTCACAAATTTATAGTTTCAATAATGTGTATGTTCATATTGGCTCGCGAACTCGCGGGCGTCTGTGCTTCTAATGCATGCGCAGCGCAGCACAGCACAGTAGTACAGTATCAAACACATCCCCCCTCCCTACCCATCTACTTGCTAACTTTGCCGGGCTTAGTCTGGGTAGTCACATGTATTTGTATGCGTTTTCAATTTACGTGTTCATAACTTCGAATATTCTACAATACATCGCATCAACGCACAGTGGAATAGTTTGTTGATTTTATTGGCCAAAAAATCGGTTCGGTAAAACTTACTGAAAACCAATGTAAAAAACTTACGTGATCCAGTTATAATATTAAATAATCTAATAACAAAATGTGAAGCTCCTGATGTTGATATGCCACATACACTTTTAGATGTAGTTGCCCTACAAATCCATCGAAAAGCCTAAGAAGCTTTTTTAAATCGGTGTTAAAAATTTGGTATGAAAACACAAAAATCTCAAAAGTTCATTACTTGACACATATTTAACCAACTGCGCGTCTCTGTTCACTAAGATTAATGTTCTAAATGTGCTAAGTTTCGATCACTTGCCGTTCTCAATTTCTCTCCAAATCGATTTTCCCTAAGTTCGGCTAAAGAAACGCTAACTGGACTCATTACTCGAGATGTACATAGTTATAACTGCAAGATAACCTTCGTTTGAATTAAACTCTACTCAGAACAAGTACCAGATCGACCTAAATAGCATCTTGCTAACTGCAAGAAACTTGAGCATTTCGAAGCAAAATATTAGGGTTTGCACTTAGAGTATTGTTAAAAGAAATTTAACGACTAATACAATTAAGAAACCATACCGTTCGGTACTGACAACGATTCATTTTAGTTTTCGACCAAGTTCTATTAAACTCTCTTTATAATTCTATCAAAGCACTAATGATAAAATTCTGGCATAACTTGCTTTCAATGTTGGAGAAAAGGTCTTCTCCTTTAAGGAAGTATCATTCAATCATTTCAGCGCTGAAAATAAACTTAATACAATATAGTTATATTGCTAATTCGAAATTTTCGGTCCTCGCTCCAATCTTCAGTAGTAATCGTACTGCTTCTGCGTATATGAGTGACCAAACTCCAAACTTCAGTAGTCAGCATACTACTTCTGCTTACCTGAGTAACCCAGCCAATATATCTGATGTTAAAAATTATATTTCGTCCTCTTGTTTTACTGACAATTATTATACAAATACTGTTAAAATAGCTATGAACTTAAGGAATCTCAAAGAACAATTTGCTAAATTCACTGTTCAATAAAGGAGTACGATATCTCTCAGCTATAATAAATGCATGTATTCGATTTTGCTACTTTCTAGACGCATGCAATTAGTTTACTTTTGTCAATTAGTAAAATCCTAGAAGTTGGTCTAAAGTTCTGAGCTATTCACGAAGATCAAATTACAACATCCTATGAAAAAACGTGTTCTGTATAAACTGTACTATATTCCAAACGGAGAGACAGATGAAGTGCGAGCTTATTAATATGTGAGTGTCAATACGTAGTGAGAATGTAGTAATCAGATGAGCTAGTCAGTGATTTTTGAGTAGCAGTGATTACCGTAACTGCTACTTTGAAATCACCGTGATTTTCAACTGCTACTGCGATCACTGTTCAAATAAAAACAATTTTTTATCTATTTTTTTTTTTTTTTTTTTATTAATTAAACACTTTTATTCATAGTCCTCTTAAATCTGAATACTTGAAATACCCTGTTCCCGCCTCAATTCCCAAGTAAGGAGTCCATATTCTGTTGCGGGAATCCAATGATTCCGAGTTTCTCCCATACCATTGAATCGTTTTTTGTACCATTTTAAGCAAATCTTCTCCAGAAATTAGCATTACAAAGCAGAATTTTGATAACACCATGCGTTTTTTTGAATGTTTTTGTGCTTCCAAATCGATATCGAGTGACATTTTCTAGAGAGGATTGACTTAAAATGGTACAAGACACCGTTCGAAAGTGAAGGAGATTGTCGGAATCATTGGGCACCCGCAACAGGATATGGGATCCTTACAAAGATCTTGGGAATTGAGGCGGGAACAGGGTATTTTAGGTAGTCATCTGATTTGCATATTTTCCAAGTGGCGTATCTTCACTACAATTCTTTGGGACTAATGCCATACTTCAGGAAAGCGCCATCAGTTTCTGAAATATCTTCGTTGTGGTGCCATTTCCTAGAAAGGATTAGCTTTAAATGGCATAAAAAAGAAGAGAAGACACTTGGATATCGACTTTTTAATTCAATTTGAGCCTTCAAAATGTTTAACTACACCACTGTGCATCATTTGCGTCCGTCTGTCCTACAATACAACTGATGTCTGAACATGCATTGAACACTCGAACGCTAAATATGCTTCTCCAACCACTATGCATCCTTAGAGTAGTGTTCGCATATGCACATCCTTTCGCGCATTTCCGCAATTACATACGACTTGGACTAAAAATAATAAAACACATGCATACATACAAGTATGTAGAAAAGTCCGTTAGACAAAATCGGGGCCGTGTCTCAAGTCGTCGAATTCAAGTAAATACATACGGATACGGATACATATCTGTATATAGAAATGTATACAAAGATGAGGTTTCATGTGGCATGCAACACAGAGTCTGTTCTTGTGAAAAGTTTCTGTTTTCGCGGCATTTTAATTTCTTAGCATTTTCGTTCTGTCTGCAGTTGTTTTAGATACCTAAATATATATATATATATATATATATATATATATATATATATATATATATATATATATATATATATATATATATATATATATATATATATATATATATATATATGTGTGTAAGTAGATATGGTATGGTATATCTACCTACCTACATACAAACAAGTAGATACTAGAGGACACAGACAGTTCTCTCCTATAGCTACTGGTCCGGCAGCGAATGCATTCTTCCAACTTCCAGACTGAATTCACTGAATCTGTGTAGTAGTCGAAGTCGAGGAAATATTGTAGTCAGGTCTGTGTGGTGCATGTTAGCGCAGGTATTAGCATCTTGTCGCTGTTACCATACTCATCTCATTTCAGTGTTTACAGACCATTACACACAGCTCAGAATGCGCTACCGTCACCGCCAACTGTCTACCATTAACGTTAAACAACACTGAAGCATTTGGCAAGCTTAATTTAATTTTGATAGTTTGCAGTAAAAGTAGAGAAAATTGATTTACAAAAAAAGAAATATCTAAAAAATAAATCGAAAATATAATTCTACCCGGTGTGATCTTTCATCAGAGTCAGGAAAAAAACTATCCGAACTCTTTGATACCAAAAGAAGTTTCAGGCAGGTTGATGATTTATCGTGCGACTTTTTTAATCGCTTCGTGGAATACATCCAACGCCAAGGCTCATACGTAGAACGGTCGGGCACGAACTTGTAAAAGGCAGTGATGGTACTCGTGTATGCTGATGACATTGATATCAACGGCACGAACGCTTAAAGAATGAGAAACAGTCACGTCGCAGGGACGAAGTACTTCGTGTCGCAGATCATCAGCGCGTCTTGGTCGATCTGTGAGTATGGAGAATTTCAACTTCAATGTTTTAAGGCCTGTTGTCGCATACAACAGAAACTGAAACTGAATTCAGTACATTAGCAACTGAAACTGAAAGAAGTACTTTTGACTTCTTTCTGTTACTGAATGACAGAAAATCAGCTGTTTTGCCATTCACTATTTGCAACACTCGCATTAGCAACACGAGTTTTTCGAGTTGTTGTTGTTTTTTGTTAGTTTCAGTTCAGTTTATGCGGCAACCCCCCCAACACTGAAACTGCAACTGAATAAATGTACAACAGAAACTGAAAATCAGTTTCAGTTTCGTTTCAGTTTCAGTCGTTGTATGCGACAACAGGCCTTTAGAGAACTTTGTCTATCTGGGTATAGAAATAACCAGTAACCAGTAAATTTATCGAATTAAATATTTAACAAACTACAACAAAGTAGGCAATTGAAAGAAGTCACATTTGTCATAAATACTTCTACAAGAAAAACTAAATATTTGGAAAATTGTTTGTGAAAATGGATATTATATATTTTTTACGGTAAAGTGCAGCGGTTTATTTGAGTTTTGTTCTTCGGTTTTTAACTCTTTATTTAAAACCTTTCAGACATCTTATAGCAGCGCTTCTAATGTGTGGTGTTTTCGTATTTATTTATAAGAAATTCCCTTCAGTTCACACCTACAGAGTAGTAGCGCTAACGCCATATACCCGTCGACTTCTGCAATCTGTAAAGCGAAAGACTTTGGTGCTAGATATGGATGAAACCTTGATTAGCACACATGTTATGCATTCCGGCCAACGAACCTCAACAATGGAAAGATATGATTTTACTTTTGAACTGCCGAATCACGAAGAAATATTTGGTGTCTATAAGCGACCCCATGTCGATGTTTTTCTGGAAACTGTGGCAAAATGGTACGATTTAGTAATTTTCACTGCCGCTCAGGAGGAGTACGCAAATATAATTCTGGATCGACTTGATAATGGGCGTGGATTGTTTCAAAAACGATTCTATCGCCAGCACTGCATCGATATACAAGGCATACGTGGCAAGTTTGTTAGCATTATAACCAATGATTTGGATAGCGTTATAATACTGGATGACTCGACTGCAGCATGCGCATTCAATTCTGGCAACTCGATACAGATCGCGAAGTTTAGAGGAGAGCGGGATGATATTGCCTTATTGGAACTATTACCTTTCTTGGATTCGCTAAGATTCGTTAAAGATGTACGATCCGTTCTAGGACGCAGCACGCAATTTGATGGTTTTGTTCAAGGATTGATTTCATAATGTTAAACCAGTTTCGGAGAAACAGGCGAAAGTATCGTATGTCGAAAAACCATATTTCACATTAGATGGTTTGTTTTTTTGAAATTTTCTCAGCTTAGAATGGTAAAATCGTAGCAAAATTTTCACAGGTTCTATTCTTGTAGTTACAAATTACGAATGCCAATTTAATTTTTGTAAATTGTGGCGCATTTTTTTAAACAAATAAGTATATACTATCAGCATACGATACTTTCGCGCGTCTTGTGTTTTGTGCTACACGTGTGACATGCGATATTGTAAGAATTATTATTAATTGTACGAAATATAAGTTGACAAACGTATTGTATTGTGTTGTTCTTGTTGCATTTAAGAAAAGCAAGGATACATTTTATTATAATATTGTATATATTTAATTATGTAAGGCAAATATTTACTAATTTTCATCTTCTTCATCGGTCTCATCTAAACAGTCTGTAATTAGTATAAGTATTAGAATGTTGAAGACTCAAGTATTCACTGTGATAGTACTTTGGGGGTATACTAATTCGATAACATAAATTTCCGAAAACTTAAAATTTCTTTGTTGAAATATTTCATTTGCGATTTAAATGTTTTGATTAAAATTAGGCAAATTTATAAGTTTTTTTTGAGTTTTCAAAATATTCATAATTTAATTGTAATAATCCTTGTCTGAGATTAGCAATACGAAGCTTAGTTTTAAATAGTTTGTTAGCAAAAAGTTTCCAATTTTGAAAATCTGTTTGTGTTAATTCAACGCACTCGTAGCCTGATGGAGTTGTTCGAGAACATCAAATAAGTGTCGGCCATTCACTTGGTGCCCAAACATTACGGTTCCTGACATGAGATTCTATAGTGCTGTGCATTGAGACTACCGTACCGGCAACATAGTGTGACCGGGCAGTAAATGGGTAATTTTCATCGGTTTCAAAAAAGAAGAAGAATTTAAAAAGTATGCTTAGCAAGCAGACACAGCCTTGTTTCTATTTTGTCCATCTTGGACTATCGCAATAAAGGCTCTCTAAATAACGGCGCAAAAGAAAAATAGCACACAATAAAGAGCTCAAAATGTTCTTATCGTGCCTTATTTTTGTGCGTTGTAAGTAATTATCTCCACACAAAAAATATATTTGTATGGAATGACGATAATTTCGCGCGAACAGAAAAATGCATACTTACACACGATAAAATTGAAACTGATTTTTTTTTCGGAACTACAGCGTTTTCAGTTGTAATATTTTGCAGAGTTGTGAGACATACGTTTTCTAACAATTCTACATTAAAATCTCAATTTTTGGGAAAAAGCGACTTACGATACTTTCGCGGAAATGCGTCGATATCTTTTAAGCGTTTAATCAATATAGTACATAAAGATAACGTAAGGTTTTCCCGTTATGCTTTTGCTTTGTCTTGTTTGTCTTTCTTTTCTACTTTTGGCTTATTTCGAATGGATATTCTGAACGAATGCAATGGGACTAGCTCCCGTATTCACAGACAGATAGACAGACAGACGGAGATGGCTAGCTCGAACGGACTCGTCTTGTCGAGCTGATCAAGAATACTTTATGGAATCTCTGTTGCAGTTTCAGCAACGCTATGAATATGCCTAATCTATTTAAATTTTGACTGATTTGTACTTGTTGTAATGTAGAGCTACTTGTTTGCAACAAAATACAACTTTCAAGCCTTTCTTCTACATACATTAGTCGTACGTATATCATACGTGTATAGCCCTTTCTTAAAACCACAATAGCAGCACGCTTCATTGAGTAGCATCAACGAAAAAAAAGAAGGAAAAAAATGGAGTAAATCCTATTCAAATGCTTATCGAAATAAATCACGAATGTAGAGCGCACAAACCGAAATATATTTACTTCAACCATGCATAAGTAGATTTGTCAAAATATCAAAACGCACACACACACACTGGAAAAAAAAATTTTAAAAGGGGCAAATACTAAGAGTGACACACACAAATAGATCCGCATGCATTCACACTCTATAGCTCCTTAAAGTATGCAAAACGTAAGCCAAATGAAATAACTCGCCATTGAAGATGAACGAAGACGCACACTTGACAAGAATTTATGAGCAACTATGAAGACTAGACCAGACCAGACCAGAACGAGCCCAGAACGAACCAACGAACGAACGAAGGGTTGGAGTCGTATGAAGACTATACTTATACTCACATACTTACCATACATACTTGTGAAATGTCAATGTTTGTGCACATAGATATGAGTATTTATTTTTTGAACACACACGCAAACAGATACGCACGCACACACATTTTTGATATATTTTTGATATTTATTTGTATTTGCTTTATAAGTATCTGACTGTCTGTCGGACTGTCTGATTTCTTATTTTATGCACTTCACATATATTGTTAGTAAATAAAAGAATGAGTTGAAACGTTTTATTAGTGGATTGAACAAGCTTCTAATATACTACAATAAAAGGAAAAGTGATAACTTAAACACTAGCGTTTGTTTACTTACCTCTAGTACGGCCGGTTGTCAGTTTACTGCATTTCATTGGCGATCACGGCGTTGTCATTGGAAGGGATGGAGCGGTGAGATGTTTCAGCTCCTTTTCCCAGACACGCACCAGACCCAAAAGGCTAGCCACTTCTCCAGTCCAGGGGTCTGGTAGTGAAACATGGAGCCAGTTTAGAAATTGCAATCTAAATAATCTGATTCGGCAAGTCGATGTGTTAAGTGCCTATTAGCCGAAGTAGCTAAGATGATGTGCTCAGCGCATCACTGCATAAATACAGCATAATTAAGATAAAATTTTATAAAAATAGAATTACAAACACAAGAAAATGATAAACACAATAATAGGTAAAAAAAAAAAAAAAAATGAAAAAAGAAAAAAATATATTAAAAAATCATAAAAAGTCGGTAGCCGTTTTTCCCCAGTGAAGTGGCCAGTCTTTTGGGACTGTTGCATGATGGCCTGGAAAAGACACTGCTCAATTCTTTGCAATCACATCGCAGTGTTAAATTCACCAGTCAAATTCATTTCCGGTGAATAGGCAGTGGTCTGGTACTCGCCTCCGGTGGCCGGTGAATTCACTAGCCCCGAACTAGTGTGTGTATTTTCTTTTCATATAAGTTTTTTGCTTGTAAAATTAAATGATGATTAGGATTTTGAAGAATTTCCATTCAAATTGTTGAATTGTTCTTTGAAATGAAATATAGATTGACGTGATTTTATTATGGAGAGTGATCACCATTTGAGCATATTGTGCTGTAGATTGACTATGTTATGCAATTGATAAAAACACATAAAATGTTTCTACTACTTCAATTAACTAGCGTTTCTACAGTGAACGTTTCATTGATTTACTGTGTTTTTAGGTGGAATGAACATCGCACGAAACAAGCTTAAATGGTATCAACATCAGGTTACAAACAGCCTCTTTTGCGGAGCCTAACCGTAGATAGCCTACTCAGTAGACTAAGTGAGAATGCTAAGTTTATGAAGACGACAAAATCAGACAAGATTGGTGCAAGGAGTTGGGGGTCAACATTAACACCGCAAAACGGGCATTGTAGACATTGTGGAGCGCATAACCTAGACTAAACGAATTTAAACTCGGAAGGTTCGTAATGCTACTCAGCTACAAGTTCAATATCTAAGCGTTACACTAGACTGTAAGCTTCAATGGATAATTTAAATGCACAAAGGCAATACTTGTCTGCAGGAAGTTGGCCGGGAAGTCATGTTGATTGAACCTAAAATACATGCACTGGCTCTGAGAAATTTGATAGTGAAACCATTGCAACTATATATATGGCGTAGTTGCGTCGGGGTAGAGGGCGAAATAGGTCACGGTCATTAGGCTGACACTTTTGGGGCTACCAGTCGATGGAATCAAATCTACCTCTATAGCTGTACGTAGGGTGAAACCCTTATGTTCATGTCAAAAGGCGAAATTACAAATAGGTATATATTTTATCGATGCTTCGTCATTAAACAGACGTCCGAAGGATCAAGTAGTATACGAAAGTATCCCTGATGAAAAACGCATTGAGGTGCTAGACATGAATATGGCAAAGAAATAATACTAAGCCATGAGCTAAGGATTAATATAAGTAAAGATACTAATAGGAGTTACAAAAAAAAGATAGGTAAGAATTGATTAAAATTACTGACAGTGATGCTAACAGGGCAATGTATATAAAAGAAACGCATGTGTTTAATGGGAATACGCAGCTCCCTCTCCTCTGTGACTTTGAAGAAGAGACACCTCTTCACATTTTCGCGGATTGTGAGTGATAGGCAGCAACTCATTAAGTCGGGCGTACAAATTAGTTTTGAAAATATGGCATTGGCTATTGTGAATGTTTCATAGTAACAGTTGATTGATTGGAGAAAAAGTGCAGCTGAAGCGCATCGAATGCTTGTAGAAGTTTATGGTGACAATACTCCAACTGATAAATCATATAGACAATGGTTTCGACGTTACAACAATAGTGATTTCAGCGTTGAAGAGAAGCCTCAATCTGGACAGCTAAAAAAATTCGGTGACAAAGAATTGTGGGTATTACTCGATGAAGATCCGAGTAAAACGAACGAGGAACTTGCAGAATCATTGGGAGTAATTCAACTAGCAGTTTTCATACGATAAAAATCCATGGAAATGATTCAAAAGCAAGACAATTGAGTGCCTTATGAACTGAAAGCGAGAGACGTTGAAAGATGATTTTTCACTTGGGAGCACGAAGAGAGAGGTTTTTACATCAAATTGTGTCTGGGATGAGAAATGGATGGATTACTTCAAGTGTTAAAAATACTACGCTATGCGCGGTTAAACACTGCCATCGTCCTCAACATGATGATTCGAAGTTCATGTTATGTATCTGGTGGGACCAAAAGGGTGCTGTGTACTGTGAGCTGTTACAACCTGACGATTTCATTACGGGTGAAACATGCATTACAAGAAAAACGGCCGGAACATAGAACAAAATAATTCTTCTGCATGACAACGCAAGGCCTTATGTCGCAAAAGTCGCAACAAAAAAAAAAAAGGGTTTGGAAAAGTTTCAAGTGGAATATTTGTTATTTTTCCGGACATTGCTACTTTTGTTTACAGCTTGTTCCGATGAATGCAGCACGATTTGCCAGATCATCGGTTCATATCTTTCGCAGAAATAGAAAATTTGCTCCTAACTTGGATCGCCTCTAAAGACGACAGATTTTTTCCAGATGGAATACAAAAATTGTCTGAGATATGGGGAAAAAGTAGTAGGCATTCATTAATTTTGTTGTGAAATAAATGCATTTTTGAACACAAAAACCGAACCGAACCGAAATATTTTGTACTCCCAATAGAAGGGTAGTTGGGCTGTTGAGCTCCTAGAAAAGTACTACATTTTATTCAGCATATCTGATTAGAGCAGCACGTCTAACTCAATAGGATAAACAATAGAACAATAGATCGGGTCGTTGATTTATTACTTTCTTCATTTAATAATTGAATAGATTAATGCAACTGTGCGTTTTAACATCGCTTCTCCAATTTAAATTAATGTAGGTTATACAAATTTCGTTTATGCCAAAGTAAAAGTTAATATTCTTCATATTTTGTCCGTCGGTCTGTCTCTTCTCATTGCCTGATTTATAGAAATATGCGAAAGAACAAAAAAAAAAAAAATAAATAAATAAATAAAACGCATGACTTCGAAGGCACAAACTGAAGATGATCCAATCCAATAAAGTGCTTAAATGTGAAATGCTTGCATACTTAAAGGGATACACGCTGTCACATTAGCACACACACAAACAGACACACAGAAATAAACAAAACGATAGTAGTGCGTCTTTTTCGTATAGCATAACTTTAGGCATATAATGAAAATAAATGCGTTACATTTCAATACTTTCACGAGTGGAATTCAGCCCAAAAAAAAAAAACGAAAACGAAAAACGAAAAAATTTCGCTTTCGGAATACGCGCAAAATGCAATTTTTGATTTATGTCTGCATGTGTTAGCAGTATCTCTGTGTGTATGTGTGTGTACAAGTATTTGTTGTGGATAGAGGTATGTGTGACTAAATGTATGAATCTTTCAGCGAGGGTTGGAGTTTACATTTGGAGGCTTGTGCGTTTGACATTTGTTCAAGACACGTGAAAATATTTCAAGTGCGTCTCGCTGAATTGTCATATGTCGCTATATACTTACGTATATATGTATGTATGTATGTATGTATGTATGTATATTGTATCTACACAGCTTTATCACTCGTATTGTATATAAACATGGTCTGATTCGAAAGCTTGTGAAATATATTTTTTGGAGTTTTATTTATTTGTGCAATTAGAAAGTATTTTCTTCCGACTTGTAACAATAAAACGTATACCGCTAGCTTTAGCAAAAGTTAGCGGAGCACAAACCGCTGCATATGCGCCAATAATGCTTTAAATATAGCTGCTCTCAATAGTCTTTTCACTTGCAGTTTAGCGAAATAGAGACAATCCTATGCAGTTAATAGCTTATAATAAAACTAATCTAATAAAATTGATGATCGTCTTCAAAATAACAGATAATAAACTGGTTGCACTGAAAACCTTTAACTACCTTAGTATTGAAAATAATTTCGCTTTCAAGACATACGTCAGGAAAGCTTCATGAAGAACTGTTCTGTGTTTAAAAAATTTCAGCAGATACTATTGAATCTAGACTGAAATATATTGCCAAAGTTATGATTTATATCTGCACAATACTTACGCATTCTTCCTTTCTTTTTTGGGTTTTGTATTTTTTTTTTTTTTTTTTTGTGTTTTTTTTGTGTGTTTGTTCAACGCAAAATCAGTCTTAGCCATGCATGGCAAATTGTTAAGAGCTTCATTCCATAAATCCATGGTTCAATGCTACTTCTGCTAATGCTCATCCTCATCCTCGGCCTCTCATGCTGCTTTTCACAATACAAATGTACTTCATAGCTGCACATTCCACATGCCACAAATGTAGTAACAGAAAAGTGACAGTGGATGAAAGTATCTCACACTCCACGCAATCGGCGAGGCATGCATGAAGTGGCACACACAGTTAAATTCATTTTCAGAGTGTTCAGTTCATTGAGTTGACATTGAGTGCTTTTGATTTATGTGCAACTTTACGTACAATAATATTCTATTGAACGACTTTTGATGTACTTTTGTAATAGATAATCAGGTTCTTTTATTTTTCTTTTCAGTTGTTTGGCAGCTCTGCTCTGATCATCACAAATGGTTATGCTAACCGATTGACGAAACGGAAACGAACCGATCGACGAAGTATAAATACGAATACTCATTGCGCTAAAACAACACTTGGTCAACGGTTGCGACTCATTGCGGTTTTCAGCAGCAACAAAATAAAGTCTCGCAAGGTAATTATTTTTTTCGTTTGATTTTGTGTCTTTCTTCGATTTAGAAATAAAGACTATCTAAAGTTTATATGGGCTCTGAACTTTATGAAAACTCAAACACCGGTATAATCTACGAAACGGCTGAAGAAATTTAGATGGGACTTTCATTAACTGGTATAGGACTTTTGAGTTAACAGTTTTTTTATTTTCTAAAACTGTCCCATGCCCCCCTATATGAGAAAAACAAACGATTCGTCATACATCAGTAACTATTTGACGCAGATGAGTGAGATTTGGTGCATATGAGTATATAAAGCGCATCGGGAGAAGTAAGAACCATTGGAAACATGACCGGTTCCAAGCCCCTTTATAAGAGAAAATCAAGTCACGGTAATTTTCACTGCAGTTTTTGAAACCAGTAGCTTATTGATTGATGGAATGGACCGCAGACATATACACGCACATGACTAGAACGACTCGTCTTACGGAGCTGATCAGTAATATCTCCTGATTAAAAAGTACCTGAAACGGGTTAGATATTCTTTAATATTTATTTTATGTCTTTCTCAAAGTATTTCCTATTAGATGAAATACACATATTCCAAAGCTTCTTCCAATGTTCGAAGGCCGATTTCATATTATTTAATTTATTGTTATTCAATCTCTTTGTACATCACTCATATGGCTGTGTTTTTGGTATTTGGGGACTCTCCATAGGCTTTCTTTATAGAAAGTTATAAAAGCTTCAGCACATGAAATATTTTGTGGGAATCTTTATTATGATCCGAAAGCACAATCTCTGATTTTTACTTTTTAAAGAAAATTTCATTCGTCGCGACCTCGTTGTAGATGGTCCACTCGGAAGCTTCAATTTTCGATCACTCTTTTCAGCATTGCTAAAGGTACCAAGCCTTGAATCGTAGCTTGGTTATCGACGTAGACATTTGACTTCAAATAACCCCAAAGAAAAAAATTAAGAGGTGTGATATCACAGGTGCGAAACGCGAAATTAGGTGATGGTAGGAAATGATTTCTCAATAAAGCCTTTGTTTCACGCGCTGTGTGTGCCGTATCAACGTCTTGCTGAAACCAAATGTCGCCGACATCATGGCCTTCAATTACAGTCTACAAAAAGTTCGTTATCATGGTGTGGTAGCGCTCGCCATTAGCGGTTATGTTCTATTCGGCCTGATTTTAAAAGAAATACGAACCGATGATTCCACCAGCGCATAAACCACACCAAAGAGAGATTTTTTGTGGATGTAACTGTACTTCGAGTATCTCTTCGGGTTGCTCATCAGCCCAAATGCGGCAATTTTGTTTATTGACGTATCCATTCGAGCCAGAAATGTGACTCATCACTGAACAAAATTCGGCGCGAAAACAGCGGATCTTCATGGAGCTGTTGCAAAGCCCATTGACTGATATTAAAGCGTAAATTCAAGTCAATTCTTGAACGAGCTAGATTTTGTAAACCAAGATTTTGGCGTAAAATTCGCCAAGTTGTTCTATACGAGAGGCCAAGATGATGACCAGAAGGTCATGTTCTTCAGCTAAACTCTCTGCTACAGCCGCAATTTTCTTCTCTCTAATAACGTACACTGAGACTCAAATTTGCGAATGAAACAATTTAATTGACGCCATCTATAGGGTATAATCTTGTAGGGTATAATCTTGTAGGGTATAATATAGTCGAGCAGCTTGACTCTAGCGGTGATTTATTTTATTTTTGCTTACATTGTGCAGCAACAATTTCAAGTTAATTAAATGCGTCTTTAATACTTTTTTCTGTCGTTTGTGCGGCACAATTTGGTTGGTATGGGTTTACTTTGGAAGTATAATATATTTGCAAGTACGCGTATAAGGATGTGCTGTGTGTCGCTCCAGCTTCAAAGATTTTGCTTAACTCTCATTTACATTTATTTTCATATTTGCTTTAAAAACTTTGCTCATAGGTGTGCGAATGGGTGTGCGAAGCATTCATAAATGCGCTAAAAATAAAGTTGATTAAAATTTGAAAGATTTTTGACAGTTATTACTGCCGCATACACAGCTCCCCCCGCCTCCCGCATGCTGCAGACAAATATGGTATATGTAGGCGGCAATGAAAAAAGGATGCTAGTATATCTATGTGTGAGTGAGTATCTCTGATGTCTTAAATTTGTCAATATTGACTGACGTGTGTCTGCCTACGTGTGTGTGCGTGTGTGTGTGTGTGTGTGTGTGTGTATACATGTTAATATACATATTTGTATTTCAAAAAGTTATTACATCTTATGAGCAAAACTTTGATAGCTGACGCGCGCATAGGATTATCTCGATATACTACAGTGTATAGTATATAATCATACTTTTATGCTTTTATGTTATATTGCTACTGAAATACAAAAAAAAGAAGAAAAAAAGAAGAAATAGTGAAATATTTGCAAGATTTAATGTCAGCATAAAATGCAATTTGTTCTCTTCGATCGAAGCATTCAAATTTTTGTTAACCTGAAAGAGAATTCAGTATTGCATACGAAATACATTTCAATGATATTATACTTGCATACTTACTTATGTGGCGCTACAACCGTTTATTGGTCATAAACGACCGTAGGAAGGCGCACCAATCACTGTTGCCAGTTATTGTTAATACCAAGTTTGCGGATATCATTCCAGACTTCGTGTTTCATACGCATGTTCTCTCACTGTCTGAGACGTTGTCCACGAATTAAATTTAAACATGTAAACTATCCGTGCTGGAATTTCGCTGTCCATGCGGCTTAGATAACCAACCAAGTGCAGCTGCAGTAATTTTATGCGCAGGACTGTGTCAACATCGTCATATAGCTCAAACAGTTGATGTTGGTCTATATGGAGCTGAAAGTTATCAACAACTCCAATATTTATGTCTACGAATCCTATGAAGTATCTTTCTTTAGAACACACCCAAAGACGCTGCTGTATCTGTTGTTGTCGGCATCTTCTGCGCCATACAGCAGAATCGGTATTATCAGTGTCTTATAGATTTTTACCTTCGTACTTCGTTCGAGAGTTCTCTACTTCTAATTTGCTTGCTCAGCCCAAAGTAGCATCGATTAGCAAACGTGATTCTTCATGTGATCGACAGACTGTCGCTGATTATCTCTGTTCGCAGTTAGACATAGCTTTCTACAACATTGAAGTAGAAATTCTTTATCCTCGCAATAATGGTTCACGAGTGTACATCTCGTTCACCTCTTAACTCATGAGCCGTGACAGTTTTTTAAACTCCGTTCGAGTCAGTGATGTTAAAGTCATCAGCATACACGAGTAGCAATATTTCCTTATCAAAGATCCTAACCGACCGTTTCGTTCCGCTTACATATTTCCGGAGTTCCTTTTTTTGATAATCTTACAGAGACATCTGAAAAAGAGATCAAGCATGTATGGAAATTTCTGTTGCAGACAAATTGTTTCACGCAAGATCTGTGTGGTGAGTCGGAGAAATCGTATGGTGTCACAATGAGGCAACACTGGCCTAAGGGAGGGTCTGCCCACGCTGGGCACCGCAACCTAACCTAAACTACTTATTTCTATATAAAGTCTATACAAAGCAAAGTCTAACTAATGAAATCCTTTTTAGTCATTTAAAATCAATTAAAGTGTATTTGTTTCATTTTCGATTTGTTTATTTGTTTGTTGTTTCTTTGACAAACTTTTACTTTTTATACCCTATAATTACAAATAGTGCAAAAAGGCATATTAAATTTCAGCAAATGTCTGCAAACGTAGCAGCCAGAGTAACGCATAAATACGTATAGTACATATATACCTAAATCTAAAATATTTCTAATTGATAAATGTTGAGTCGATAAAATCCTGTTTCTCTGTAAAAACGCTGCGCTTTGGAAGTTTATAAAATGTGAAGCAACCAAACTTCTTGTACATTTTGATCTGCTCAGATAGATTGAGTACCATTTTCGCGACTTGCCAATATCTTTATAGCTCAGTATTTTCCAACATATGTATATACTTGTTTTCAATTTCACGACTGTTATTCAGCCTATAAAACGTATTGCCTATTTCGACCAGCCAATAAATATATTTCAAAGATATTAGTTTTCGAGCTGCCAACTTGACTTGACAATTTCGATAGCAAAACCAAATCAAAAACAAAACGAAGCGAAGCGAAGTCGTGAAATTCACTACTAAATATATTTCCAGCAATAGCATATCTCGGAGATATGTATTAGTATATTTCTAAGTCGTGAAAATGCCCGTTTATAAATCAGTGCTGGAAATGTACAAACATTTGCGGAGTGATTAGGCTCTACGGGCACACGAGCTATCACGGCTCGCGAAAACGCAATTTTTTTAAACCCTCAACTCACCGTATGAAGGTAAAAAGGTACTATATTACGTTTGTGGAAATGAATGGAATATCCAATCCAGATATAGACGTATCCGCCTCTATGAATTTCGTGTTATAGGAAACATTAAAAGATGGTGCCCTCAATTTTGAATTACTCTTTTATTTTATCTTCAGATAAAGTGTATAAAATAAATGTCTCAATCTTACCGTAAGAGAGGAAGCTATGTATAAGCCGGGTTAAAATTGTTTCGATAATTTGAATTCAATATGCTAACTTGACTATAATTGTTAGCCTACATACAAATATAGCTCCAAATTTTTATGTTTTTATTATCGGATGTGTAAATAAGTTAGATTCTTTTTCGAAAGATGACGTTGGCTGTTGTGAATGTTTTCATAATAACAGCTGTTTTCGGTAGTTTCAGAGAGCTTAGACATCCTATCCTACTAATATTATAAACGCGAAAGTTTGAATGGATGTGTGGATGTTTGTTACTCTTTCACGCTAAAATTACTGAATGGATTTTAATGAAATTTTACAAATTATATAGCTCATATATCAGAATAACGCATACGCTCTAATTTATGAAGTTTAAATTAACGCATTTATTTAATTAATTTAAAACAAACACAGCGCAGACATTTTAACCACATCTACTTACTTTCGTAGACGATAAAAAGCTGATAGCTACAAAATCGTCTAGCGATCATGTGTTTGCCTTAAATGGTCATGTGTGCGGGATGATATTAGAGAGGCAGAGAATGAAAGAAAACCGTTGGCTTTTTGAAAGTTTAAATTTCAATTAATCAAATTTTTTTTAATAGAATTTGGGTTTTAATGTAATTCAAAATTAAGAATTTGTTTAAAACAGTATGCATGTATATGGCGCTTATCTGAATAAGTTCCAAAAATTGTTCTATAGTTTTTTTTATAAAATGAAAATGTATATATATGTATATACATATACATATACATATGAGAATAGGTCGTTAAGTATTTTCCACCCTTCTTCCTCCAAAAAAGTCGGTGGCAAAGAATTAGAGGCATTACTCGATCCGAAGAAGAGGAACTTGCAGAATCATTGGGAGTGACTCAACAAGTAGTTTCTGTACTATTGAAATCCATGGGAATGATTCAAAAGCAAGACAATTGAGTGCGGCCTTAAAAAAAGTGTTTGGAAAGGTTCAAGTGGAATATTTTACCGCACCCGCTATTTTTCCGGACATAGCTACTTTTGTTTACTGCTTGTTCCGACGGATGCAGCACGATTTGGTAGCTCATCGGTTTTGGCTCCTTAGTAGGTAAACTTTTCTTTCTTTCTTTCTGAGCGGCGGATCCGGCTCGAGGGACCATGTAAAGCGCGTACTTGGAGAATACGCGTTGTGATAGTGATTATACCTAAACCAGTTGCAAACACTCATGGCACCGACAGAAGTAATTAGTTATTTAAGTGTGATACAGCCCGGGACTTATACGTTATGTGAAAATGTGAAATGTGAATAATTTACTTTTATAGCTTAAGCCCAATACTGAGCTTGATCAAAATTTTTGCTACTGAAATTGTAAATTACTACTGTTATGTTAAACAAAGAAAAAACAGTGTTCCTGAAATACTAAAATCAAATATTTATTAGGTGATAAGTCCACACATATTGATTTTTCTGCGGAAATGCAGAAGGTCACACTTTTTGTCATCTGTTTTTTGAGTATAGAAAATATTTTGGTAGCAAACATTTTTGTTATCTGAGTACTCGATGGCGAAAATTTTTGATTCTTGTTTGACAGCGTTTTTTTATATGAAAACAAAAACAAATACTGGCTACGCTAGTATCTTAAAATTAAAAAAAGAAAAAAAAATCAAATTTGGCTTTAAAATTCATAAAAAATACCAATTATTTAGTTTTGCGAGACTCACTCCGCACAACTATTGTGTTTATTAAGTTCGAGATGTCTCTGATGCAAATCTTTGTTTGAAATAAAGTTAGTGTATCACGTAGACAGACACACTCTACTGTAGCGTGCTGTCTTGTACTCTTCACCGCCCCGCCCCTCCCCCTTTCATTTCATTTCAATAACATTTTAAAAACTTTACATCTTTTGCTGTCTATTTCAAACAAATAGCACAACATAACCTCAAAATAAATAATCAAATAAACACTGGACGCTGTAAAAGTTATTTACCGCATGGCATGGTCGGTCGGTCGGTCTAAACTTGTTGCGGACTTGAACAAATATTGTACACACTCCTCTATATATTTTAGCTAAAAATCAGTGGAGACATACATAATGAATATTGTAAGCAAAACTTTGCCATTTTCTCTATAGTCACTACTATTATAAATAGTTTGATGCTGCTGTCTTACAAACGCTTCCGGTTATTGATATTTACAGACAGTAGTTTTCCATACGAGATTTAAAATAGTTTAGACAATTTTTCGCCGTCAGCGTTTGTCTTTTGCAGACACTTTGACAGGCAGCAGTTGAAAGCGGTTAGTTTTTTCTATAGACGAAGTTGAGAAAAATACAGTAGCATAGATACTTTCGTAGATACAAGATACAAATATATACAGATTCAATTAGATATACTACTACTATTGTAACTTGAACTTTAAACGTGAATGTTCATTTTATGACAATTTTTATGTGCAGCTGAATTGCAATGAAGTTTTATGCTATCCAACCACCTATTGAACTCGGCTGTATCCAAGTTTTTGCAGAGCTTGAACAACGCAAAGATACTATAAACAGTTAAGCAGTTTCACTTGCTGATTAGTTCCTGCTCATTAGGGTGTATCTACAAAAAAAAAAAAAAAAAGAAGAAAAAAGTCACTGCACGGCTTGTTGCACTATACTCGTAAAATTTTATGACTTTCTTCACTCACAGTTGCAAAAACACACACGCACACACGAGCACACGACCGGAAAGCACATTTAAGCAGCTGACCATGGTCATCCTACTAATGTATAAGCTGATAGTGTGGTGGGTGCTGTTTCTTGCTTGATTTCTTCTTGTTGGCATGCAGGTATCTTCTTGTTCGGTGTAAACATTTCGCACACAAATTGAGAAAAATGTTAACAAGCAATTGAGCAAACAATCAAGCAACGACGTAGTCATCAAATGGTATAGAATTGGTTTGGTTCGGTTTGGTTTCATTTGGTTGTTTTTTGGGGTTGCTCACCTCACGCTTTTAGGGGTAATGGCATGGTGTTGATTAGTTTAGCCGATATTGTTCAATGTTGTGTAAATATGTTGTAGCCAGTTATTTCCTTTTTTTTTCTATTCCTATATATATATATATATATATATATATATATATATATATATATATATATATATATATATATATATATATATATATATATATATATATATATATATATATATATATATATATATATATATTTGTATATATCTAGAAAACACTTACTATGAACTAGTCATTAAATTCAAACGCCCCATAGTCACAATTTGCACATTTAGTGTGCTTCGCTACTGTTGGTCGCGTCTATGCTTGTCTATGAATTCTATAAAAATTGTTATGGTTTGCTGTTTTATTTTTTTTTTCGCAATTTAATGAATTGTATCTGTAATTGCATAAGAAGGTTTGACGTTTGAAATTCAGCAGATCTGAGCAAGTAATGTACGAAATCTTAAATTGTGCTACAGAGATTTTAAGCATTTAAAGTGAGCTAGTTTAGCTCTAGTCGAGTGTAAACTGTCTGCAATTTTCAAAGATTTTGAACAACTGCAAGTTTTGAAGTAATCACTCACATATCATACACGGTTGATCTAAAAATAACCGAACTTTTTAGTTATAAAATAAAACAAGCAGCGGATTATAACGAGATCGACTCAGTAATTAAAAAGCTGAAGCATAACAAAGTGTCGCGGCTCCGATGAGCTGCTGTCAGCTGAGTTATTCAAGATTGGTGGCGAAGAGTTGTTAAGGCGTATGGACCAACTCTTATGCAAAATATGGTCCGATGAATGCATGCCCAACGATTGGAATCTCAGTGTTCTTTGTCCTATCTTCAAGAAAGGAAACACCGCTGTCTGCGCGAACTACCGTGGAATAAAACTCCTTGCAATTGGAAAGGAGTTTTATTCAACGCCCTATCTGAACTTATTATTCCAGCAAAGATCGTTGGTTTTTGCGTGATGACGCTATCACACACCCAAAGCTTTGTCAGACTAGGAAGAACCTTTCCGATCTCTTTCATACCAAAAGAGGTTTCAGGCAGCGTGATGATTTATCATGTGACTTTTTTAGTCTCATCGTCGAATACATCCTACGCCAATGTCCATACGTAAGTAGAACGGTCGGGCACGATCTTTTAAAAGGCAGTGATGGTACTCGTGTATGCTGATGACGGCGAGTTAGCAGGGCGTTATCAGAGAATGAGAAACACAGTCACGTCTCATGGACGAAGTACTTGGGTGTCGCAGACCATCAGCGCGTCTTGGACGATCTGTGAGTATGGAGAATTTCAACTTCAATGTTTTAAGGCCTGTTGTCGCATACAACAGAAACTGAAACTGAATTCAGTACATTAGCAACTGAAACTGAAAGAAGTACTTTTGACTTCTTTCTGTTACTGAATGACAGAAAATCAGCTGTTTTGCCATTCACTATTTGCAACACTCGCATTAGCAACACGAGTTTTTCGAGTTGTTGTTGTTTTTTGTTAGTTTCAGTTCAGTTCAGTTATGCGGCAACCCCCCCAACACTGAAACTGCAACTGAATAAATGTACAACAGAAACTGAAAATCAGTTTCAGTTTCGTTTCAGTTTCAGTTTCTGTTGTATGCGACAACAGGCCTTTAGAGAACTTTGTCTATCTGGGTACAGAAATAACCAGTAACCAGTAAATTTATCGAATTAAATATTTAACAAACTACAACAAAGTAGGCAATTGAAAGAAGTCACATTTGTCATAAATACTTCTACAAGAAAAACTAAATATTTGGAAAATTGTTTGTGAAAATGGATATTATATATTTTTTACGGTAAAGTGCAGCGGTTTATTTGAGTTTTGTTCTTCGGTTTTTAACTCTTTATTTAAAACCTTTCAGACATCTTATAGCAGCGCTTCTAATGTGTGGTGTTTTCGTATTTATTTATAAGAAATTCCCTTCAGTTCACACCTACAGAGTAGTAGCGCTAACGCCATATACCCGTCGACTTCTTCAATCTGTAAAGCGAAAGACTTTGGTGCTAGATATGGATGAAACCTTGATTAGCACACATGTTATGCATTCCGGCCAACGAACCTCAACAATGGAAAGATATGATTTTACTTTTGAACTGCCGAATCACGAAGAAATATTTGGTGTCTATAAGCGACCCCATGTCGATGTTTTTCTGGAAACTGTGGCAAAATGGTACGATTTAGTAATTTTCACTGCCGCTCAGGAGGAGTACGCAAATATAATTCTGGATCGACTTGATAATGGGCGTGGATTGTTTCAAAAACGATTCTATCGCCAGCACTGCATCGATATACGAGGCATACGTGGCAAGTTTGTTAGCATTATAACCAATGATTTGGATAGCGTTATAATACTGGATGACTCGACTGCAGCATGCGCATTCAATTCTGGCAACTCGATACAGATCGCGAAGTTTAGAGGAGAGCGGGATGATATTGCCTTATTGGAACTATTACCTTTCTTGGATTTGCTAAGATTCGTTAAAGATGTACGATCCGTTCTAGGACGCAGCACGCAATTTGATGGTTTTGTTCAAGGATTGATTTCATAATGTTAAACCAGTTTCGGAGAAACAGGCGAAAGTATCGTATGTCGAAAACCATATTTCACATTAGATGGTTTGTTTTTTTGAAATTTTCTCAGCTTAGAATGGTAAAATCGTAGCAAAATTTTCACAGGTTCTATTCTTGTAGTTACAAATTACGAATGCCAATTTAATTTTTGTAAATTGTGGCGCATTTTTTTAAACAAATAAGTATATACTATCAACATACGATACTTTCGCGCGTCTTGTGTTTTGTGCTACACGTGTGACATGCGATATTGTAAGAATTATTATTAATTGTACGAAATATAAGTTGACAAACGTATTGTATTGTGTTGTTCTTGTTGCATTTAAGAAAAGCAAGGATACATTTTATTATAATATTGTATATATTTAATTATGTAAGGCAAATATTTACTAATTTTCATCTTCTTCATCGGTCTCATCTAAACAGTCTGTAATTAGTATAAGTATTAGAATGTTGAAGACTCAAGTATTCACTGTGATAGTACTTTGGGGGTATACTAATTCGATAACTTTAGTATACCCCCAATAATGTTGAAATATTTCATTTGCGATTTTAATGTTTTGATTAAAATTAGGCAAATTTATAAGTTTTTTTTGAGTTTTCAAAATATTCATAATTTAATTGTAATAATCCTTGTCTGAGACTAGCAATACGAAGCTTAGTTTTAAATAGTGAGTTAGCAAAAAGTTTCCAATTTTGAAAATCTGTTTTTGTTAATTCAACGCACTCGTAGCCTGATGGAGTTGTTCGAGAACATCAAATAAGTGTCGGCCATTCACTTGGTGCCCAAACATTACGGTTCCTGACAAGAGATTCTATAGTGCTGTGTATTGAGACTACCGTACCGGCATCATAGTGTGACCGGGCAGTAAATAGGTAATTTTCATCGGTTTCAAAAAAGAAGAAGAATTTAAAAAGTATGCTTAGCAAGCAGACACAGCCTTGTTTCTATTTTGTCCATCTTGGACTATCGCAATAAAGGCTCTCTAAATAACGGCGCAAAAGAAAAATAGCACACAATAAAGAGCTCAAAATGTTCTTATCGTGCCTTATTTTTGTGCGTTGTAAGTAATTATCTCCACACAAAAAATGTTTCATCAATGAAGACGTCAGTGATGTGTGTCGATCTTTTTCTCAAATAGAACTCAACTCTATTCCATTAGATATTCGCATTGTAGAAATATTTGTTAACTGGTTTATGGTGGACATCAATCATACGAAGTAAGGACGGACGGTTGGACGGACAGACGCATAGCTGTATCGACTGGACTTTTGATGCTGGTAAATAATAAATGTGCACAAACTTTGGCCCTTCAGTGCAGGGTATAAAAACTCGCGGAAAGTGCAACAAGAGTTTGTGTAGAAAAGAGAAAACGTTGGAGCTCATAACATTTTTATTTGTACACTTGTATCAGTAAAAATTTGAGGACTAGATAGCTAAACGGTCTACCGTGCTGTATAACATTGCAGACTACCTTGTTTCAACCCCCGCTCGATCCAAAATATCTTCAAATTTTAATATATTTGTTTCTAATAATTGCATGCGCAGCAAATTATGCATAACCCTCGTCCACAACCATCAAAAAGATGAGACTACTAGCAATTAATTCAACACTTGACTATATATCAAAGTAGTTGTTAAGACCCGAGCAACGCCGTGAGGTTAGTATTTTGAGGTTAATTGTTTGAGTTTATATTTTTTCATTTTAGGGAAGAGCAAATAATCGCACGGTGATAGATCAGGCGAATACGAAGGGTGGTCGATGAGATAAATCTGTTTTTTCATCAAAAATTCATTGACTACACGAGCGATTTTTTGATCATCATTTAACTGATGTGGAACGAAACCTTTCTTTTATCCAAGCCTTCAGTTAATATTTTGTAGAGTGTACAGTAAGATGAATTTAATTCTTCTGCCAGCATTCTCACAGTGAAATTTGCATCGATAGCGATTATTTCGCTTACTTTTTTCACTAACTCAGCACGATTAGATGCTTCGGATCGTCCAGGTCTTGGCTCATCATTTAAATCATCACGACTGTTTTTAAATCGTGTAAACCACGTGTAAACTTTAGTACGACTCATACAAGCATCATCATAAACGGTTTTTTAACAATTCGTAGTAAGTCTCAGCAAATTTTTTAACCGAGTTTTAAACAGAATTTAATATTTGCTCTTTGTTCCGTTAATTTTTTGAAAAATGTACCTTTCTGATACTACCAACATTTCATAGATGGCGCTACGTATTCTATGATTTAAGTTAAAAGTTTGGTTATTTATAGATCCACCTTGTACAGGCGGATAGACAGGGATCTTAGAACTGTAAATATTAAGGTAATACCTATTTATCAATGCAAACAAAAGTCTCGTTTTGAGCGGCACTTAAAAATTATGGAACACATCGAGCATATTTTTGCCGTGTATATCAAATTTTGTTGATATTATATGATATATTCATGACATCCATGAAAACTCACTACATACAAGACCTTTTAACTAATCTATTACAATCCATTTATATATATCTACTTATGTAAATAGCACAAATTACCTATGTGCTCGTACCCGTAGCTATTTAAGAAGGATGCTTGCATATTATCTTATAGTCTCATAAAACATGCCACTTTTTATGCGCTACAATCAATAAAAATGCGCCACAAAGATATCAAATAGTCTCATAGACACACACAAATTGACCAATTTCTGTGATTTATCATAAAAGCACAAAAATAACGCATAAAAAAACTATATCTCGTAGTCAAACGAAGTATAACAGTGGCAACAATTTGATGCTTTTATGAAAATAACCAAGCAATAACTCGCAGCTGAATTATGACAAAGAACATCAAAGGATATGCCAACGCACCCCAACCGGCAGAAGAACAAGTAAAACATTGAGTATAGAGTACAATTGAAGCACATATAACCAATAAACATTGTAGTAGTAGCTCAATTGGTTGTTTTTGCAACTAATAAAATCATAACATAAAAAAAAGGACGAAAAGAAATCAAATCAGGATAAGAGTGAGCTATACACAATGCATGCAAATTGTTGCAAGGATAAGCGGCTTCTCGGTCTGTCTGTCTGTCTGTCTGTCTTGTTAGCGGGGAAGCCAATATCACAATTCGGTAAAGGGGAGGGGTTCTTGAGAAAAAGGGGTGCTTGGTAAAACCAACACTACCGTCATCAGCCATCAGCACAGAGCATCACTTGACAAATTGGTCAAGTGATTTTGCAAAAAAATAAAATAAAAGATAGTGCGTCTAGAAGAATATAAAAAAAGACGCAACTTTGTTCAAAACCGAAGCGTTTATACCCTACATAAAACCATATTTATTTCGCGCAAACCTTCACCTGCCGAATTAATGTCATTTTTCATCACATTTTCAAGTATTTTGGATCTTTTCGCGTTGTACATTAGCTTTGAACTTTGTGAGAGTTCGTGGATTGTCGACGTAGACCTTTGATTTGAAAAAATTTTAAAGTAAGAAGTTTGTAAGCGTCAAAACCGACGGCCACCTTGGGAAAATAAAAATCACCATTTTTCGAAATGAGGCATCCGACCAACAAAGTTCGTAAAAATGCGGGCTGTGTGGGCTGTTGCGCTGTTCATCTGGGACCAGAGATTCTTTATGCCATTATCAGTTACAATTATCATCAAAAAAATTCTTTATCATGACGTTATCACCATTGACGACAGTCGACAGGAACGAGCCTCGAAAAGATCGACCGAAATCTTCGACCTACGAGTGAAATAAGGCTCCGGTAGAGGCTACAGTTGAAAAAACTAGTAACTTTATTGCGGTCTCTGGCAGTCTCTGAAGAAGTTCGCACAGCAATTAATTCTCCGGATTAAATATTGAAGGGAAAAAGTCTTCGGTCGCCATGTAGAGATAGTTCATGCAGGTAATGTAGAAATTACGTAGCTACAAAAACACGATTAGGACGAGAACTATTTTCACAAATGGATCTACAGATTAAAGATATATATTTCTGAAAACAGCCACTTGGGCCTTTAACTGCACTGTTATCCTTGTTCAGATTTGTCCAGAACGAAAACATAGTGTATACGAGGTCAATTTAATAAGCCAGTGACTTTTTGAATGTCCCGCTTCGTAACTTTAATTCTTTGACGACCGTTCCTGAACCGCCAGGAAATTCGCGAATCCAACACCAGATTCCTGTTCAGCGACCCCAAATTACCAAAGAAAAGTGTTGCGAAATAAAATGTATTTGTAAAACTTATATGAAAAATTGCAAATTGAATGCGACCTATGTATGTGTCCCAATGGTCATTAACGGTCAAAATTAGTGCTACTATATTCACAAAGTTAGCAGCAAGCGAATACATTTGTTACGATGATTTACTATCGTTGAATACCATTGGAGCATAGTCAGATTGGGTGGTCACGTAGGTTTTTGTAGTGGACTATCCTACTATTTTTGTCGGCAACTTCTCCAAAAAACTTTGGACTTGTAGCTCCACCCACACCCAAAATATTGTAGCAAGAACGAGAGCCAGTTAAGTTCTTTCGACTTTGGGGTGATCTGGTAAGCAAAAGGATGAATCTACCCTCGAAAAATTAAGCACTTTCTGTCAGCCACATTCATGCCCTATTGACGACAATCGATGCAATAGTTTTTCCAGAAAAAATACAAAGGTAAAAGGGTCACCGGTGGTCGTCAAAGTGTTAAATGCAATACTCCGCGCCTGTCAACTATCATCTGTTAATAGAGTACGGTAAAATTTTTAAGCAATCTGCATCATTAAGTATCGATCATCATTTCACAGTCATTGAAAACAGTTATGAAAGACAGACAGACGGACAGCAAGCAGCACGATATGATATTGTATAATACTTCATTTTCCACTATACTCGTATAGTATGTAGGGTACAGAATAAGAAAACCAAGTTTACTATAGTCAGCGTCAGTCAATCCATTGACAAATTGCCGCTGTACGTGGTAAGTGTATCTTTTTCTTTATAGTACGCGTATATCCTTGCTATTGATACGACAGAGTACGAATATTACGAGCGCTGTGTGTGGTGGTTGTTCTGTTGCTTATTGTTTGCAATATCGACAAGTATAGACTCGTATAAGTAGGTATATACAATTTCATTATACTTTATATCATATGCGGCATTATCCTTTTCGTTCGCTGCTGCTGTTGAATTTATTGCATGTAATTGTCTGTTTGATGGACCAAACAATTTTGATTGAATTCAATTATGTCGCTGGCGTTTGTAATGGCAATGGCATTGGTGGCATATCCTGTTTATGCTGCTGCAGCTGCTGCTGTTATCCTTGCGGCGACGTTGTTGTTCTTAGTGTTGTTGTTGTTGGTTTTAGTGATTTGCAATAATTTCAGACTTGGGCACATGTGAAATATGCTGTTGTCATGGTTTGTTTATTTGCTAGCTGGCTGTTGTCTGTCTGTCTGCTGTGTGTCTGTCAGCGTATGCGTATATCCTGCGTACGCGCCCTCAAGTATGCTACACGACAGCGCCCTCATTGCTGAAATCGCCAAGGACGAAAGGGTTGCCTGCCGCTACTCTTTCTTTTGAGTAGATTAAGTGATTTTCAAGTCATGTCCTTTTACTTTGCTACTGCTTTCTTTTCGCTTGTTTGATGTGCTGATGGACTTCAAACTACACTCGTTCTGGTTTCTAAATTCTCTGCCCAGTCAAGGGATTGCATTACAAGGGCTATTGAGCAAATCACCGAACGACGAATGAAATTTAGTTTGTTAGCATAATTTGTTTGATTTTATTTGCCTTTACGCATGAGTATGGTGGTCATGTAGAAAGTGAGTGTGTGCGTGTGTGATATCCTTTTTATCCTTTTTACTATTTTTTTGCGTGCTCTTTTCTTGTATTTTTTTTTTCCTCTTTTTTATATTTTTTTTTTCTGACTAGTCATATTAGTTCGCACATTGTTTGCGCACGTTTTCATTATTAATTTTTATTAGTGCAAGGATGGTTAAATAAATTACATTACATTTTGCCAAATTGAATTTCGGACGCCAAGAATTGTTATCCTTTTTCATTTTTCTTTTGTACAGGGTGTTGTTTTCATTTTGATTCAGAGGTACCATTTGGCCACAAACAGCTTTTAAACTGGCATAAATTGGTTAGATCTGGCAATGATATTGTCTTTTGTGCACAGTTGATTTTGTGATTTTGCCATTTTATCTTGAAGGCAGAACAACGCTTGTGCAAATTTATTTCGAAAACCGTGGGGTTCAGTTTGGCAATGCTACGTCCATTCTACGGTCAACATAATCGTACATCCGACCGATTAATATGTTTAGCCATGCATCATTTTTGCATCACGTCAATAAAAATAAAAATAAATAAAAATCCGAGGCACACATACCTGATATCATATTTAAAGACTTATGGCATAAAATTATCTTTCTTATAAAGCAAATTTTCAGTTTGAAATTATGTAATCTCAGTTTTTTAATCCAATTCAAAGTTCTACACTTCTAAAATAACAACCTATATCTACAACGCGTAAACATAACTCCTTCCTCATTTATAGTTTTTTATCATTATTACTTTTTTTAGTTAGGTGACGTGCAAAAATGTATTTTGTGTATCCTTCTTCTGTAAAAAGTTGACCGATTTATTTATTATTATTTTTATAACCATTTACCACAATGCAAATATACACACATATATAGGTCCATATAAAACAGAGCAGTCAAAAAATGTTGTGTAATGTTTTCATTAATGAAATTATGCATGAAAATTGAAATATGTGCTGGATTTATACACTGAGCTGGAGTGTCGGTCAAGGGTATACTAAGTTGTACTTTTCAATATGACTGCTTTTAGCGCTGTCATCTACGACGCAGAGCTGTCTTGAACGCCTTCATATTCTGGTATTTTTTAATGTTGAGTTTGGAATGCAAAATGCCATATATGTATGTGGAGTAGAGTAGTCGAACAGATTCGCATCGGATTGAACATCGGAATATGGTTTTGTTGAGCAATGTTTTTGAGCAATGTTTTGCTGGAATGTTCATTCCCTGTCACCAAAATGTTTGCATGCCCACGGCCTCAGCACACCTTCCAGAACACTTTTCCGTTACACATGGCCATTCATTTTGATGAGTGAAAGTTTGTAATGCATTAAAGGACGCATCGTAGACACCATAAGGTAAAGTAAAGTATAAAATCGTAAAGTATGAAGTCGATCTAGCTATGCTTTTTTTTTTTTGGATTCACGCTTTATTAGATACTCTAGTAGTACAAAGAAATGGAACTTATAATAAAGCAAACTATACTAAGATTTTGTGAACTAATATTTCCAAGTATTGCCTTGGTGCATTTTCGTATCTACATGCGTTTTCCATAGAAGTTTACTGTCTAAACTTAGTCCTAAGAATTTAACCTCTTTGCTAACGTTCACAACTACCCCTCCGAGTATAATTTCCTCAGCTTCGGTTTTATGTTCTGCGAACTACAGCCCTACCGACTTCAGCCAGTCGTAGTTTCGCAAAATAGCAATATTGCAGATAGTCTTCGCTACTCCAACAATGGCTATATCATCTGGGAATCCAATGATCTTAACACCACTTTGGAGATCTAACCTGAGAACAGCATCGTACATAATGTTCCACAAGGCTCTCGTCACCATCCTTAGTGGTATACAGTAACTTCTTCAGTATACTCCTTCGATCTAGCTATGTCCCCCTGTCTGTCAGTGTGTTCCTGTCCATCCTATTACTTTAATCTTTGAAATGTTGGTTTGAAAGTTTGTATGAAGACTTTTAGCAACCAGAAGCCCCACATTTTCAAAAATTACCGCGATTTAATTAAGAGTTGGATGTCGGAGTCTTTATTATGATGCAAAAGAACAATCTCTGACATTTACTTTTGAAAGATAATTTCATTCAAATGTTGGCCGCGATTACGCTTTAGGTGGTCCATTCGGAAGGTCCAATTTTCGATCACTCTTTCCAGCATTGCTAGCGGTACATCGCATATTATGCGAGTACTTCAGATAACCCCAGAGAAAAAATGCAAAGGTGTGATATTACACGATACATGTGGCCAGTTGACAGGTCCGAAACGCAAAATTAGGTGCTTACCAAAATGATTTCTCAATAAAGCCATTGTTTTGCGCGCTGTGTGTGCCCAAACCAATCACTGGCTTCAATTTCAGGCAAGAAAAAGTCCGTTATCATGGTGCGGTTGGGCTCGCCATTGACGGTTATGTTCTGTCCGGCCTCACTTTTAAAAGAAATACTGACAGATGATTTAATCAGCCCATAAACAACGCCAAACAGTGCATTTTTTTGGGATGTAACGGTAGTTTTAGAATCTCTTCGGGTTGCTCATCAGCCCAAATGCGGCAATTTTGTTTATTGACGTATCCATTGAGCCAGAAATGTGCCTCATCACCGAACAAAATTCTTCGCGAAAAAAGCGGATATTCATTGTTCAAGTCTGATGGCTTGAAGTCCTGAACGAGTTGGATTTTTACCAAGATCCTGGGGTAAAATTTACCAAGTTGTTCCATACGAGAGGCCAAGATGCTGACCAAGAGGTCATGGTCTTCAGCCACACTCTCCGCTACAATATTCTCCTCACTACGGGCTGGATACGGTCTATTCGGTTGTATATCATCTAATGACGTACACTGAGATTCAAATTTGAGGATGGCATTGGCAAAAATGGGCTCGGAAGGTCGCTGATGCACACCATATAATGCACTCTTATAAAACTTTCCACAGAACGCTGATTTTCGTAATACAGTTGAATAATTTGAAGACTTTGCGGTGTGAGTCTTTCCATGATGAATTGTCAAACAATACTGAACTATTTAATTTCACTTAAAACTCAATATCACTTATAATTCACAAATACTAGTTTTTACATATTCGTTCATTAATTTATTTTCGTGTGATAACGATTTTCTAAGTTTACCGCTCATGGCTCACGTAGAGAGCTGCGCTAACAAAGTGTTTGTAAACTTATTATAAACATTTACTTATCGTATATAAAATGGGAAAACAGGCAAACGTAAGATTTGTATTATTTATGACAGACAGAAAAAGTTGTGGTTTAAAGAACGTTCAAAATATGAACACAACACTCTGCGAAGTAGCAACAATCGACCAGAGATTAGTTAAAAATGTAAAAATAATGCAAAAGTCAGGGATGGCAGACAACAAATTTTGCACTAGATTCATTTTGTTACTCTGAAATGTTTAGTAAAACGATTTCCGTGCCTAGCTGCAGTCCCTGATCGAGACGGCACAGTTAAATACACACAAGAGGCTACAATTGTGAATTGTGTAGAATAAAAATTGTAACGAGTTGGCAACATATTTGATGACACTTGCAGCTATCAACGAGCGCAATAGAAAGAGCATAAGAAGTCACAGTACACAGAGTCACACACAGATTTGCATCTGTTTAGGCCAAAAGATGCAAGCACTGCTTTGGACCAAATGCCAAAGTGGAGATGATGTTGATGTTTTTAGGTGGGTGTATGGTAGAAAAGATTTTACCTATAATAAAAACAAACCAGAGAAAGTGTATGAGGAGGAAACAAAACAAAAAAAAAAAAACAAAAGCAGAAAGCTGAAGCGTTTGAGCATGTAAAATCTACAAAAAACAAATACTAAGCGTAGATGTGTATACGAGCGAGTAGGTGGCAATGGAGCACGGAGCACGGAGCTTCTAAACCAGCGTACGATTGCTTGACGGCGGCAGCAGCAGGCGTATCTGAAGGATTCTGCACCAATTTTGCGACATGAGCAGACACAAGATAGAAGTGGTAGCACGTCACACAAAAACACCGGCAAACTGCCAGTGGAACATTTCAGCAGTATATGCATTCCAAAGTAATGCATTACAAACGGCGTTCTTTTGTAAATATTACCCGTAACGACCTATATTATTTACGAGTATACATACATGAATTTTCGCTGGGTTAAGGTCATTTTTATATGTTGAGAAATATTTTTTTCAATTTTGTTACACAGAAAAGTGTTTTAGCTGCAGATACAAGTGTTTCGAACTCAGCTACAAGTTCTCATCAGTCTGCTGAGCGCACATTTAAAATGTTTGCTACTTTTTGCTATATCTCCTAGATTTTTTGTAAATAACATTCTAAACGAAACGTAAACGGGTTAGGGACTTTATGTGTTGGAAAAGTGTTTTCATTTATAACAATACTGCCAAGTCCTACACTTGAGATAAAACGAGACTGCCAAATACGACTTGGATGTATACTAGGTGTATGATTTTCTTGAAGCTCTAAGCTTATGCAGACAGGCAGACCCTTAAAAACCTCATTGGAAAACCTACTTCTTTTAATGCTACTTTTGTAAGGTGTCTTCAGTCTGTCTCCTTCTATGTTTTATGTAACTTCTAACTTCTAACACAAACGTCTGCAGTTTGTAATGCATTATTTTGCGAAGTACTTCGGAAATGTTCCATTGGGATGCCTCGTTATAGAACATATGTAAATGCACTCTTTGGCGTTTTGAGCATGTGAGTGTGTGTGTGTGTTTGATTTTCAGTAGCAGTCAGTCGCTGTAACTTTGCTCTCTCTCTCTACTCTACCTCTGTGTTTCTACATAAATTTGGCATACCCTACAATTATTGGCTATAGGTATGTGTTTAAATGTTTAAGTTTTTACGACTTTGTGCCCGAACTATATGGTTGCTCTAGTTAAATTCAGTTCATTTCATATTTCCGTCTTTTTTCTTAACACTTGCCTTCCAGCGTAACTTTGCATCTAGGATCATTCCGAGATAATTTGCACAGTTACAGTACCCTGACATCAACGGATACAGCGTCTTTGGTATTGTTCGAGAGAAAGATTCTTCGTACGATTTAAGTTGGTTGAGGTTGACATAGTCCAGCGCATTAAATTCCAGCGGTTGCACTGGGCTGGTTACCTCAGCCGGATGAAACATGAAGCTCCAGCACTAAAGCTTTTCGACGGAAACCTGAACATTGATTGATTGGTGAACGGCGTCAGTTAGGACGTCCGAGCTTAAGATGGCAAGATCAGGTCTATATTGATCTGAAGAAGATCCGGGTTAGCGACTGTTGCCGGCGACAACAGCAACGACAATTTTTGAGGCAATAAAAAAAAACTTCAAATTAAAAAAATGAAATAAAAGACCTGCTCGAAAACTATCAGAAGCTTGGGTTCCTTTTAAATTTGAAACTGCACTTCCTCGAGTCCCATGTAGACAATTTTGCGGAAAACTGTATTGACAATAACAAGGAGCAAGGTGAAGGGATCCACCAAGTTCTTTTTCTGACTCGTGCGGTTTCGAACGTTTTTTTTTTTTTTTTTTTTGATCATCTTGACATCTTCAGTGACTTCTATTGAAAGATGTTAAAGTTGCGATATTTATCCCGACGGTATCGTTCCATTTATCTATACAACACTATTGATATACATACATATTATGTAGTAATCGCTCTAATCAAGTAGCAGTGTATGCTGCTGTACTCTGATTTCCTTTCTCTACACACCGAGCTACTAAACTAACGACGACGGCACCTATTGCTCACAGGTCACCGTTATGCAAGAAAAGAGACAGACAAAGAGAGTTATGCATTCGTACCTCGCATGTGTTTGCTGTTATGTCTGCTTTACGATGGCTGCTATTTATATTTCGGGAACTGGCAACACCATAATAAAGTTTAAAATTTTTTTGGCATAAACGTACTCACAAAGTTTTGATGTACAATTACTATTTGTTTTGTTTACAGTGAGTTAAGAATGGGTCATGTGACCACTGTTCCGCTTGAGCAATGTAGGACGGTCAATTCTGAGTGGTACCCGAAGAAATACTTCGGAGAAATTCGCAAAACCAACCGCCAAAAACGAATCATTCTCCATCATGACAATGAAAGCTCTCACACATCTCGCCAAACAAGTGCATTTTTGAGCAGCTAAAACATCGAATTAATGACTCATCCTCCGTACAGTCCTGATTTGGCACCCAATGACTTCTTCTTGTTCCCGTGTATCAAAGTTAAACTGCGTGGTCAACGATTTACGAGCGCCGAAGAAGCAGTTGAAGCGTTCAAAAACCATGTTTTGGAGGTGTCTCAAGAGGAATGGAATGGAAAAACTGCTATAACAAATGGTTTGAACGAATGCAAAAGTGTATTGATCATCAAGGGGAATATTTTGAAAAACAATAAAGCCATTTTCATTTAAAAATGTTTGTTATTATTTGCTATTCCTGAAATATAAATAGTACCCCTCGTATTGCGCGCTGTTTTCCTTTCCCTCATCATCGTCATTGTTTGAAAAAGCTTTTTTAAAAGCTTTTATTTCGAATTAAAACTTAGTAGCACTTATAATACACAAATAGTTTCTAGATATTCGTTCATTTCAATTTATTGCTGACACAAAGCGTATTAAAAATTCGTTGCTATTATAAACGTTCACACGTATAACTCACCTATTTGCTGCTACTGCTGCTGCTGCAAATGCTTTTGCATCCAATGCTGATGACAATGTTATGGGCGTCATGACAGCTATAAGCGCACTTGACAGGTGAGGTGGGCGTACACATACACAGCTATATCTAATGTCCATATGTGTCTGTGTGTTTAGTATCTGTGTGTATGTGTGTGTGTGTGTGTGTGTGTTAAGCAAAGCATGTGAAAAATTATTATTGTAAAAATATTGCAGAAAATCTAAAGAATTATAAATGCCAAGTATGAACATGAATGCAAAAAAGCAAAGCGAACGAGTTACAAATGTCTGCCTACCCCACATTACATAAACACCCGCACCCATCCTCCCACCACGCTTTCAACTACATATACAACCACGAATACATTTTTACATATGTGTATGGGTGGGGCACAGGTTGTCCCTATTTGTCTGTGTGTGTGTGAGTGAGTGTGTGTTTAGGTGCTTGTTGACGTTCTGCTTCTGTTATATATTTTTTTTGTATCTTTTTGCTTTGCGAGAAGAGATTTGCAAACTAAAGTCGCTCATCACAATGTCCTCAAAATTCAAATAGCAGTAACAACAACAATAACAACAACTATGTATCTACAAGAGCACAACAACAGCAATTGTCACATGACGCTACTTTTGCAAATTATTTTTTATTTCTCTTAGCAGTTTCATTTCTTTATTTCTATTTTTTTTTTTTTTTATATATATATTTTATGAATTGCAGATACATTTCTATCTTTTGCATTTTTATTTTTTTTTTTTCTATTTTATGCACACATCGCCTATACAGCTGCCGCCCACTTTTCGCTCTTCAATGAGTCTAACAACAACAACAACAACAACAATAAGAAAACATACGAAAGCTACCGTGATGAGCACAATATTCATATGTATCTACAATATGTATCTACTTGTATATACTCGTTCGTAGGTAAATACATGTATGGCATTTTTTGCATTCGTACGTTCATTTCTTCCAAGTGGAATATGTTTTATTTAGCATTTTTAAGTGTTTGCCCCCTCAGTTCAGTATTCATCCTCTACCATCAACAGAGTCATACCTACTACTACCATTACTATACAACGTAAGTATATATACATGCGAATCCTTCAAAGGATGTCGATGCTTTTGCTGCTGACGTTTGCAAGCTGCCAGCAAAATAATAATGATTGTTATTTGGCAAGTGCAAACGAGTGCCATAGAACTGACTATGTATCTAGATACTTATTGTTAGATACTTGAATATGTTGCGTTATTTTTTGCCCATAGTAAGTAGTTTATGCTGTAGTATATACGAGGGCAATTTGATAAGTCAGAGTGCCTATTTGAATTTCGCATTGTATTGATTTGAGTGTAGTGCCTAAAGTATGCAATCTGCAGCATTAAGTTTGTGTGTTGACAGCCATTGAAAGCAGACGTGAAAGGCAGACAGACGGACAGGAAGCAGTTCGGTGCCGAAATTGAACTTAAACGTAATCGTGTAATAACTTCGAAGCAGTACGAGTATGTATTGTTTGACGTTTCTTTAAAATGACACTCCAGCCTTAAAAAGACGCCTTGTAATTCTGTTTAGAAAGAGCCTTCAGCTCAGCGCTAAAAGACCCAAGTGGCCCCAAATCGTTTAGACCAATCAGTCTCTCCTCTTTCTTACTAATGATGCTAGAGAAGCTCATTGACACTTACAGAAGAAGCCCTATGGGCAACAAGACAAATCATTGGCAAATCATGAGGTCTAAACTCCAAGATAATACACCGGGTAAACAAATGATTGGTCCTATAGTAACAAATGGGGCGTGTGTCTGGTGGAGGAAACGAAGCAAAAAAGACTAGCCAAACTTCAAAGGCTTGACTGCTGATGTATAACTGGAGCGCAACACCAACATTAGCTATGAAAGCTTTACTAAACTTTACCTAAAACTCTTGCATTTCATATTTCAAAGTGAAGCGCCAAGGGAGGCACTACGCCTCCACAAGCTTTGCAATTTCAAAAACGTAAATCAAAAAGGACATATTGAGGTACTGAATAATGTGGAACTAGCAATAAATAGATAAACATTATCTGCCGTCTTAAAAGCCTTAAAAAGCTTTGAATTTAGAAACAAATCCACGCACCAGGGAGAACCTCAACATCCTGGCTAATTCAAATAGGGTTCGTTCTACTTAGACAGAGGATTAGCAGGCAACGAAGAAGCTGTTGAACAAGTCAGGCAATGTACCACAATCCCTTTTGTGAGTCTCCAGGTCCTCTCTACGGCTTCTCAAAGCAATACCGAAACCAGGTTAAAACAAACTGGCTCAACAAAGCAACTGACTCATACCTCTCAAATTTCGGAAAAGTCTAGGAACCACAACAAAAATTCCTACATTCTCGTAAAGCAAAAGTTATGGGGCTACTACATGCCACGCCAAATGTAATTACCACCTACACAAAATTGGTCTAGCACCCACTGATCAATGCAAATATTGCTGTGAGGAAGAAGAAACCATAGAGCATATATGTAATACCCACGTGCCCCGCAATTGCGCAAATTATACTGTCTGTTCTAGGTAAAGTCCAAATATAAAAGAACATTCCCCATAAAAACCTCGTGGAATTCCTAACACAAATCAAGGACCTATAGGTTCCCAAAGGATGCACAATAGACCAATGCGTGGGCGCATTATTATGTACCTGGATCATCCACCTCATCATCTGATCATCTGGTTGACCGCAATATTTTCAAGTTTTTGCATGAACGTCAATAAAATACGAATCCATTGCAGCACATCAGCGACCAAATGGAAGATCAAACAGTGGTTCTCTTTGGTCGGCCTACCCTCAACCGCTTGGAAATCACAAAACTTACTAAAACTTGTCAAACTATTCGATAAGTGTCCAAAGTGCTTCATTGTTCGTGCTGGCTGTTGGCTTCAAGTAGATGTATAACACTCATATCCTGCCCGCTGTGATGCTCATGAATAAGAATATCACATTAAGTAAAACCATTCGCACTCTTTCGCAGAGCATCGTTATAGAAAAATGAGTTGAACTAAACTGGAATCACTCTGATGCGTCTCATTAGCTAATAACACCAAGTTTATGGAGATCTTCCCAGACTTGGTCTTTCCAACGCATGCAAAGTCACCATCACGAACGTTATACACCAAAAAAGTTTATGTTTGTCCGTGTAATCTCCATCCAGATAAAATGTACAACCCAGTGCAGCCGCTGGAATTTTATGTGTTGAGCTATGTCAACCACTCGTGGTTCATATTGAGCCAAAATTCGTTGCCAACTCTAATAGGACCAAAAATTCTATGAAGCATCTTTTTCTCGAACACACACAAAGACGCTGTAGCAGATATTGTCAAGGTTCATGGTTTTTAGTCAGACAGCAGAACCGGGATTATCAGCGTCTTAAATATTTGTATCCTCGTACTTCGAGCGAGATCTCCACTTATAATTTGCTTGCTGAGCCCAAGGTAGCATCGTTTGACAAGCGTGATTCTTTAACTGAACTCCAGCCTAACGTTGTGGTTTCTAGTTATCGCTGTTCCGAGGCAGGCAAAGTTTTTTACAACACTGAAGTTGAAATTCTCTGTGCTCACAGACCGTCCCAGGCGCGATCGATGGTTGTTTGCAAATGGACAACAACTACTTCGTCTTGTGTGCGTTCAGCGCTGGGCTCATGAGACGTGACTTTTTCTCAAACTCCGAGCACGCCTCGCTAACTCGCCGTTCGTTCGTGCCGATGATATAAATAACATCAGTAGTATACGCGAGTAAAAACACTTCTTTATGAAAGATGGTGTTCGATCACTCTACTTACGGACATCGGCATAGTAGATTAAAAGAGTTGCAGAATAAAGCATCACCTTGCCTGAAGCATCTCTTGGTGTCAAAGCGTTTGGAAGGGTTCTTGCCACTCTGTGCGTGATAGCGTCATTATGCAAATTCAAACGAAGTTCGGACATGGCATTGAAAAACTTCTTGACTTCTCTATAGTCTCAGTTGTATCTGTAATCAGCTGGCGTTGCTCCCTACTGCAGAGTTCTTCTGTAGGCAGCATTTCGTTCTGCAGTACATTGGAGACACTTCTCGTCATGCCATGACCTACTTGGCAGTCGTACTCATGGAGTTGGAGATATGTCTCAATATATCTTCAGCAGCCGGAGTAGATTCGTGGAACAGTTGGAAGATTCTGGCTGAAACGATTTCGTTGGGCTTTTGTGATTGCAGCTTTCGAACGGCTAGCTGGGCATATCTTGGCTGTGGTAAGCTAGTCGTACGAGTTGATGCTGTCGTGTTGCTCTTCTGTTGATCACAACATACTGAGTAACCTTTTCGGTGAAGTCGATAAGCCTCTCTCCTCTCCATTGCTGGAGTTAGCGTTGTGAAGGCTTTTTTTCCGACTGTTGTGTTAAAGATTTCTTCCTTCCCAAATTTGGCATGGAAATCGCCGAGCACGACTTTTTTATATCATGCTGAGGCGTAATTGTATTGATTTTATGGGCTTAAACCGTACTTAATAAAGTACCAGATATTCAATAACACTTAAAGTAATCAGAAAATACTACTGAATCAAATGCTACTGAAGTTATATGATGCATAACTTACAAACTTATCACTATATTTTTATAAATTATAATTAGAACAAATATCTATTAAGCTCCGACAAACTTTAGACTCTATATTAATTGCACTACTCTGTCTCAATTGTTGTACTCCAACTGTGTATCTCCTGGTGCTTAATGATACTTTGAACAGCTGTTGGAATTCTCTTTTCGATTTAAGAACTCCCAGACGTATAACTCACATACAAACACACTCATCTACATACCCAAGGACACACCCACACACACACACACACACATTTATACACATTTCCGAAGACATAAATAAATGTCAAAAAATGCAGATTACTTATTAACCCCTGTGGCGTTCATTCTCACTTTTCCCCCTCCACCCCAACCAACCAACATCCAACTCCAATACGGTGCGATATTATTCATTAATACAAGATACAGCGTAGCAAATATTCTCACCAACCTCAAATAAACTCACACTTCTTTCAAAAATCCCACAGAAAGTTGAGGAACAAAGCCACAGAGCCACCTTTGGCGCAAGGAGCAAGGCACAGAAAAAAAAAATTATTAGCTCTTTGGTAATATATTTTCTTGTGCATAAAATTTTGAATAATTTTTTTTTTTCGGCTACGCGTTTTTGTTCTTTACTTGGTCTTTATATTTATAATTTCATATTTCCATTTCCATTTTCATTTTATTTTTTATTTTGCGCGAAGCGTCGTTTTCGTCCTTGTCCGCATCCTGGGCGGCTTCGACTGCTGTTTTATTTTCAATTTAACCCCCGTTGCTGTTGTTGGCTACGCCGTTGTTATAGTATAGCATAAAAATTGAATCCTAATCCATGAATATAGATGATTATTATATACCCCACACTCTATACTCTCCAATGAAACTGACGACGCTACCTGCAGCCAAACCAAACCAAACTGCTGAACCGAATTATGATGGCGACGGTGACGGTGACGGTGACGATGCCGATGACGATGTCGTTGGAGGAGGCAAAGGCATCTTTCATGGCACCACAGGATGCGCAATGAAACCCATTAGAATATATTGTATATAGAACTTACTTCTTATTCTTATTCTTATTTTTTTTTTTTTTTTTTTTTTTTGCATCAGCGTCGAACGTCGATGTTGATGATGATGACGAAGACGATGGCGTGGCGATGGTGCTGATGCTGAAGATGATGATGATGATGATGACGACGATGATTTTCTTTTGGTGCCGAACATTTGCTTTGTTTTGCATAAGCAAAATGAAGATTTTCATTTTTGTACACTATTCAATGAGGTATTTTGTGTTATTGTTGAACTTCTAGAACAAAGTTATGACATACGTCATTCCTATAAATGTTCTTCTCGCAGAGACTAAAAACAGCAAGATCTACCTACGAATAAATATTGGAAACTGCGAGTATTACTATAGTGAGCCTAGTAATACAAAGAAGGAGTATTTATTGAAATGCTTTTCAATAAATACTCCTCTGCGAGCTATACACTTTTTCACTTTTCCGTATCGCTGAAGACAACTCCAAAATATGGTTTCTGAAAGCAGCAAGCGCTTCTTTTGTCGACGAAAATAGTTGTCAACGCAGTTCAGTCAGAAGTTTAAGTTTAAGATGTGTTGATTGCTCCAAAAGTCACTTGTTTGCGCCGAAGTGTAATAGTTTCCATTGTTGCAGTTAAAAATTATGAGGTTGGTTTTTCCCATTTCTCCGACAACAAATGGTGAAGTACAGGGTTTCTCCGGCAAGTACATAGTAATGTCAATGATTTTTTCAGGAAGACTATAAGTCGCAGCACGCTCTGGAGTGCGGAAATGAGTGGAAAGTAATGCCAAGGTAGTACAAGCAGTCCCCTCCGAGCAGTTATAGTGTTTGGACAGAATTTTTCGTTAAAGAAAGCTTCACCATGATAATGCGCCAGCGCACAAATCCTTTGTAGTGATCAGTTACCTGATCAATGCAGGTGTGCCAACGGTTCCCCAGTCACAGTTCGACAGTTCTGATGTAGCTCTTCTAAATTTCTTTTTGTTTCCGCACTTGTGTCTTATGTGCTTCTCTATGATTTTATTCTCCAAATGTTAAGTATTATATAAAATTTCTAACATGTTTAACCATAGAACTGTGCAGTGCATCGCATAGTCGACTATAATACAACAAATTTAGGTTTATTTTATGACTTTAAAAAGCAGCCGAAAATATGTCATAAAATTTTGTTACGACTTTCGTTATAGTTAATGCCTTCTTTAAAATAAATAGGTAGACACATACTACGGGTATATACCCGTACGAGTATAATCCACCAGCAACGCATTGAAAATGAATAGAAATTGCATTTGGCTGCAAATTGGAGATATTGCATCGATTGTTGTACGTGAAGTTCAAACTTCCCACCTGTTGGGTCAAAGAATGTATCCTTACTGCCTGGAAAAATAGTTGGCAGAGCTCACTCTTCAATACAAATACTTGTAACTAACTACACTTTTATGGGTTCCATCCTGCCAAAACCACGATCAGGTTCTCCATCTCTCTTAACAAATTAAGAAAAAAAGCGACATTCAGTTAGTGGAACAGAATCGAAGCTCCAAGCTCACCAACTGAAACTAAAAGTAGAAGAGAGGTATTCAAAAATAATTTCCGATGTTGCAGCCCTGAAATTTAAAAAAAAAAGAGCCAAGTATCATGCTCGAGTTGGCCGTGAGAAGCCCCATATCTCAACTGTAAATAAGCAGAAGCGCATGGAGTTTGCAAATGAGTACGTTTCCAAGGCCCCAGAGTTTTGGCACAAGGCTTTTTTTCGGCAGCAGTACGACCTTTGAAAAGGAAAATTTGTTGCCAACCGTAAAACATGGTGGAGAAGGAGTTGTGGTTTGGGATGTCTGGCAGCCAATTGTGTTGGCAAACTAAAATTTATTGAATCAATAAGTTAGAATAAAACTAGTTATATACAAGTTTTGACGGATAATTTGCTGCAAAGTTCCCAGAAGTTAGGGCTGCAACAAGAGTTTTGGTTTCAGCAAGACAACGAGCCCAAGCACAGTGCGCAAAAAGTAAAGCTCTGGCACCTTTATAATATAAAAAAATCAGTTGAGGACACCTCCCCAATGTCCGCACCTGTTTCTCAAAGTGCTTTTGTGGGACTTACACGAACACAGAATCGGCCAACACACCATTACCTCCAAAAATATATGAAGAAAGGCACAATAATGGAGGAATCGAAAGAAATTACAACTGAAGATAAAACAAAAAAAAAAAAAAATTGTGGACTCCATGCCAAAACGTCTTACAGAGGTACTGACGAGAAAGGGAAAAAAGAAGCCTGTACGCAGACTTTTGCGGTAGTGCTTTTCTGTCATATTGTAGCATAAAATGTATTAAAACTATAATTTTGAGTATTAAAATGTAACAAAAGTATTATTATTAGTTAAGAGAAATTAATAAACTGTGTGTATAATAAAACAAAGTTTGATTCAATACATAAAACATTAGCTGAGATATTTGCGATTAAAGTTAAAATTTCAACTAGAACTATTGAAAAACCCTAACTACAGAAATGGTTGACTGTGTAGAATTACTCATTAAAAAAAAAAAAAAAAACAAAAATAAAACTTCAATAATAATATTGTCGTATCTCGCATTGTGTGAAAAAGCGAAAAAGCTGCCATACGAGGTAAATAAATGCAATAAATAAATGTTAAATAAATAAGTAAATATAATATTGTATGTACGAAATGAAAAACCAACGAAATGTAATAATTAAATTGCATCGGGTGGAGCAATGTATCTGAACGTTTGTAAATATATTTATATATATATATATATATATATATATATATATATATATATATATATATATATATATATATATATATATATATATATATATATATATATATATATATATATATATATATATATATATATATATATATATATATATATATATATATATATATATGAATCGTGCGTACTTGAAAACTTGAACAAATATATTTATATAAATATTTACGAGTACTCGTGTATGTATGCATTTATTTGTATATCATGCGTTGTCCTTCGAACTGCCTATCAACCTTTCAACCGTCCATTCAACTTTCAGTTCGTTCGTGTGTTGTGTGGGTTGCATATAAAAATATTTATATGGTTTTTTACGTTAACATTTTACCAATTTACTCAACATACAATTTAAAATACTTGTATACAGGGTTCTTTTTTTTGTAGTAGGTAACACTCAAAAGTTTAATGTTTACTGAAAAGCCGATTGCATAAACCGCAAAAACACCGGACGGAATATAGAGATTGCAACTTTTACTTTGTGTGCGCTTCGCTAATATTTTGGTGTTTCAAAACTGAGAGCGTTTGATCGCATGCAGTTAACTTTTATATTTTACACCATGCTAAAGCAAAGCAAATTGATTTTGCAAAGAAATTAGCAATAAATGGAAAGAGCACTCTCCTGTCTTGATTGACCCCACATCGAAAATTCAGAAAAATGAGTTGATTTTTCAAGCCAGACTAAATAAACAACACAAATATTGCTCGTACGTGAAAACGTTCGGTGTACGTTTACGCTAAAAAATGACACAATTTTCAATGGAAAAGTCAGCTGCAGCTACCACATATATTTTAAAAGCGCCCCTCGTTTAAATATTTGCTGTTTTTTTTTCGCTTTAATATAGAATATTTTGTCTTTACAGTGATCGACGCTCGAAGTGTTACCAACTTCACGCTGCTGTAGCCATCAAACGACTAATGACAGCGCGCTCTGGTTTTGTCAAGCGTCAGTCTGTTATGTTGTTTACAAGCTTACGAAAGCATATCGTATAACGTCGCAGTTCAAAAATGTTACCGAAATGGCATACAAACGCAACAGTTTTGTTGCTTTGTATTTGGCTGGAAAATCGCAACTAGCCATTGTTAATGAGCTACGTCATTTACGTGTGTACACAAAGTGTTTATCTGTGTATCGGAACATTACAAGTTACAATGATACTGCGTAGACCCGTGTATTTGCTAGTATTTTCGCTTTAATATAGAAGATTTTGTCTTTAAAAATATTTAGTAAATTTTTCTCATACACACTGCTCATAACAATGCAGGGTATACTATAGTCGGTTACGCGATTTTGCTTTTGATTTTGTTTTTAATTTTTAGTTTGTTTTTCATTTGATCAAAATAGTAGACCCATGAAACAATATTGTTATACTACATATAGCAGCGTAAGCATTGTGCTTGAGTATGTGCACATTCACTACACCCTACTATGCCCAACTGCAAGGTGCTGGTAGCTTTAGCTGCTGTTTGTGTGCATGCTTAAATTTATTTATCATTCAATTAAATATTTAAAATACCAAAAAATGCTTTCACCACGTTACACTCGATTTGTGTGTGTGTGTGTGTGTGTGTATGTGTGTGTGTGTGTGTGTATGTATGTGTGTGTGTGTGTGTGTACTCGTACATGGATGTACATGGATGATGGCATTAATATTTACATTCCATGAAACCAATTTCGATGTCCAGCTCAGCTCAGTTCAGTTCCGTTGAGTTTTAACTCTTTGTACCATGCCACGCCACCTTTAATATTGAAATTGAAAACATAAATAAATGAGAAAATGCTTATTTTTACACACAGAGTGTTGGTCAATACTCGGTTCGGGTTCGGGTTCGGGTTCAGTTTCGGGTCATTTCGGTTCGGTTTAAAATGTTTTAAATCGAGTTGAAAGGTCAGTCCGGTCCGGTGTTCGTTATGCTGCTCTGTTGTGTATAGTTCGTGGTCATTCCATTCGAAGCCATTAAAACACATCGCTGTGCTTTTGAATTTGTTATTATTGGGGGGGGGGACTGGTGGTTGGTTCAGAGTTTATATATATATATATATTTTTTTTTGTGCTCTTGCTGTTAAATTAATTGACATTTTATTTGTTAATTAATTGTTATAGCCGTCGCAATATGCATTTTATTATTACTTTTTTGGGTTTCGCTTTTAATATTGTTGCACTACATGCAATTATTATTGTTATTTGCTCTCGTCGACATACAAATGGAGTCACCATTTGCTGTGCGAAAATTAAATGCATTTGTAATTTAGTTATAAGTGTAATTTCAAAAATGTTAATTTATATATCTAATATATTATTAATTTATGATTATTTGCAGTTTGCATTGGAAATAGTCAGTCCCCCACTGATTGAGTATGATTGTGGCAACTATTTCGGAAACATGAAGCTGGCTACAGATGCACAGAAATCACAGAAGTCACTTCTCTAGCATAGTTAGAGGCGATGAAACGCCGCCAATTGACATGTATTTCTAGACCAACTACTTGATGATAGCTCTCTTGTGGAGCCAACGCACTCGTTTTAGTAATTAAAGCGCTGAAGAAGAACTGTACCGAAGAGTTGCTATACACCATATCTTATGCAAGATATGCCCAACGATTGGAATCTTAGTGTTCTTTGTCCTATCTTCAAGAAGGGACACCACTCGGTCTGCGCTAACTACCATGGTAGTAGATAGAACTGATAGAACAGCATCAGTGTGACTTCAGGCCCAAAAAGTCGCTCAGTGAACAAATTTTCACTCAACGACAAACTCTGGAAGGAACACTTGAGTATATCAAAGGCACTGCTTTTTGCGTTGACCAGTAGAGTGTCTAGAGTCTACATCCTTTAGATCTTCAAATGGTTGCTTTCGACACGTCGACATGAGCGAAGTTTTTCAAGGCTCTATCTGAACTTGTTATACCAGCAAAGATCGTTGGTCTTTGCGTGATGACGCTATCACACACCCAAAGCTTCGTCAGAGTAGGAAGAACCTTTCCGATCTCTTTCATACCAAAAGAGGTTTCAGGCAGCATGATGATTTATCATGCGACTTTTTTAGTCTCATCGTCGAATACATCCTACGCCAATGTCCATACGTAAGTAGAACTGTCGGGCACGATCTTTTAAAAGGCAGTGATGGTACTCGTGTATGCTGATGACGGCGAGTTAGCAGGGCGTTATCAGAGAATGAGAAACACAGTCACGTCTCATGGACGAAGTACTTGGGTGTCGCAGACCATCAGCGCGTCTTGGACGATCTGTGAGTATGGAGAATTTCAACTTCAATGTTTTAAGGCCTGTTGTCGCATACAACAGAAACTGAAACTGAATTCAGTACATTAGCAACTGAAACTGAAAGAAGTACTTTTGACTTCTTTCTGTTACTGAATGACAGAAAATCAGCTGTTTTGCCATTCACTATTTGCAACACTCGCATTAGCAACACGAGTTTTTCGAGTTGTTGTTGTTTTTTGTTAGTTTCAGTTCAGTTTATGCGGCAACCCCCCCAACACTGAAACTGCAACTGAATAAATGTACAACAGAAACTGAAAATCAGTTTCAGTTTCGTTTCAGTTTCTGTTGTATGCGACAACAGGCCTTTAGAGAACTTTGTCTATCTGGGTATAGAAATAACCAGTAACCAGTAAATTTATCGAATTAAATATTTAACAAACTACAACAAAGTAGGCAATTGAAAGAAGTCACATTTGTCATAAATACTTCTACAAGAAAAACTAAATATTTGGAAAATTGTTTGTGAAAATGGATATTATATATTTTTTACGGTAAAGTGCAGCGGTTTATTTGAGTTTTGTTCTTCGGTTTTTAACTCTTTATTTAAAACCTTTCAGACATCTTATAGCAGCGCTTCTAATGTGTGGTGTTTTCGTATTTATTTATAAGAAATTCCCTTCAGTTCACACCTACAGAGTAGTAGCGCTAACGCCATATACCCGTCGACTTCTGCAATCTGTAAAGCGAAAGACTTTGGTGCTAGATATGGATGAAACCTTGATTAGCACACATGTTATGCATTCCGGCCAACGAACCTCAACAATGGAAAGATATGATTTTACTTTTGAACTGCCGAATCACGAAGAAATATTTGGTGTCTATAAGCGACCCCATGTCGATGTTTTTCTGGAAACTGTGGCAAAATGGTACGATTTAGTAATTTTCACTGCCGCTCAGGAGGAGTACGCAAATATAATTCTGGATCGACTTGATAATGGGCGTGGATTGTTTCAAAAACGATTCTATCGCCAGCACTGCATCGATATACGAGGCATACGTGGCAAGTTTGTTAGCATTATAACCAATGATTTGGATAGCGTTATAATACTGGATGACTCGACTGCAGCATGCGCATTCAATTCTGGCAACTCGATACAGATCGCGAAGTTTAGAGGAGAGCGGGATGATATTGCCTTATTGGAACTATTACCTTTCTTGGATTTGCTAAGATTCGTTAAAGATGTACGATCCGTTCTAGGACGCAGCACGCAATTTGATGGTTTTGTTCAAGGATTGATTTCATAATGTTAAACCAGTTTCGGAGAAACAGGCGAAAGTATCGTATGTCGAAAAACCATATTTCACATTAGATGGTTTGTTTTTTTGAAATTTTCTCAGCTTAGAATGGTAAAATCGTAGCAAAATTTTCACAGGTTCTATTCTTGTAGTTACAAATTACGAATGCCAATTTAATTTTTGTAAATTGTGGCGCATTTTTTTAAACAAATAAGTATATACTATCAGCATACGATACTTTCGCGCGTCTTGTGTTTTGTGCTACACGTGTGACATGCGATATTGTAAGAATTATTATTAATTGTACGAAATATAAGTTGACAAACGTATTGTATTGTGTTGTTCTTGTTGCATTTAAGAAAAGCAAGGATACATTTTATTATAATATTGTATATATTTAATTATGTAAGGCAAATATTTACTAATTTTCATCTTCTTCATCGGTCTCATCTAAACAGTCTGTAATTAGTATAAGTATTAGAATGTTGAAGACTCAAGTATTCACTGTGATAGTACTTTGGGGGTATACTAATTCGATAACATAAATTTCCGAAAACTTAAAATTTCTTTGTTGAAATATTTCATTTGCGATTTTAATGTTTTGATTAAAATTAGGCAAATTTATAAGTTTTTTTTGAGTTTTCAAAATATTCATAATTTAATTGTAATAATCCTTGTCTGAGACTAGCAATACGAAGCTTAGTTTTAAATAGTTTGTTAGCAAAAAGTTTCCAATTTTGAAAATCTGTTTGTGTTAGTTCAACGCACTCGTAGCCTGATGGAGTTGTTCGAGAACATCAAATATGTGTCAGCCATTCACTTGGTGCCCAAACATTACGGTTCCTGACAAGAGATTCTATAGTGCTGTGTATTGAGACTACCGTACCGGCATCATAGTGTGACCGGGCAGTAAATAGGTAATTTTCATCGGTTTCAAAAAAGGAGAAGAATTTAAAAAGTATGCTTAGCAAGCAGACACAGCCTTGTTTCTATTTTGTCCATCTTGGACTATCGCAATAAAGGCTCTCTAAATAACGGCGCAAAAGAAAAATAGCACACAATAAAGAGCTCAAAATGTTCTTATCGTACCTTATTTTTGTGCGTTGTAAGTAATTATCTCCACACAAAAAATGTTTCATCAATGAAGACGTCAGTGAAGTGTGTCGATCTTTTTCTCAAATAGAACTCAAATCTATTCCATTAGATATTCGCATTGTAGAAATATTTGTTAACTGGTTTATGGTGGACATCAATCATACGAAGTAAGGACGGACGGTTGGACGGACAGACGCATAGCTGTATCGACTGGACTTTTGATGCTGGTAAATAATAAATGTGCACAAACTTTGGCCCTTCAGTGCAGGGTATAAAAACTCGCGGAAAGTGCAACAAGAGTTTGTGGACAAAAGAGAAAACGTAAAAATTTGAGGACTAGATAGCTTAACGGTCTACCGTGCTGAATAACATTGCAGACGATCAATCCAAAAGATCGACCATGTTGCAACACCAGCTATGATCGAATCAACAAAATCTGCACATGAAGTAGGAGATATCAAATGTTATCAAAATGGTTTGGTATCAAAATGGAAGTGAAGCTCTGCTACCTAATCTAATCTATAATACGGACACATACATTCTGTAAAAAAAGTACCGGCATAAACCAGCACTTAACCATAAGTTATGTTAGGTTGTCGACCGTTTGCACGTTTAAAGGCATTGTTACAATTTTTGTTGTAGCTAAGTTGGTGCAACTGTCTTTTGTTGTGCACTCGGAATTCTTGGCAGAAGAACAGACGGTATATAAAGCATATTAACTGAGCGTCATGCGGCGTTTTCGAGTGCAAATTCGTCGAAAAATGAGAGATTTTGTGGAAAGAACGAATTTCTGAGCTAAAACTGACCAAACTGAACAGCCACAGTTTTCATCGACTTTTTTCCTTTCCAGAACTGAAATTATCACTTCGAGGCACCCGTTTGTAGTCGTTAAAATACATAAAAGAGAATTCGCGGCCAGAACTGAAGTCAATGTCGAAAGAATGCGATTAAAAAAGTTTTGATTCGTTTGCATAAGTGTCTTATTTCGGAAGGGACCTACTTTCAGGATGATACTATAAATTTCGTTGAATAATAATCAATTCCTGTTAATTTTTTGACACAATGTATGCTAACTTATTTCAATTGATGTACTGCATCATATTACAAAATTGGCGTAAAGAAAACATTGTTGAAAAACGCAATTTAAATAGGACACCCTTTCACAGCACATTAAATAACAAACGAACATGTACGCGTATATTTGAAATACTTCAGCACTACTTTGATGAAGCTTTGATATTGAAGTCACGATGCTGAACACTTCGACTAACAAATTATTATATTAGCTTCAACTCCAGGAAACCAGCCAACCCAACGCAGTTCATACACACAAACGAACGAACAAACGAAGGAACGACATCTAAGTACTCGAATACAATGTACAATAAGTATACATTTTCAAAGTTGACTTCACCAAGTTTTTTATCGCCTTATTAACTCATTTTTGTGGTGTCAATTTACAGAAAAAACACTTGAAGCGCGAAAACAAAAGTTGTTGCCATCACCAACCAACCAAGCAAGTAAGGAAGCAACCATCCAAGCATCCAAGAATGGCAGTGTCGTCGTTACAATTTCCAAATTCAGTGCCTCAAATTGGCCTATAAAATACGCGCACATGCCCCATTGTTGTAAATTTGACGCGGTGGAGTGATGGCGAGGGCGAAGGCGGCGGGGACGGCGACGGCGACGGCCAGCCGAAAGGATTGTGTTAACACAAAAGAACACTTGGAAATCCTTAATTTTCTTCTTTTTTTTTCACCGCCTATTTAGGATATAAAGCTGATAAGAAACGCGAGACATTCGAAGCGTATTGCTAATAATCTTGCCTAAAATAACAGCTCAGCTCGATACAAAAACGAAGGAACTACCAAAGCCTCAAGCCAAACCAAACCAGTTCAGCAATTCAATTCACCAGAATTGCTAATCAACAAATAGAAACACAAGTCAAGTCAGGCGACGACAACAACACTTTGAAGAAATTGCAAAGTTTCCAAACAACAACAAAAAAAAATGCGCCCCCCCCCCCCCAAATTGAACCCCTTTTTTCAGAACGCACAAAGAAACGTATTGTACAAGAACAATAATAACAACAACAATGAGTGAAAACAATGCCGCTGCCAATGTTGGAAAACAGCTCCACAATACTTTGATGCGATTTTGCGGATATTAGGTGTTAATTTGTGCGCCCAAACCACCACCCCTTCCCACTTCCCACTCCTCTACAGAAATAACAACAACAACAACAACAGAAACACCAAGCAAGTTGAGGTTGGTGTGTTGCCTAATTTTAACTGCTTGGTTAACACTTTTTTATTTCAGTATTATTATTGTTATTATACGCTGTACATGAAAATATATGTGTGTGCAGGGTATATAAATTCTGTTTGTTAAAATGTCGTATGTAATATAGTATCGAAGAGTTTGGAGACACCAAAATGTAAAGACGTAGCATACATGTGCCAAAACGATCTATACAAACGGCACAACTAACCGTTCCTCAGCTATTTTGATAATGAAAAATATCTTCTGTTCAAAATTAGTTCCGGAATTGGCCCACAAACGTAAACGGTTTTAATTATTTATTTTGTCTCCTTTGGATTTAGCACTTTTGCTCCAGATTTCATGGCATGTCAGTTATAGTGCCTTGAGGTACGCCTGCATAAATATCACGCACTGAAGATTTAGCATCTCCAACATGCACAAAGAAAGTGCGGTCAGTCAGATATTTCGTTTTCAGCATTAGAAACTGAGCTGTCGGTAGTGTTTTGTGGAGTAGACCATCCAACCACACTCTTCCAAATGCCTGCTATACATCTGCGAATACAGCAGAGCAGTCCATCGGTTCAAATGCACGTTGGACCGCACTATGATGTTGCACTGTACAACCAAATACATAGTTGCGTGCAAGTTGAGCATATGTAGAAAAAATAAGACAATCTCGGCACAAGTCGCGTTAAAATTCGACTCATGCCTAAAATATAGTGCATGATGCTTTGAGTAGATCCAAACGAATCCTTAATTTTGGCAGCATCTCACTGACGATTTTTTTTTTTTTTCAGTGATGAATAAACGCCCAGAACGAGGCAAACCATCAACCATTTGCACTCTTTGTACCTTTCCTATGCCTATGCGTTTTTAGGAAGCGAACGTGGCTATTGGAAGATCGAGACAACGGGACAATCAACAATCCGAAAAGGAGATAGAGATCCACCCGGAAGTACCGATTATTCTATCCCTATACTGGACTTCAATAAGAACTTCGCTGTTCGCATCACTTCCCGACAAGATTGGCAGGGACAGCAACAGAAAAAAGTAACAGAATAATCGTTGAGAATCTTCACAGACGACTCAAAACTGAAAAACAGAGTCGGTGTTGGATGTCGCAGAAATATGTATCAATGTGTATCTCTTTTAGACTACCCGATTACTGTAGCTTTTACCAAGCGGAAGTCGCTGCCATACAGAAATCTTTGTTTTACCTAGAATCGTCTAGGATTAGAGGAAAACAAGTCGAGCTATATTCAGCCAGTCAAATAGCTATAAAACCGCTGGACTGCTGTCTAAATCGGTCAAGAACCATTGCCGACTGCCGCAAATCTCTTAATGAGATGACTAAGCAGAACAGTGTACCTTAACCCTAAAAGTGGGCGTGTGAAGTCTCTTTGTCTTTATAGAAAATCGGATAAGAATATTATTTTTCTTGGTAGTTGACTTCGTCGTGCTAAAGAGCATCGTTGTTGCAGCACATGGTATACATTGGCAGCTCAATACTACGGCCACATCATCTCAATTATGTGGATGATATTTGCAGGGTATAAAAGAGTCGGCATCTTTGTTGTCCTTTGTTGTTACTCCAGTGTTGTTAAGCGTAGAAGCGAGTTATGGACGGCAGTGCTGCAACAGCATGGCAACGTGTTTGTGGCATCGATTTCAAAAGCTTCAGCTCATCGATTTACTTAGAACCCATGGTGTACTGTTTCAACTTCTCTCTCCTGAATTTGTAGTCTGTTATATGAAGTAATGTGCCATCATAATTTGTGCGTCTGTTTTTTCCAACACTTAAACTTAGCTACTCCTGTGTCTCTGCGTTGCCTCAAATGCCTCACTCATGCACATCATTGTCGTTGTTGTCATCTTGAATCTATGCTAAAAAAAGCGCCAACTCTTTCATTTTTTTGTTTTTTTTTCTTTTCTTTTGTTTTTTTTTTTTTTTTTTTTGTTTGACAACAACAATTTTTAATTGCCCCCTAGGGAGTCGAGACATTGAAGAACAACAGCGAACATCTCCTCTTTGTGTGCATTAATGCGTAACTGTGGCAACTCTGTTCCGCCCGGTTCTCCTGCATAGCATAGATGATGATGTTTTCGACGAGAACAACGCCATTGTAGTCTCAGCTTCAAGCTCCATTTACTCAGTCATTTGCTCATAGCGTGTATTTTCAGCTTTCATCGATGGTTTCAGCACAAATTATGTTTATTTTAATTATTATAACTTAAGACTCACCAACACAACAACAAAAAGCAAATTAAAACGGTGGGATGGGTTAATATAAATGTAATGGGAAACCGTGTTGAAGATATAAGTTATATTTACTTCTTGTGTATTGTATATAGTGGAATTTTGGAGCATAAATTATAGTTAACTTACAAGCACCAACTTTATATGAAGGTATCTCAGTGAACAGTTCTTTTGATAGATAAATTGATTAATAAAACTTATAGTTAGTCTAACAGCTTGTGCTAATTTAGCAAATAATTGTGCTGCTCAAGATCCAAACTTCGTTATGAAGTTCACAGGTTCGGACGCGCTCCACGGTTTCTGGGAACAATTCTGATTTGTAACATCAGTTATGCGACGTCTTCTTCGAACCACATATCGTTCAGTTCCATGTCATCCAATTGAGGCCAAAACAAGAAAAAGAAGATATGTTAACTTCGTTTGAATCGAAGCTCGAATACCATTTTAACAAATTTGCAGGCTTTGACGACGCCTTCGAACTTCAGTTCCTCAATAATTTCCTCAGTTCGGGCACATTGTTAATATTGTGCGGAAATACCGTTGCTTTACACAAATTCAGGAAAATGTGATTAAAAGCTTTCGCCCGCCCACTCAGAAGCGAAAACAAATTTTTCTGCAAATCTGTGGAAAGTTTAAAGTTTCCTAAATTTGAAGCCCACCATTTCACTAAGACAAGCTACAGATCTCTGCTTTCATTTCAGTATCTTGAATGTTTCGCAACGGCTTCTTTTCGTATCTCTCTTCTTAGGATTTTCTCCTATTTAATACCCATTTTTTTGTTTTGTTTTTTTGTTGGAAGGTGTGAACTGCATAACGAAGTTTGGATTTTTTTTGTTATGGATTGTCAACTTAGCTATGCTTTTTTTTCGGTAGTTAAACAAGTTGGTAAGTTACGAAGATCAGCAGTTCCCAAAGACTTCGAACCTTAGAAATGTGATTAATTGTAATTAAGTTTTATAACTTCACTAAAAGCAAGTAAACAATTAAATATTTCAACTGTAAAGGACAGTCTGTCGGTTGGTTTACGTACCATAACGGTACATGCTGCCCAATCAGCTGGAAAGTTTGATGAGATGCAATCTGTGCGGTTGATTTAATGGAGATGGTATCTAGATGCGAAAATTCCGCTAGAGACTCTAGTCAACTTTTACTGGTGTATGATGTCTACTTGAAGCTAGGAAACATTTAAACAGAAAGTGCTCGATTGCTTCTAACTCAACTTACTTTTGAGCGAATTCAACTGACGAAGTCAACTCTCCAATCATTCGTAGGTAAAGGACAGACTTTTCTAAATACAAAACTCGTTTTCGCCCATGCGCTCTACAATACTATAGTATGCCGAATGAGGACATTTAGTGATATGGACTGTAGCAAGTAGGGAGCATCAATCTCAACAATAATAATTTTATGAAGAAAAGCAACAGAGAGCATAGATCGGCGTGATAAGAGAGGGTTGGCAGTTCAATTAATTTTAACCTGTCGTCAGAGCTAGGAACAAGTGGTTTTTTTTTACAGGCAGTCAGAAAAAACAAAAACAGTTGCGTGCTAACACGATTTAAAATAGAAGCGAAGAGGCATTTCAACTCTGTTTCCTTTTTTCAAACCGTCTTGGTTCAATCAACGAGAGTTTTTAGTCGCTCACTTTATGCATTTGTTCACTTGCGACACTTTGCTGCTGAAAATTTGTCAAAAGTGTCTTCTGCTCATGAATGTGTGTTACTTATATCTTAACATATGCACACAATTTAGCGCCCCATCTCTGTCCCCCTCCCTCTTCCACATTTTGCCAGCGATGAAACATTTAAAGCAACAAACCACAACCTAGCGCAACAACAACTAAAAAGACACTTAGCGCTTCCACTTGGCTCGTTTTGCTCAGTTGCTGATGCTCAGTTGCTGAGAGTCGAATGAAAATGTCCCCATCAAGCTATTATCATAAGAGAGCTTCGTGTATTTTGTTCATCGAGAAGCATGAAACAGAAGACACGAAAGAATCAAAAAGAAGTGTTCTGCTGAGAGAGTGCGCGAGTCTGGTTCATTTTTCTCTGCCTTTTCGGTGAGCAGACAGCATAGAAATATTTGTTTGAGCATATTTTGCGAGCTCTGCCTGTCATGGTAGGGTGGAAAATTTATTTCTGGATCCCAATTGAGACTCCTAAGAGCAAATAGAAGGAACTGTTTTTGATCTGAATCGATACGATCCTCGTGAATAGTATAGTAAGGGTTCCAAACACAGCAGCCAAATTTTAAAGTCGGACGAACAATTTAGACGACACCATGTATGTACGAGTAGTAAGTTCAAATCAGTCTGCAATAAACTATGTTGGGACAGTAGTTAATATAGTAAATAGGCGAAGGAAGATCATTAATAAAAATATCAAACCATATTAGACATAAGTGACTCCTTTGGGAAACACAAGAAGAAACATCTTTAGTTTAAGACAAACGATTCTTAAATAATACTTTTTGTGTTCTACCGTATAAGTATGACTTAATCCAAGCAAGGAAGAGGTAGTGAAAGTCCTATAGTCTTTAATTTAAATAAAAGATGTTCGTGACAAATCTAAGAGGTTAGTGCAAATGGATTTGCCTCTAACAAAAGCATGTTGGAAAGCAGAGATAAACAACTTTAGCGACTGTTGCAATTGATCAGTAATAATTCTTTCAAAGAGCTTTGGGATGGCACTCAGCTTAGCAATACCTCTATAATTCGATATATCAGACTTGCTGCACTTTTTATGTAATCGGAAAATAAAGTACTTCTCCCAATGGGATGCAAATTTACATAACTTTGTGGATAGATTGAAAAGAAGATTGTTTTAGTATGGAACTTTGAATATTATCAAGACCAGGTAGGAAAGATAAAATGGATAAAAGGCATGTTAACATATTTTGCATGGAGCACACACGACTGTACACACACTCTTGTTTTAAACTACGGTTATTGAGTTTCCTGTCGCATACTAAAGGGTCAGAGAAAACTCTTACACGCCAATTCGGACCCAAATCAGTTTTGTAGGTGTGTGTTACACAAATCTCTTTTAGAGCGTTTTAAATCAACAGCCTTTTGCTAGATGAAATTGCTGATTGCATATGTGAACTCATCAAATCATAAGATGAATCCTTGTTTATGTGAAAGTGTAATGTATTTTCTTACTTCGTAACTGCTTCGTAATACTGCTTTGAGTGAAGTCTATGAGAATTCTGTGACAGCTACGTCATTTCTCTGTGTAATTCAAATCATCAGACCAGAATTTTGTCTAGAGCTTTCTGTGACACCCTCGGTTCAGTCGAAATTTGTTTAGTATTGATGTTTATTTCAAAACTAACATAATAAATGTTGAACAGCTGACTATGTCGCTAGTTCCAATTCCATTGTTTCAACCTAATAAATACCAAACTGATTGTCGGTTTAAGTACAAAATTAGAGTGTTTCAATACACTCTTCAAAGTAATTTTTCTCATAGGTTTCATTGCTTACTTTTTCACAATATACTTGTGTATCACATATTTTCTCATTTTTGTATCAACTAAAGCTGTTAATCGTCTAGATGTGACTATCGTATTAGTTACTTATTTATCTATAATTCTAAAGTGTTCTGCTATTTAAAAACACATTTGCGACTAATTAAGTTTTTGTCCATGAACATCAAACATAAAATTGATTAAAAACAAAAAAGAATTCGTGTTCTGTCACAACGATTTTAGATTTAATTTTAATGATTCAATAAAATTTACAATCTGTAGTTCTAACAGCAAGAGCAACCAAAACAAAAAAACAAAATAATTAAATAATTGTTAGCTTCGAGTGTTAAAGAGAGATGGCTTGATTTGGAGTATAATTTAGCATTCGGAACACTTTATAAAATCAAAATGAAAACACATTACAATCAAATGTTATTTTATTTAATTGATTGTTTTTTGGTTTCATTGAAAAGCAACCAGCCAGACAGGCGAAACCATTGAGAGTGGAGCTAATTTGACACGCTTCGTTGAACAAACAAACCGATTAGTATAGTGCAGATATTTGTATCTACTCTGGTATAAATATCGGACACTCATAACTCTAGAGAACAGTTGAAATATTGAAAGCACTCAATACAGAATGCGTTTTACATTATTGTTGTTGGTTATAGTTGCCCTGCTCGGCGGCTCTGCTCTGGTGGTGAGTGCATACGTTTTTGAACAATACCAATGATACCAAACGGAAAAATAATATTTTAAAATTTACTTACAGGCTGCACGACCACAAAATCCGAATGGACCTCCACCCAATGGTCCTCCACCAAGCGGCAAACCACCCTGTAGCCGTCCGCCGACAACCGCTGCTTCTGAAACCGGTTAAGGCATCAATTTTACATTTCGAACAGATATGACAGCGAAACTATATGCTATATATATTTTCTTCTACATATATTACTTTATGTATTATATGCTTTCTCTGTGTCTATTTGCAACATTTCAATTAAATTTATAAATTTCTAATCGCTAATTAAAAGTGCAATCTGTCTAATCTCTATATACAAGGTCTGATCTTAAAACAACCAAACTTTTCATTTAAATCATAGAACACATAGCGCCATCTATTAAATGTTGACAGTGTTAGAAAGGTAAATTTTTCAAGAAAAAAAGTAACGGAACAAAGAGCAAATATTAAATTTTGTTTTAAACTCGGTGAAAAATTTGCTGAGAAAAAGTTTATGATGATGCTTGTATGAGTCGTACTCAAGTTTACACGTGGTTTACACGATTTAGAAAGGGTCGTGATGATTTAAATGATGATGCATAACCCGGAGCATGGATAACCCGAAGCATCTAAACGTCTGAGTTAGTGGAAAAAGTAAGTGAGTTAATTGCTAACGATGCAAATTTCACTGTGAGAATGCTGTGAAATTAATTTCATCTTACTGTACACTCTACAAAATATTAACCGAAGATTTGGGTAATAGCAAGGTTTCGTTCCAAAGACATCATTCCAACAGCTGAAAACGGTGCAGATTTTCTTGCTTCAATCATAGCTGTTGATGCAACATGGTGTGTTAAATACGATCCTGCAACTAAGCGACAATCTGCAGAATGGAAGTCAAAAGACAAGCCAAAACCTAAAAAATTGTTTTTTCAGAAGTCAAGAAACAAGAAAATGTGGATAACTTTCTATGATTTCAAGTGCATTGTTCACAAGAAATTTGTTCCAGGAGGTCAAACAGTCAATGGAGTATATTATTTACAAATTTTACATCGTTTGTGGTCGAGAGTTCTACGTGTAAGGCCGGAATATTCCAAAGCAAAGCAGATGTTTTTATTGCATGAAAATGCACCACCTCACAAGACCAAAAGAGTCAATGAATTTTTGATGAAAAAAAAAAACAGATTTGTCTCATCGACCACCCACCCTCCGTATTCCCCTGATCTATTTTCTCTTTCCAAAAATGAAATTAAAATAGTCGTTAAGTTTTCTAAAATTTTCCAATTTTCTGCGCAATTTTCTTAATTTTTCGTTGCGTAGAATTTTTCTACAAATTATTAGAAAACATAAAAAAAAAGATGAATGAATTCGGTTAAGTCGTTCTCAAGTTATGGCGTGACCAAGGGAAATAGGGTTTCATTTTATATATACAGATAGATAATATACGACTTCTTTCTATGAAATCAAAGCACATAGACGTTTTGTTGTTTTAAAAACTTCTTCTTGTTTTTCTTGTTTAATTGTAGACTAGTGTTCGATAGAATTTTAATTGTCATGAGCAAATGTGCAATGCTATACTCGTATGTAATGTTGCCAACTACTGTGAAGACCCTACTAACTTACTTATTTGGCTTTACAATCGTTTATCAGTCATGGTCGCCCGTAGGAAGGCGCTTACCAAGTTCGTTTCAGACTTGGTATTTCCCAAGCATGCTCGGTCGCGCTCTCGTATATGGTCAATTGGTTCGTCATCAATGGGAATCGTATTCGAAACTTCCGCAGTGTTCTCAGTGGTTAAATTTATGCCTTATATGCACTTAATTGAGGGAACTTGCCTTCTCACAAATAGCTGAGCTTGGAACGGCTGTTCAGAGTCTACCCGGGTTCTATGTTTCCTAACGGTTTTGCGTTGTGTGTGCTGCTTGGGCAGAGCATCGTTTTTAGACATTCCCAAGTGAATGGCACAAACAGTAACTTTGCGCACTATAAACGAACCCAACTTCCAGTGAAGACCAGCGTTAAGAAATATAATTAGTTATAGAAATTCTGAACTGTGTCTGGTCTGACACATCGTGTTCAAAACTCAATGCTTCACTGTATTCACCGCACACAATTGTCGCTTGTATTCATAAAATTCGAAGAAATTTAAGCTAGTTAGTTTTTTTCTGTGAATTACAAGGTGCGAGCTATAATTAACTGAATATTTATTACTGCGGTAGATAAAATGTTATGCTGCTATTATTTTGAGTTTATGACCAACCAAAAAGGGATTGAGCAGCAGTAGCGCAGACCAAGCCTGTAGACAGACATCTACTACCTACTACATTGTAATTTCGTATTAGCCAAAGTCAAAACTTAGTTTTGAAGCAAAATCTCCCTTCCGCTCGCTAAGCCTTCTTTTCGCTAGGAATAGTTGGCAAGGATTGCGTCGCGTTGGCTTCAATTTCGTTGGTATCAAATTCAGCGTGCAAAAGTTTTCCACCAGCAGCAGCAGCAGCAGCAACCAATTAAAGAAAACAATGCACAAAACAATAAAAATAGAGATATGTACTCGTATAAACAACATATTTTTCAAGTCTTCAACAAGCTGCACAAGAGGAACGCCGCTAATTGTTTCTTCTGAGGCAACAACATCAACCTCCATAAGGTGTGAAATTCAAGCGCATAGATTCGATGGCGTAAAATTTGCAGTGCAGGGCTGCAGTTTAAGCTGTCATGACTACCAGTATTAGTATTATATATTGTGATACATAAGTATATATGAATAGCATATCTTTAGGCCTTTGGCAGCCAATTGACTGGCAAACCAGGAGAAGCACTGCTCATACTCTGCCAAACATAACAATTGGTTTACGTTTATAGTACAATACAATAACTATGGAGATGGGTATTTAGGTACATAGCTTCTAGAGCATGATTACGCCGTGCTAAACAAGCAGCATAATAAGCTGAGTTCGTATATGTATGTGTATATGCAGATGCCGCTTAATAAAACAATACTTCCATAGCAGAAATCTGAAAAAAAAATTGATGTCACAGAACTTCCGCACATAATTTGGTGGCACTCCACGTCATACCAAGAGTTTGTCACAGGTTTTGGTGTAACCAATGTTCTCTTTGGCAGGCGTTTTCACGGAGTGCGAGATATGTCTCCACTGTACACATATAGCTATTTTCAGCAGCTGGAGAGCTTACCCAGAACAGTTCGACGAGTCTGGTTGTTAAGGCTTTGCCTTGTATATTGTATGTGTTGCCAGTTATGCCAGCTAATGTTTCCATGCGAAAGTTTAACATTTTTAGCATAAATGTACACAGAACGTTTTGATGTACGAGCATTATTTGTGTTGTTTATATTGACTTAGAAGCTCGGCCAAAAAATGGAATTAAATTTTCATTTAGATGATTTATCAATAAACTTACTTTCACTCTATAACGGACGTCTTTCGCTCAAATATGAATTTCTAGAAGATCGTCCAAAAAAAATCGGTTATCCCAATGAAAACATCAATGCTGTGGGTGAACTGTTAAGACAAGACCATCATATAACATACTGTGAGATTCAGACAATCATGGGCATTAGTGGGACCAGAGTGGTCTTCATGGAGAATATTTTGAAAAACAATGAATTTTTGATTTTTCATTATTAGGCACACAATATAAAAAGCAACCCTCGTATGTAAAATAAAAGAAGGTGTATACTTGTTTTTGAAAAAAAAAACCCATAACTCCCCTAAAACAGCTCAACCGTCTTATGATCTTCTCTATTTTCGGAAGTAGTTCTGTTCATTTTTTCTGCAGTAGTGTGGAAATATTACATCGACTGCTGGAGGCTGATGGCGTAGATGCTATGCTCTCGCGGAATGATCTATTATACGAGGTGTGTACAAAAAATAAAGTGACTTTTTATCTATTTTGCCACTTCAAAGTAATCCCCCCTCCAATATAATTCACTTGTGCCAGCGCTATTTCCAATCATCAAAGCACTTCTGATATAGTACGTTTTTTGGTAAAAACTTGCTGCGTTTTTTATCTCCTTAATCGTGGCAAAACGCCGTTCTTTCATGGGTCATGCCGACATCATCTGCAACTTCTTTAATAATGATGCAAAGATTCTCCATAACAATTTGCTTCACTGCTTCAACGTTTGTTGGCGTGCTGTTGCATCCAGGGTGGGCATCGTCATTAACATCTTCTCGGCGTTCTGTGAAAAGCTTGACCACATTTTAAGTGCGTTGGAACTTAAATACAGATTCTTTGATCCATTTTTTGCTCACCTTTTTATCTGTCAAAAACAAAAAACACCCCGTATATCCGTCTGTCCGTCCGACCATCTGTTTGAACCAACAGATCTGGGATATTATTAGAGTTAGAGACGCCAAATTTTGTGTAACTTACGGAATTCCTAATAAAATATGCCGCATAGGTACCGATCGGAGTACAATAAGGGGTAGCCCCCATACAAACTTGCGCTCCAAGTTTTTTTATGAAATTTAGTTCTTTTTTCATTTGTGCCATATTGGCACAAATGGAACCGCCCATGGAATATAGTTATATAGGACGAGTTACTAGCTTGACATGCCGTAGACCAGGATATTGTATCCAGTACCGGGAGGCAGTCCTTTTAAAACGATCTTCTATGAAAGATTTTCACTTAGCCCAGCAAAGTCCGCAAAAAGGTTCCGGACCTATAAAGGAAGTTGCCGAATCAGTCCTGGCTAGTTCATCGGCACTTTCGTTGCCCGTGATACCCTTATGGCCAGGTACCCAACAAATCTCGACTTCACATCCGATTGACAGTTGTTGAAGAATATCGTAATATTAAAGAACTCCTCTCGAGGCTGGTTCTTTAATATTACCAAGTTGATCGTATATGGTCCAGTATCAGTGCTGCCTTCCTGCCAGTCTCATCGACTGGGAAGAAGAACTGTGAAGCGTCTACCAAAACGCAGTTCCGTGGACAAACAATCTGAAACGTTGTATTGTAGATTTCAATGCCAGGGATGAGTTTAAGCATACTAGAGTGTCCCAGTTCGCTTAGCATCCGACTGTCCGACAGTCTGAGGTCTCAGAGTCTCTGTTGCTGCTGAGGATTGAATAAAAATGTGCAGCGTAGGTAGACCGATTAGTGCATGCATTGCGGCAGTGGGACATGTTCGCATGGCATCCGACATGCTCAGGCAAGTAAACCAATGCAGTTTGTCGCACTGTCTTATTGCACATGTTTGCAGCAGTTTAGGCCACCATACAAGGGGGGCGTATGTTACTAAAGGTCTCACCATTGAAGTATAGATCGAATATATCATTTCTGGCGAGAAAACCCACGTTCGGCCAAACAGGCTTTTGAAGGTCCATAAAGCGATTGTTGTTCTGTTGAGCACATTTTTGAGATGGGTATTCCAATTTATTCGTTTGACAGGAGTGACCCTCAAGAACTTTACTTCATTGGAAAGTGCCAAACGAGAGTTTTGGATGTACACTGAACACAGATCCAATTTGTACTTCCTTGAGAAGCGTACCAAGACCGCCTTTTGTGTGATAATCCTGAGGCACTACTTGGCACACCAGTTGCTCACAATCCGAAGAACAATCCGTAGAACACATTATGTTCGAGACAGTATGTCCAAATCTCCCTGAGACCAGGATCGGCAGGTCATCATCAACATATCCAATGACGTTGTACCCTTGTGAGCTAAGCTCGATTAGCAGTTCGTCTATTACTCCTTGAGGACACGCCTTGATCGCCCTTCGTATAAGTATCTCAATCTCAATGAAACAAACTCTAAATTTAGTTTAGTGTGTGCATTTCTTTGCTGCAGAAGTTATTATTTTGCAGATATCTACCTATTTCGACACATTTTTGGTTTGAGACTGATACTGCCGAGGGTTTTGAGCGTACATTGTACATAAACACGAAGTTTTACTATTAAGAAATATCTATGCACAATGAATATATTTCATTAATAAAACAACCCCATGCGAGTTGAAAAGTGTATATAAAGAAAATACCCCTCTACACAACAATCGTACTATATATGAGATACATTAATATTTTTTGCAGCTTTATCGTTAAAGACAAAGATACTATACGCACATGTGTGCTGATGAAATATCAAACCCGTACTGATTCGTTTGCCGGAAAGCGTAATTTTTTTTAATTACATATTTTCATTTCATGTCTTTTAATTAGCATGCCTAATAAAACACAAATAAACCCGTACAGAGCAAGAGATATATAGATACTCGTATGTTGGTACGTTGGTACAAATGTCGAGAAAGATACTACATAGATACACATTTACGACATAAAGGCGAAAGTTCAGAGCATATAGTACGCATATAATATTTCACGGGCACACACATATCGTATGTACCAGATACATGTGAGTGAGGTATGCAAATAGCATCCCCCTTTACTTTACTTTTCTTTTTTTTTTTTTTTTTTAATTTTTTGGAAACGGGCCACCTCCAACCTCATTGAATCTGTAGCATACAAAAATTTAATGAAGAACATCACATACACCCTTTGATGGCAAGGTTGATTTGATGTTGTTATGCTAGAAGATTCTTAAAAAAAAAAAAAAATACAAGCTTTGAGTGGTAACAAAAAACTTAAAATTTATTGCTCACACTTTTAACGAAAATCTTTCTTAAATACAAACAAATAAAATTAAAAAAAAAAATGCCTTCAGCATGCGCGAGTAGCATCACTTCTTTATGGAAGATCGTGCCCGAACATCAGCAAATCGAAAAAGTCGCACAATAAAACTTCACTCTGCCGGAAACTTCTCTTGATATCAAGGCGCTCGGTGACGAGACGAAGACGACGATTTGTGTGTGTGTGTATGTGTGTATGTGTGTGTGTGTGTGTATGTGTGTATGTGTGTGTGTGTGTGTGTGTGTGCGAAAGCGCCCGCTTGACCGCGTAGTTTCTTACAAGGAAATCGCATCAAAATTTGTGCTTATTCGCATGGCAACTGTAGAAGATGTCACAGCCAGGCCCAACGAGGGCGTAAATTAACCCAGATCCCGGATTTGTTTCACAAGAGTACGCAGTAGTTGCTACGCCGTGTAACTAAAGAGTCCTTTAATTTAGTTCCAAGCCCACATATTCGCACGAATGCTTTTTTCAGAGTAATTCTGACCCTGTCCATTACATTTCCTGTATTGCGATGATGTCAGCACAACAACCAGCTGAATAGTTGCAACTTCCCTAGAGATGCTCCGAACATAGCATATGCAAATTCGTAATTCATGTACCCTAACTCATTTTGCGGGAGTCGTCATCAAAAAGCGATCGTATTCGAAGCTTCCTCTGTGTCATCATTGGTGAACGTTTTGTTTTTTGTTCGGTGGCGAAAACCAAATCAAAATCAAGGCACCAACGCTGAATTAAGGCGCGTTGCCTTTTCACAATGTGCTCGTCTCGGAAAAGAAGTTCAGAGGCTATCCAATGTTTGTGAGTTGCTAGGGGAAGTTTGCAAAATAATCGTTTATGCTCATTTCCTACTTCCCGATGTGCACTGAAGATATTCTTCTAGCAAAACTCGTACAGCAGAAAATGGCAACAGAAAACTTCTGCAGTTAGTGTTGTATGTTCTCCATATGACAGAAGACATAATACGAGCGCAAATTGATAAATCTGAATTTCGCAATCATTAATTTGCTCTCGCCTATTCTATAATAATTTATTGGTGGACCTAAGATGTAACTAAATATTTCCCATTTAAGTTGTTGCAAAGACTTCAATGTAAGTTCATTGCATCTTCAAATACGATGATGTATCTTAGAATGTATTTAAACGTGTGCTAATGTAATATGATCTACAGATAATGGTACGCTAACTTCTTGACTCGACTCGACTCGATTCGACTCGACGCGCTGCTACCGTACTAGCACTTCAATCAAAAATGTACGCATAATTATACAAGTAATACTATGTACAAGATACAATATATATGGTGAGCGAAGATTTTAACATACTCGTATGCAAATGGGCTGAGCTGAGCTGAGCTAAGCTGAGCTGAGCTGAGCGCAGCTTCAGCTAAATGAATGCGCAGAAGTTGTATTTTTGTTGCAGAATGGATGGATGGATGGATGGTTGGATGGTTGAATGGTTGGAAGAATGTGCCGCCTTTGGTGTGTGTATGTGTGTGTGTGTGTGTGTATATATGTGTGCGTGTCTGTTTCGTTGTGTGTAAGAGTTCTTTCTGTCTCTGAGGTTTTTACAAATGCATAATGCTGATTACAACAATAATTTTATGAATTTATGTAAGTATGACGCCACACAAACGAATGAGTGTGCTGCCTGCCTGCCTGGTTCAGTACAGTTCAGTACAGTATAAAGTAAAGTATGCCCAATCCAATCCCTTCGCTTCGCTTGAGCAGTGCTATGCGGCGCGCACACAAGGTGCGCCTTCTGATAAGAAGTATAAATCGCGTAGTGTCGTCCTGTTCTCAGCAGCTTCCATTCATTTTCAGTGTCCTTATCCTTCGCTTTAGTATAGCAGAGCGCAGCGCAAGCAGGGTGCAACGTGTGTGTGTGTGTGTTTGTGGTTTGCGTTTGTTTTAAATCATAACATATCCTTTTAATGCTCGCTCGCGCAACACTCGTTCAGGCACTTTCTTTGCTTTGCGCCTAAAAGTATGCTGCTGCTGCTGCTGCTGCCGTTGCTCTTCCTGCCGCCGCCGCCGCCGACGCCACCGCATACGATACACACATTCATAGATGCGAAATTCCCATAAGTGCAATAAATTTTTTACATTTTTCATATTTTTTTTTTTTGTTTCTTTTTTTTTTTTTGTACGTTTGAAACTACGAAAATTCAACTTTTATGCAAATTACAAAACGCAATGGCGACGAAGTTTGCCGCATTTTAAGCGTAATCGGGCGGGCTTCAGCGACTCAAGCGTGCGCCTATAAGTAGGCAAAAGAAAAATAAATAAACTTTACTTTATTTACGCTGGAACTCATAAAGGGTGTTTGTTTTTAGTTAGCAGGTACGAACACACAAAAACAAAGGAAAAGTGCATTCGATGCCATATTTTTGTATACCCTGTAGCCATAGTGTAGTTGGTGGTATATTGAGTTTGTGCAAATGTATGTAACAGGCAGAAGGCAGTATATACAGTAATTTTTTTTGTTAGTGCTTCCATTATCGAACAGGGATTAAACTGTCATATAGGTATTGATTAGATAAGTCACCGCTAATATCATTTATACACAGTTTGGTTTGACATTTTATCATAAATAGAATAGCGCCAGAACAACGCGTGCAAATTGTGCAAATTTATTTTGAAAATCGTGGTTCACAGTTCGGGAATCGTACAGTCGACATAAACGTCCATCCGAGCGTTTAGTTCGATTAGGCATGGATCGCTTTCGCACCACTTGTACACGTATAAAGACGTCGGCGTACTGTAACGCGCCGAAAAAGCAATTGCTGCTGTAGAGCGTAGTATTGAAGAGGACCGAAATGAGTCGATCCGCCTACGTTTACCGCAATTTACACCAATTTTACGTAAAGCTCTCGGCCTACGATCTTATAAGATCCAGCTGGTGTAAGAATTAAAAGCTGAAAACCAACTGAAAGTCAACTCACAGCTTTATTGCAATAATCTGTTCACTAATGAGGCTCATATTTGTCAATAAGCCAAACTGTTGCATTTGGAGTGAAGAAAAAGAAAATCCACGAGAGATTCTCGAGGCACCGTTACATCTACACAGAAAAAATTACTGTTTTATGCGCTTTATGGGCCGGTGGCATCATTGGTTCCTATTTCTTTAAAAATGTGCCTGGTGAAAACATACCATCAACTATAGAGGCTATAGAGCCATGATTAACGTTTATTTCGATTAATGCGATTATTTTGTATCCCATTTGAATGTAATGTTTATTGAAGACATGTTTTTCCAACAGGACGATGACACCATTGGAAGGAAACATTTTGCAAACGCATTACTTCGCGAAATGGTTCGCGATCGTGCGGTTTAACGACTTTGGATTATATTCCCTGGGTTCATGTGAAGTTATTGGTTTCTGCGAACAAACCAGCAACTTTGGACGACTTGGAAGACAGCATTGAGAAGATATGAAGCGGAAGACGAGACAACATGTACATGTCTGTCTGTTGGAATGAACAGATCTCGGAGACTACAAATTTTGGATATTTAGACTCTACTTCTCTCTCTTCAGATAACTAGTATTAAATGAACATGCCAAGCCCACTTTAAAGGGTAGCGCGCATACAAATCTGCCACCATTTTTAAATTTTGTACGAAAATTTTTTTTAGTTTTGTTGTTTATTACGCTAAATTTGGTGTATCTTACGAATCAGACCACTATAAGGGATAGCGCTTATACAAACTTGACCTTATTTAAGCTAGAAATGCTAAATATAACGTATCTTAAGTCAACCTTTCAAAATATTTCATATAAAACCAGATAAGGTCCTATTAATGTATGCATACTTGCAAACCTGTTCCCCATTTTTTGAGTTTTTGTTTCTATTTTTATTTAATTCTAATTTTTCATCAATTCTAATAAAATATCTCGCATATGTTTAGATCGGAGCTTTATGGAGCATGTAAGGTGAATCAACATTATCGCATTTGGGACGAAAAATCCAATGATGATCCATCAACTACCGACACAACACGCAATTTACTGCAATGTTTGGTGCGGTTTATGCGCCTGTCTGTGCAAACGTATTATACATTTAATAGTATATAAATTTTTATTAATTATTATCATTTAGAGTTCTCCCTAAGTGTCGAAATTCGACCTTTTGTCATTATCAACGCTAAAATACACTATTAAAAACATAATCAACTGATGCTCGCCAACATGCTTGCAAGTGCAAACGAGCCAAACGTCGAGCATGTCGATCGAGCAGCCTCTAGAGCACAACAGATATAGACAATATTTTTTTCTCTATTCTTTCAACTGAAACCAAAGGAAACGTTAGAAACAAAAAAAAAAAAAACAATATACCAAATTGAGAGCGCTGTGAGAGAGAGAGAGAGAGAGAGAGAGAGAGAGAGAGAGAGAGAGAGAGAGAGAGAAGGAGTCTTTGTAATTGGTTTTACCGACCTTATACGCAATACTTTAGAAAAGAAAAAAAAATACATGCATCCGGGCTCCTACGTGCTCGAGAGTGCTCTTCAATGCTTTATCGTACCATTTTGGCTTAAAATTTCTGTCGTTCAAACAGCTGTTCACAGGTGAAAGCCGCCTCTCCTTACTTTTGGATCATTGCCATGACCGACTGTTGTTAAGTCAACCCTCAATTCGTGAAGCTAATTCTGGAAGTTTTTGAGCAATGACTTCAATTCGATTTTATTTTTCGGCTGCCCAGAACATCTTCCAGCTTGAAATCACAATTTTTCAACCGAACAAACCACTTCCGAGACGCTTGCACAGCTATAGCAAGCGCTCCATAAACTTCCACTAAAACTTGATGGCTTTCGGCAGCACTTTTCTTCATGTTAAAATAATGAAGTAGTACTTCCCGCAAAGAACTCTTTATCCGGCACAAAGTAACACATATTCAATGAAGTTGAAAAGTGCAATATTGGAAATGCACTAGTCACACCATCTCTTAGCGAACGCTACGATTTAATTTAAACAATTTCGATTATATTTCGTATACTATGCTAGGTATATATGTACATCTCCCAATCTGCCAATCTCCAACTCCATACTGTATGTATACTCGTATCTATGTATGTGTGTGCACATTTCCGTTTCTGGAATCAGCACTCATTTAATTTTCTGTTCAATTCCACATTCGTTTCGGTGTTGAATTTTTAATCATGCCGCACATTGGTTATGTTGCAGGTCAACCCGGCTGCTTTAGCTATCCAGAATGTCACTATAGACTAGTTTCAAACAGCAGCTTCAACCTACCAATCTGCACTCCCACTTCCATTTTCTGTATATAGCAATTTTAGAGTATAGTAGAGAGAAGTCTGCCCATCCATACATCGACAGCGGCATTAAAAACTATACGAAACAAACACCACAAACAGGTCAACTCAATTTAGCCTTTTGGATACGCTTTGTGGTATGATGCAGGACGACAGTAAGTGTACGATACGAAACGAAACGAAACGGAACTGAATGAGTAGAACGAGTGTAGCTCATTAAATAATATCCTTTTTTGCACTATTTGTCAGAGCGATGAACGCCGCAGTCTCCAATGACCAGCACCAGCAGCAGTCGAAAGTCGCAAGCGTCGTTCCGATGCTCTGATGATGCCCAAGTGGAGAAACATCGCATTGGAAAAGGAGAAACGCAAGCGACCAAGCAAGTCTAGAGTGAAACAGCAGACATACATTCATACGTATACATTGGGACAACAGACGCTTATCAAAATGTTGTCGATGGCTGGCACACTCCATACTCATACTACAAACTGTACGTTTATACGGTCACCCAACTTGGGACATACATTCGTTTGGGCTCTGACCTCCTCAACACATACAACATACAACATACAAAATACACCATATACCATTTACCACTCTCTTGCCCATCATCTCACGACTGGGCTGGTCAACTTTCGCCGTCGACTATTGAGTTACTTTGCACCATTGGAACTGAACTACTGCAAAGGACAATTTTGAAACGCTTTTAAATATTAAAATCCATGACGATTTCAACGTTTCTATATTTTAGTTTTGTATAGCATAGCGCGTTGATTGTTGAGTGTATGTGGATGTGAATGTGAATGTGGCTGATGGGTGATGGGTGATGGCGTTTTTTCGGGGATAGAGTAAAATTGTTCATTGATGGGCAGTCAGTGCACGTACATATGTATGCCTTGCTACACGTTCCGCTTTCAGTTTTTGGTGCGCATATTGAATTTATTTAATTAAGGGTACCATGCACATTCAACACCGGTCAGGCAGGTCCGGACCGGACCGGACCGGACTGGACCGGACCCCATTGAACACGTACAGCAGGCTTCATGTGGCATGCGTACCCAACTCGCATTTATACTCTAACTCTACAATTCCAGCCAAGCACTATTTATTTGACTGCTTCATTGCTGCAGTGCCGAAGTATTTTCGAAATATTTTTATATTGAGCTTCACTCCACCAAAAAATTGCAGTATTTTCACATTTTACAACACTCTAAACTCTTTAACTATATAGTAACTATTATCTACCTACATAGCCGCATAAATATACATATATACACATACTGCATAGTTTCTTTCTCATTTTGGCAAAATAAAATAAAATAAAATAAAAAAAGGAATACTTTCATTCGCAGTCGTTGTTGCTGACTGTTTGGTTTCTCCATTGTATACAGCATTTTGCAACACTGTGAAGAACATCATCATCATCCTCATCATCCCAAATACTACATTTTCTACACTGCTGCTCCATTCACCGTTCAATTGGTCACTTGTCGTTGTTGTTGTTGTTTTTGTTGTTATATTCTGCTTCCGCTTGTTGTGGTTCAATGCGGATGTTGCTGTCATCATACCCAAAGGTCCACCACTTGAAGTTCAGTACTCCTTGCTCGGCAGTAGTTTTCTTTTTCGATTTGCTAGACACCCGCTGCGCTAGTCTTCTGAAACTTCATCTCATCTCATCTCATCTCATTTCTTTTTTTTTTTTTTTGTTTTGTTCTCTCTTCTACTGATGTGTGACAATTGCAAACGAATTGAAACATTTTTGCAGTTGAAGAAATGTGCATAGAGTTATAATAATTATAATGGGTCTTTCATTTGCTATGACTGCTAATTTTTTTTCACTTTTGATGAGCTCAAGTAACAGAAGTTGAGTTGATTGCTGAGCAGCCAAACTGAGGCTATCGGTCTGCTCGATTAGTGAACGATCTCACTAGAGATCAGCTGTAGAATAGACCATACATCGCACAGTGGTTCGAAAACGTTTTACGTTGAACAAAATTTTGTAACTTTTTAGCTGTTGATTAGAAATTGCTTACAGTTTTATGCTGTTAAATAAATGGAGTAAGTAATACCGGAGAAAAGTAAAATTTTTTTTGTTTTTTTTTTTAAATTGACATGTCATGCATCTGTAAGCCATCCAAAGACCTGCAAGTAACTGTTGTTGACATCTGAGAGACATTTCCGAAGTCCGAATCTAAGCTCAAACTTTTCCCAACATGTCAGGATTTTGAGATATTTGAGATTAGATACAGGCTGAACAAATAATCTAGGGGCGGTTCCAGAACGCTCTTTTGGGGGGAGGGAGAAACTCTCCTAAAAAGAAAACCTGTTATTTTATGAAAATGATGCTAAAGAAATATTTTTGTACGTGGGAACTGTACCCACTCCCCCCCCCCCAACTTCCATATCATATAGTACTAATCATTCCCTTTAAAATAAGGTATTTTCAAAAGTTATCTTTCAAAAGTTATGTTCATCTTAAGATGGCGGGATGAGATTTGAAGCGTATACTGAGTTCAACAAACCCTTTTGTCTGATTTATTGCATCTCATCATCTTAACATAACCAGAACTTTTGAAAGAAACATTGTTCGGTATCATTTTGAAGAAGAAGAAGAGTCGTACTTCATGATGGATGGAGTGGGTAGAACAAATTACAACCCCAAAAACAGCCAAAATATTCAACTTTCGTGTACATAACCTCAAATGTCTCTAAGTCCGGACGTGATGGATCTATTCCTATTTCGAATTCAGCTTGTATGCAGAAGTTTACTTGACCCTCAGCTGTCCTACAACAATCACAATCCGTTTAATACCGTTCTGTGTTATTATTCAAACGAGGAAGCTGTAATACAATTCGATTTCCATTGATATTCCGTATACTAAAAATAAATGGATCAGATGACGCTAAAAGGATATTCGAACTCTGGGTTAGAAAAAAATCAACGAGCGATATTTCCATTTTGGCCCTATTTTTCTAAACTCGGTTTTCTTTAAGCTTCTTTTTTGTTTGTTCTTCTCATCTCGTATGGTACTAGTCGATCCAAAGTCTAAGTCATGGCTGATTATGAGTAAATTTTCCATAAACTTTATCCTAGTATGAAGTGAAGAAATTCCCAACTCGTATCGCTCATTGTAAATTGAAGATTATAAGCAATTTCTGAAGCTGAAGCGATTTAATGTCACTGACCTCTCTTTTAACCACTTCTGCAGACACCTTTTCGAATATAAATTCAACTGGTCTACAGTAATTTGTAGACGAAGGAGTAAGGTTTTTTCATACATCTATATCTGAATTGGCGCTTGTAGATGGCTTCTCTTAATCGGAGAGCAACAAGGAAAATAAGAAACATTGAGGAATCTGACACATTATCACACAATGCCTGTTTATATTGTTTTTAGCACGATGTCCCATCGCAATCCCATTTGCAATATAGAGTTGCTTTAAATCTGCATATTTTGCCTTCGACGTCCATCGACTTCGACGATGGTCGAAAACCTTGTAGACGAGGGTCAAATTACTTTGTTTTTTGCTAACTATTTCCTTGTATCTTCTCCGTTTTCCATAAACACCAGACTGTTTTGGTTCCATAATTAAGGAGCTAGACTTGCGATGTGTCAGAAAATACCATAGCAATTGCTCCAAAAGTGTTATTTCAATCATTTTTAGGATGAAAAAGTTTGGTGTTATACAGAAAAAAAGTAGTTTTAAAAATATATTTTAAATGAAGATCCAGCATGTAAAATCGACTGCTGCTTTCTGAGTTTGTGTCTAGCTCCAACGCGTAACTTAGAGGGTTTCTCAGACGATTCCACATCCTCTTACCCAAAACAGGTAATAGTCTATTGACCTCTTCAAAATTACCATAGCCCCTAATATGGCACCCATACAATTGAATGGAACGATATACTGCATTAAAAAGCTTAACCTTCGTATTTAGCGTAATATAGCTCTTAGAAAAAAGAAGTTTTCCATGTTGTATTGTGCCAAAGTGTTCCGTCTATGTTAAGGCTTTGTAAAGATGCAGTTGGGGTCACCAGTCCTCCTAAGTCCTCTGACACTATTGTTATTGTACTTCCTTCGAAAACGCGCTACTCCGTAGTATTCAATCTTCCACCTCGTCTAAACACCATAATCTGTGGTCTATATATAAATAGACAAGCGCAATAATTCACACACTTTTTAACGCTCTTAAACAAACGCCCTTGGCCAATCATAAACACTCTCTCACAACGCGCTCTCTTTCTCTCTCTCTCTCTCTCTCTCTCTCTCTCTCTCTCTCTCTCTCTCTATCTCAGCTCTCTCAATTTAGCAAAGCTGTACAATCTTGTATAATGGATATTTTTATTATTGGGTACTTCAAAGACAATAGGTCGAATTTCGACCACTGGAATAATTCCAGTTTTATTAAATTGATCGCCATATTCTTAGTTCTACAAATCGAACCATTTGCTTTATCAAGCGATGCATATTGTTGGAATATCAAAAATTTCGCAAACTGAAATCGCTAACTGGAAACATCAAAAATACGAGAAAATTTAAATGTTCGCGGTAAAAATGAAGACCATTTGTGCAAATATCTTCCATAACTAGAGTTCTCCGAATGATCGAAATTCAATCTTTCGTCTCGAAAGTAGTCAATAATAAATATAAAGTATTCTCGAGTTATAGCTACATCGGAATACCAGCCGTTTCGATCGATGATCCATGGCTTGTCTGCGAAACGTTTCAATTCTTATGCGGATTGCATAAATTGGATGCATTCTTGAATTGCTTCTCAAGACGAGTCGTTCTGCTGACGCGGAATCCGTATGCTGAGTGATAGCTGGCAAAAAGTAGTGGACAGTTTGGCCAATGTTCAGTAAAAACCAACAACAATATTTCCGTATACATAAGAACATTAGCATTATGGCATTCTTTGACTGCAGCCAAAATTTGCAGCCATCCATGGGAGACTGACCCACTAGAAGAAGTCATCAACTAGAAACGCATAAGCACTCCGCTAAACGGCAATCGCTTGTGTTGATTACTTTTAGAGGCATTTTGTGCCATCGACTGATAGATTAACTACATAAATGTGTATGCAATCAGTTGTTATGATGAGGCACTATGAAGTGTTTCTTTCCTATACGACGCACAGGATATACAGGATACATAAAGCGACGAAAACTGCTGAAAGCCAACAACACAAAATGCGTTCGCCTTCGTATTAAATACAAAGCACACAGTCAGAGCACACAGCCGTAGTCGTTCGAACAGTAGCTAGCAACATTAATGTCAATGTCCTTGTTCTCAGCGTCAGACCACCTCATCAGCAGGACCACCGCAATGTTGTTGTGCTTATCATTATTAACGCGCGATGAGTTTCGCGACTGACTTTAACTCCAACTTCAACATGTGATGCTTTGACCTTCGTTCTTGAACATATGTACCTGCCAGTCAACCAGCAAGCCAGACAGACAGATGGACAGATGGACAGATGGACAGATAGACAGTCAAGTCAGACTGTTTGCCGTTGTCCACGGCACATTCAAGTATAACTCATAATTGTATTTTCGGCCTCTTTTTCGCATTCTGTTCAGTTTTTCATTTTTGGAGCGAAATATGTGCCCATGACCTTTGCTTTTGTGACAGCTTGCGAGTGTAATTCTAAATGTTTTTATAATCTGGAAAACCGTAAATGTTACAGCAAATATTTTACCGTAATTATGTGATGACACTATGCAACACAATTGGAAAAAACTATCTGTGATGATAGTTTTTAAACTGCGCCACATGAAAATCCAAAAAAAAAAGAAGCATTTTTCTAAGGATAAAATTTGGAAGTATGAATTTTTGAATTTTTTCCATTTTTTTTTTTTTTTTGTGAGCAAGACATAATTTAACGAAAATTAAAAACATATTATGAATTATGCTGCTTGGTAATTATGGAGCACTACGGTTCGACAAGAAAAAACCGAAAAGGTAGAAAACAACGCTTAGTTTTGTACGCAAAGCAGCACCTTTTACGAAGAAAACAAGCTGCTCTTGAACTAAATCCATGGAAAGGTAACGAAGTTATGTGCAATTGAGCGAAGTTCACAGTTCATAGCTCAAAATTCTATGCATATAATGCATCTGCATCTGCATCTGCATCTGCTCTTTTCTATATAACTTTTCTATGAAGACTATACCTGGACCTAACAGTTTCTTACTATGTCTAATACCTTCACAGGGTTTTACAGTATTCATACCTGGCTATACTTTCTGTTCTTTTTCAACAGAATTCCAAATGTGCCTGGTCCATACACTTTCTCTCTAACTTGTTCGCCACCTTGTTACCTGGTATTTCCATATGACCGAGTACACAGTATAATAATATTCTATTCTTATTAGGTTGTTCCAGGCATTCCAATACTAGCTTGGAATCGTTTGTTTAAGAGTTTAGTGCTCTGATGGCCGCCAGGCTTATAGAGAATACTTCAATATTTTGGTTCCCATATCCATTGCTTATGTTGAAGGCGGTTGTCAACAGATTTATTTTCGTACTGTTCCAAGACTACTATTAATTCACATGGCTGCTGTGTTGCGAATAGTTGCCATTCTCTGAAACTTTTTCAGTCGTTTGCTGGCTGTCATTAATTTTAATCGCTTATAAACTACATCAGCACAAGTCGTGCCCATCGAGGCATGTCCGTCTCTCTAGTCCGGTTGTTTTATGTGTGGATACAGAAACTAGTTCCTAATATTAAAATGTCCCACCCATTAATGTATATGTCAAGCATCCGTCCACTAAAAGTTACCATATCAACTATTAAGTTGATATTGACTACAACAAAAATGTTTTTCATACAAAAACTCAAAAGTGGGCGCTGGATTTGTATGAGCGCTACCACAAAAAGTGGGCGCGGCGGGACAATCTTCACACTCTATTAAACTGCAATAAAAATTAGTGTATGTGCAAAATTTCAACTGGATTGCAGTAAAATTGGTCCCCAAAAAATGCGCAACAACATACAGACGGACATGGCTAGATCGTCTCGTCACGCTGACCAAGAATATATATACTCTATGGGGTCTACGATGCCTCCTTTAATGCGTTAAAAACTTTCAGTCAAACTGTTAAAACCATTTCACACTCTGTGTGAATGTATTAAAAAAAAAAAAAAATTATAATACTAGTTAAAAAAAGTTATTCAATATTCCCAAAAATCAGCGCCACCTGCGAGATTCTAACCCGCGACCTTTGGAACACTGTGCCAATGCTCTAACTCTGAGCTAAGGAGGCTTCTGACATTAGTCTGGTAAACTGCCTTGAAGAACGAATTGCCACGAATGCGAAAATCTATTTTTAGAATTTCCACATATACTTCTGTGTATATGCGGTGTGTTAGAGCGAGAGGTTGTTCTTGATATTGTGTTAACGGAATGTTGCTTTATTTTTCACTATCTTCCTTCAATGCTGAGAGTGTTAGACCGGGACAGAGATAGAGTGTCTTTGTTTCTCTATTCTGCCATTTGTGAAAATGAAGGAATAGAAAGAAACCAAAAATGAAATCAGCTGGCGAAATACACCACTGTGACTGGATTAGTTTTTGTTAAAGAAAGATGTTCAGTTTTTTGATTTATAGAGTTAAATTATATTATTTAATTCTGCGGTAGTTTAATTTGTTCAGTTTATTTGATTTCAATAAGACGTTTTAGTTTAGTTTAGAGATTTCCATTAGTTAACATTTATTCGGTTCAGATGTAGTTTCATATTAAAAGCGGCGCAGTTCGGCAGAAGGTGATGGACAGTTATCAGATGCATTGAATATAAAAAGGTTTTTGCTATTAATTAAGAAACAAATGCCACAATTAATCTACATTTCGTGAAACCTTATAAAATATTCGACATAGGTCCAGCTCGAAATAAAATTACACATCCATGGATCACATAATAACCTTTCTTAGGGGCCCGGGATCAATGCGATTGTATTTTACACGAGTGCAAAGAAGTTGTTACGACATTTAAAAATAAGAGTTCGAAGAGTTTATCGAAGCACACTCGACTGCATCCTTCATTCTCGTTTTAGTGTCATTTGTAGAATCTCCATAATTCATTAATAAAGAGAGAAAGAGACAGAAATCTCTAAAATTTTGAGAAACAAAGTTAGCTAAGCGTATTCGAGCAAACTTTTTAGTCGAACTTCAGTATTCGACATCACTTCGTCGGAGAGCGATCCTACTTATATTTTTTTTAAAGCAATAATAAATTTATTCAAACAGAAATAAAACTAACAAAAAACTAAAGAAAATTTCGAAAAATGTCCGCGACTTCTGCAAAGAGTTTGGCCGAATGTGATTGTCAACGGCATAAGCCCTTGCCGCGGCCCGTGGCGTCTCGTAAACCTGGTAAAGTGCAGTCTAGCCCAAAACCAGGAAACATGGCACGCGTGCTGTATCGCAAAACTTCCACCGTGTTGCAAAAAAATAAACGACCGCAAAAATTGAAGGGCGTCCAAAAGCGGAAGACGACGAAAAAGCGTACCGCCGGAGCTGCCGCGTTGGAAAGGACTGCAAAGAAACGAGGAAGACCGGCGGCAGGTAAGCCAAAAGTTAGGAGAGACGGTAAAGCAGCCGCGGGAAAAAAGAAATCAAAGCGCTTGAGGGACGCCAAAAAATTCATGAAAAAAGGGGTTACAACTAAAAGGAAGGCGATAAAAGAGAAGAATCCAAGTGTCAGCAATGTGTCGAACACCCAATTCACTTGTGAGACGAATTCGCTTCAAGAATTCGACAGCGGAGGCGCCACCTGTTATGCACACGCACCACTGACGTTCCAAATACCGATTTACCCGAATACATTCGGTAGACAGCAGGACAATAACGCAGAAGAGAGTCAGTCCGGAGCAGTGAACCTTGATGAAACATGTTGCATCAATTTGCAACTAAGTCACACGCTTAACTACTTTTGTACCAAACCGGTGCAGTTGCGAAAGCCAAAGCCAGACGCTGATAATGCTGATAATAATAAGTGTACGAACAATAACGCAGAAGAAAGTCAACCCAGTGGAAACGTGGGCGAATCAAGTTTCCACAATCAGACAATTCAATTCTCATTCCCGGATCCTGATCCTGAGCCGGTGGGAATGACGAATGCCTCTGAAGATGTTGCCAGCGGCAGTGATCTGGAAACCAACCCGACATCTAATGGAAAACAGCCGTACGACTCCGGCTGCAAACAGTAATAAATGGAGTTACGCTGGCAAGTGATAAAAGCAACGCCTAACGCGTTAACCGGCGAAACACTTGCCGTACAGCCAACAGTCGGTTATAAATTGGGTACGATTCGCAAAGAAGATTACAAAATTGTTTTCTGTAAAAATTTTTGAACTAAATTGTGATAGGCGAAGTATAATATAAAAATAAATTAACAAAACCCAAAAAATAACAAGATTTTTGATTGTTAAACTTTGCTCAGAAGGTGGTTAGGTTAGAATGGTCGAACGGGGTCCCAACGCTTACTCAGCACTTGGGACGCACACGTCCCGTTTTTCAAACGGGAGATAAAATCGCCGTGCGCAATGATTGGTGTGGTTTGTGAAATTGGTTTCCAACAGAGACACCTTCGATGGATCCAGCGTGGATCGCTCGGAACGAAAAACGCATGCGGAATCGAGTGGGGCTCCACTCGATGCTTCGCTACGCTGCGTTGCTTGTCATATTTACAGACGCCAACCTGGCTCAACTACCTCTACTGCTAGCTACAACGCCTTCACCTGCCTCGCCAAAAAAAAAAAAAAAAATGCCAAACGAAACATCGCATCTAGGATAAAAATGTTTATAATCGAGACGTACACTTTGATTTTTTGAATAGAAAAAAAAAAAAATAAAATAAAAACGTTTTGTTGGTCCTTAACGAATGCCCCTCATGCGTGCATAGGCGACCGTCTTGGCCCGACGCTCCGGCTGTACACGGCGCACTGGCAATGCGGCGATTGGAGACTCTGGTTCTTCATTGTCATAATAAATTGTTCCCTCTGCGAAAAAAAAAATTGGGGATAAAAAGAGACCCATTAGATGTTTCGAGAAATGCAAACTGAAGACAGTCTTCAAATGGTTGATAAGACCAGTGGCCAACTTGGAAACTTACCCTTAACGCGGCCAAAAACAAAACACAATAAAAAACAAACAAAGCAAAACAAAAAAACTTCTCCGTTTTCTTGGCGACGCAACAATCGAAAGTTATTCATTGTGAAAAGTTTTTCCTTTGAATATGAGTCTATAAAAAAAAAACAATTTCATATGAGAATAACCGAAAGAAAAGGAAAATGTTTGGGGAAATATATGGAATGTGATACTTACTGTGTAAAATGTTGTGCTCCAATGATATTTCTTTGAAGCTCCATAGTTGAACTTGTATTTCAAGGCCTTCTATATATGCACGAAGAAAAGTTTTTAAAGATGATTTCATTTTTGGTTTCTTTCAATTCCTTCATTTTCACTCATGGCAGAATAGAGAAACAAATACACTCTATCTCTGTCCCGGTCTAACACTCTCAGCATTGAAGGAAGACAGTGAAAAATAAAGCAACATTCCGTTAACACAACTTCAACAACAACAACCTCTCGCTCTAACACACCGCATATACACACAAGTATATGTGTAGATTCTAAAAATAGATTTTCGCATTCGTGGCAATTCGATCTTCAAGGCAGTTTACCATCTTAATGTAAGAAGCCTCCTTAGCTCAGTGGTAGAGCATTGGCGCAGTGTTCCAAAGGTCGCGGGTTCGAATCTCGCAGGAGGCGCTTTTAGTTTTTTCACTGTTAGCAATTTTTTTTACTATTCTTATAATTTGTTTTTCTTTTTTCAAGTTACAATTATGTTTTATTACCATTCACACATGGAAATGGTATCCTGTGGTATCAGTTTTAAAGAAATTTTATATCGCAATAAAGGAGGCATCGTATATACAGGGTGTGTCGTTGCGTGGTCAGCTATGAAACCGTGCTATAAAATTGACATTTGCTGCAATTTTCACAAATCTGAGTGCACATTGAAAGCGTTATTTGATTACAATTTTAGCTATGGAGCACGCGCAGAAATTGTTGAAATTTTACTTTACGTGTGTAACTTCTCATTTGTGAGTACTCAACGAGCACATCGGCGTGCAAATGGTGGTCAAAATGTGCAGTGTGCGAGGTCTATACACAAGTTTGGTGTCCAAATTCAATGAAGGTGGTACTGTGGCAACATCTGTGTCTGCGAATCGTCCCAAACGCCGTACAAGCCGATGTTGATTCTCATCCGGAAACATCTCACCATCGTCGCCGCGCCCATCAGTTTGGCATGTCTGCATCAACTTTACGGTGGATTTTGAAGCTCGATTCGATGCTGTTTCCATACAAGATGCAAAAGACTTGTAAATTATTGCAAATCAAACAAGCAACAAACATCAAGGCAATCGATCGCAATCGATCGCAATCGATCGCAATTTTTGGCAACACGTCATCATGCTGTGTGGAAGCGTTATTAGGCAGAATATTCATTACTGGGGGACGACTGAAACCCCACAACTGATTCATGCTATGCTTCTATACTCGCCAAAAGGTGTGGTGTGTGCGCTTACAGAGTCATCGGGCAGTATTTCTTTGAAGACAATGCCAGGACCACCGTTGCGGTCAATGGAGAGCACTATCGAGCCATGATTCCTGATTATTTGGCAACAATTCTCGAAGAGAATGATATGTACGATGACTAGTTTCAATAGGACATATCACACTGAACGCGAAACAATGGCTTTACTGATTACAATTATGATTGGCCGCTACGGTCTTCCGATTTAACGTGGCCTGACTTTATGCTGCAGGAATAACTCATGGAAAAAGTGTATGTGAATCGGCCAGAGAGCCTAGAGCAGCTTATTGCCGCTATTCCCAGAGAAATGTTGGACAAAGTAATGGAAAACGTCGAAAAAAGATGAAATCTTTGCGACCCGATGTCATCGGCCACAAATGACCAAACAAATTGTACAGGACCAAATAGAAATTTCATCAAAAAACAAAAATGAAGTTTTCGTGTGTTGACCACGAAATGACGCACGTGTCTCCAGATCGGACCACTCTAAGTAATACCGCCCATGCACAAACTTGAGCTCCATTTTAATGAATTTTTGTAGAAAATCTTTGTTTTTGGTTTTAATTAAACCAAAAATGCTAAATTTGTCATAACTGAAGTCAAGCTTTCAAAATATTTCATATAAAACCAGATATGCTGCTATTAAGGTGTGGATCCTTGCAAACCTGCTTGCCATGTACAGATCGGACCACTATGATAATGATATAATGTGCCTTAAACAAACTGCAGGATAACTCGAAATCGTGCAGCATTAATTTTTATTTTATGTACCTTCTTTTTCTTGTATAAATTTTTGATTTGAAAACTTTTAGTAATACCCTGCGAAATCGGTCTACGCACATATGCCTCCACTTGTGCCTGTTACTCCTTTAACTGCTGCTGCTGCTGCTGCTGCTGTTCCTGTTGCTGTTGTTGATTTTTGGTTGTTTTGTTGTTGTTGTTGTTGTTGTTGTTGTTTTAAGGTCCTTGTCTGTTCTATACTGTATCGTATCGTATCGCAGCGTGGTCTGGTCTGGTCTGGTCTGGTCTGGCTATAGTCTGGCTTAATGCTCACTGAGCGCGACATATTAGCGGCGGCTTTTGTGGTCGATTATTTTGCGGCCATTTGATTTGTTGAAACGCACAGGCTTGTCAGAATTTTCAGCCGAAATTATTTTTATTTGTGCATAATTTACATTTTCTCTTTTTTTTTTTTTAGAAAGTTATTTACTTCAAATTTGGATTTTGCTAAATTTCTCCAATTTTTAGCTTTTTTCAAAAATCTGAAAAACAAAATAAAATGACTCAAGTTGTTTTTTTTTTAACTCAATAATTGTTTTTTTCGATACATTTTCGAATTTATTGCATTGCGCAAAGGAGAAATGCAAATTTCGAACATACACGTTTGAGTTTTTTCAGCTACTCTCTTTGTATTACACTCATTTAGCTGCTAGTTGAGTTATAAGCTTACGCTTTAAACTATACTCTAAAACTCAATTGCCAACTTACTCAAATTTATATGCCACTCAACTCAACTCAACAAACCACACCACACCAACTCATATTCAGTCATTGCATTTCACATCACATAATAACAAAATAAAAACTCGAATTACTTTCGACTGTTTGCTTCAAACTTACTCTTTTCTCCTACAACCTACTGCATTAGTTCAAACATGCAAATCACTCATTCGCTCATTTGCTTAAACAAGAACTCACTCACTCACACTCGCTTGCATTTATTCGAACTTACTCATATATACATATATACATATATATACAGTATGTTATGTTCTCCGCTTTTCTCCTGCAATGTGAGTGAGCGTGCGCGTAAGAGAGTTTTAGTTTAAACTCACTCATTCACTCACTCACTTATTTACTCAATTCGCGTTTACATTTGCGTTTAAGGAGAAATTGAGTGAGATTGCACAAATTGCACAAATTGAGCAGCTGTAAGTGCGCTCGAAGCGAAGTGGCTTGGCTTGGCTTGGCTTGGCTTTTGTTGTTGAGTATAAAATTTAGTTTTCACTCAATTTTTAATCTAGAAATCCAGAATAATTTTAATAGAAACTTCATTTGTTTTGAATGCAGTTAAATCTTTTCGAATTTTCTTTGCGTAAGTACTTCATGTAGAGCGTATTATACACCGAAACACCGAAACCAGTAAAAACAAACTCTAGTCTGAATTTGAAATAGTTTTAAGCCGGGCGCGTAGAACCGGAACCGTTCACAGAAATTAATCGTTTCAAACTGAGAATTGAAACCAAAACCAGAACCGTTATTTTGAAACAATTGAAACAATTGAAACAATGAAAAACTGAAACAAAACAGAATGCTAGAACCAGACAGGAACGAACCAAAACATCTCTCGATGCATTCAACTACGCAAAACAGGTGGCAAAGAGATGGAAAGGGTTGTGCCATGAACCATGAACCATCAGGAAGTATGCACAGATCTGAGAGTGTGGATTCGTCCGACATGTCCTTTGCAGGTAGAGCAAAGCGAAGGTGCCACAACGAACACTTCAGTTGGAAAACTGATGACAATCAAATGGAATCAAATTAGAATTAGAATTAGAATTAGAATTAGAATTAGAATTAGAATTAGAATTAGAATTAGAATTAGAATTAGAATTAGAATTAGAATTAGAATTAGAATTAGAACTTAAATATATAAATCGCAAAATTAAATAAAACGAAAAATTGAAATACACAAAGGATAATACATGAAATTTTTATGGAACATTATAAAGAAATTCTCTCTTGCTGTCAGATGTCAAAGCGTTACAAACATTGGATTCGAGTTGAATACTTTCATCGCAATTTGTTTCAAATTTTTTGGTGTAAATGAGGATCTTGTAAATCGTGATCTTGTAACCGAATATTGTGAAGTGGTACGTTTACTTTTATAGACGTAATTATGCACAACAATATCAACATGCCACAAATTGGTAGATGGAATGGTATCGAAGATCGACACAGCAACAATAACTTTAAGAGTGGATATAGAACGCGCGTAGCAGAGTTTAAGTTTAGAAACCGATATGTTATTGAAGCATTTAAGGCATGAATTTATACAAGATTTCATAATAACTTCAGTCGTTTCAGAAGAAAGACGAGAGTTAAACACAGATTTGCACGGAGCAATAACGGTCAGGATATTTGCTTTTGCAGAAGTTTGATTTTGTGTTGATGTTGATGTTGATGTTGATGTTGATGTTGCGCCAGCAGAAATAGCAGCTAGACATAGCTTCTACAACAGAATCAGTTGCCAAGAAACCATTATGAGGCATAACAGTGCAGTCTGCAACTACAACCAGAGGCATGGAGGAAGCACTAGTTGACGCTTCGAAGTTGAGATCAGGCATTGTTTTATTCGTGTCAATTTCCATTGGCACCAAGGTTGACTACTCAGAAGGTACTAAGGCGGGAGCGACAGAAACAATTGAATCTTCTGCTTTTTCATCGAATGGTGTTAATTGGAAAATTCTGTACAGCTAATGAGACGGCATTGAATGCTTTCTTTCTTTCTTTCTTTCTTTAAATTCTATTATAATATATTGTAGTATTTGCTTTTTTCAAAGAGCCACATATTTTTTTTTTTGTTTTTTTTTTGGGGGGGGGGGGGATTTTAGTGTTCCGGATTGTAGTTAGTTTAATTGCCGCCTTCATGGTCTTCTGCTTCAAAAAATTGCCGTGCTTCCTACTTTGCAGCTAACTTTCCAGCTCGATAAAGTTAACTGCTCGCGTTATAATGATGCATCTCATCTACGTGTAAGATGTTTTATATTTTCTTTAGTGCTCTGATCTGGACGTGTGTGGGATATTTTATTAGAATTGATGTAAAACAAGAATTAATTAGAATCAGGCTGCATATTTTCTTAGAATTTATGTAGGATACACCAAGTTTCACGTTTCTAGCGTAATTAACAACAAAGCTACAAACAAATTTCATAGAAAAAATCACAAGTGTGTAGTTAAATTTATGGGGTTACCCTAGATTGGATACATATACCATATTTGACTGCAGTAAAAATATATCTATTGATCCCTAAAATATGCGCAAAACTGCTAAACGGTAATGTTTGCATCGAATCCTCCCGTATATATTTGTATATATATGAAGCCTCCTTTAATGCAATACAAAATTTCTTCAAAACTGATACCACAGGATACCATTTCCATGTGTGAAAGGCATAAAACATAATCTTAATTTAAAGCAAGAAAAAACGTTAACTTCCTGAACTTTACTGAACCGAAGCTCTAATACCAATCACACGAAATTTTGAATAGTATTGTAAAACATAAAAGTGGGGGTTTAAATAGGGGCTACCCCAGAAAGTGGGTGGTACACGCTCACTATTAGATGTGTATGAAGCGATGTAGTAGATGTGTAAGATGCCGCCATATCGATTTTCAAGTTGACATTGACGTTTTCCATGCAAATGTATAAAAGTGAGCTGTGAGTTTATATGAGACTACCTCAAAAAGTGGGCGGGACAGGCCCATGATGTATATATGTATATGAAGCGGTTGTCGTCCACTAAAATCCACAAAATCAAATTTCAAGCAATTATTGATTTAAATGAAGAATCTTTTCATAAAAAACACAAAATCGCATGGTGGGTTTGTATGGGATCCATTCCAAAAAGTGGGCGAGCTACGCCCATTAGTCTATGTATGTTGAGCGGCTGACCAAAAAAGGCACCACATTGCATTTCAACCTAATATTGGCTTTAATAAAAAAGTTCTTCTTACATAAACTCAAAACAAGGCAGTATGTTTGTATGAGGGCTATCCCAAAAAGTGGGCGTGGCGGGACAATCTTGACACTCTATTAAACTGGAATAAAAATTAGTGTATGTGCAAAATTTCAACTGGATAGCATTAAAATTGGTCCCCCAATAATGCGCAACAACATACAGACGGACAGACAGACCGACATGGCTAGATCGTCTCGTCACGCTGACCAAGAATATATATACTCTATGGGGTCTACGATGCCTCCTTTAATGCGTTAAAAACTTTCAGTCAAACTGTTAAAACCATTTCACACTCTGTGTGAATGTATAAAAAAAAAAAAATTATAATACTAGTTAAAAAAAGTTATTCAATATTCCCAAAAATCAGCGCCACCTGCGAGATTCGAACCCGCGACCTTTGGAACACTGTGCCAATGCTCTACCACTGAGCTAAGGAGGCTTCTTTCATTAGTCTGGTAAACTGCCTTGAAGAACGAATTGCCACGAATGCGAAAATCTATTTTTAGAATCTACACATATACTTGTGTGTATTGCGGTGTGTTAGAGCGAGAGGTTGTTCTTGATGTTGTGTTAACGGAATGTTGCTTTATTTTTCACTGTCTTCCTTCAATGCTGAGAGTGTTAGACCGGGACAGAGATAGAGTGTATTTGTTTCTCTATTCTTCCAACCGAAAATGAAGGAATTGAAAGAAACCAAAAATGAAGTCAGCTGGCGAAATACACCACTGTGACTGGATGAATTTTTGTTAAAGAAAGAAGTTCAGTTTTTTGATTTATAGAGTTAAATTATATTATTATCACTGTTAGCAATTTTTTTTACTATTCTTATAATTTGTTTTTCTTTTTTCAAGTTACAATTATGTTTTATTACCATTCACACATGGAAATGGTATCCTGTGGTATCAGTTTTGAAGGAATTTTGTATTGCATTAAAGGAGGCATCGTATTCATACATACATATATACTTATTCTTGATCTGCTCCACAAGACGATTCGATTCGATTCGAACATCACCGTTTTGTAGTTTAAAAACCTTTCTGATAAGATTTGTTGGCTTTGTTGTAAATTACACTATAACCGGAAAATTTGATGCATCTTAGGTCCAATTGATCGGAAGCGGTTTCGTTAAAATGTCTGCTCTTCACTTTCAAAAGGGTTTTGGGATTTGATTTTACTTGACTTTGAGAATATGAAATCAAGTAGCAATTTCGTTCAATTTATGCGGAATCGAAATCTGGAATAGGGTTCAAAGCTAACATCTTTAAAAACTTTTCTTCGTGCATATATAGAAGGCCTTGAAATACAAGTTCAACTATGGAGCTTCAAAGAAATATCATTGGAGCACAACATTTTACACAGTAAGCATCACATTCCATATACTTCCCCAAACATTTTCCTTTTCTTTCGGTTATTCTCATATGAAATTGTTTTTTTTTTTTATAGACTCATATTCAAAGGAAAAACTTTTCACAATGAATAACTTTCGATTGTTGCGTCGCCAAGAAAACGGAGAAGTTTTTTTGTTTTGCTTTGTTTGTTTTTTATTGTGTTTTGTTTTTGGCCGCGTTAAGGGTAAGTTTCCAAGTTGGCCACTGGTCTTATCAACCATTTGAAGACTGTCTTCAGTTTGCATTTCTCGAAACATCTAATGGGTCTCTTTTTATCCCCAATTTTTTTTTTCGCAGAGGGAACAATTTATTATGACAATGAAGAACCAGAGTCTCCAATCGCCGCATTGCCAGTGCGCCGTGTACAGCCGGAGCGTCGGGCCAAGACGGTCGCCTATGCACGCATGAGGGGCATTCGTTAAGGACCAACAAAACGTTTTTATTTTATTTTTTTTTTTTCTATTCAAAAAATCAAAGTGTACGTCTCGATTATAAACATTTTTATCCTAGATGCGATGTTTCGTTTGGCATTTTTTTTTTTTTTTTGGCGAGGCAGGTAAAGGCGTTGTAGCTAGCAGTAGAGGTAGTTGAGCCAGGTTGGCGTCTGTAAATATGACAAGCAACGCAGCGTAGCGAAGCATCGAGTGGATCCATCGAAGGTGTCTCTGTTGGAAACCAATTTGACAAACCACACCAATCATTGCGCACGGCGATTTTATCTCCCGTTTGAAAAACGGGACGTGTGCGTCCCAAGTGCTGAGTAAGCGTTGGGACCCCGTCCGACCATTCTAACCTAACCACCTTCTGAGCAAAGTTTAACAATCAAAAATCTTGTTATTTTTTGGGTTTTGTTAATTTATTTTTATATTATACTTCGCCTATCACAATTTAGTTCAAAAATTTTTACAGAAAACAATTTTGTAATCTTCTTTGCGAATCGTACCCAATTTATAACCGACTGTTGGCTGTACGGCAAGTGTTTCGCCGGTTAACGCGTTAGGCGTTGCTTTTATCACTTGCCAGCGTAACTCCATTTATTACTGTTTGCAGCCGGAGTCGTACGGCTGTTTTCCATTAGATGTCGGGTTGGTTTCCAGATCACTGCCGCTGGCAACATCTTCAGAGGCATTCGTCATTCCCACCGGCTCAGGATCAGGATCCGGGAATGAGAATTGAATTGTCTGATTGTGGAAACTTGATTCGCCCACGTTTCCACTGGGTTGACTTTCTTCTGCGTTATTGTTCGTACACTTATTATTATCAGCATTATCAGCGTCTGGCTTTGGCTTTCGCAACTGCACCGGTTTGGTACAAAAGTAGTTAAGCGTGTGACTTAGTTGCAAATTGATGCAACATGTTTCATCAAGGTTCACTGCTCCGGACTGACTCTCTTCTGCGTTATTGTCCTGCTGTATACCGAATGTATTCGGGTAAATCGGTATTTGGAACGTCAGTGGTGCGTGTGCATAACAGGTGGCGCCTCCGCTGTCGAATTCTTGAAGCGAATTCGTCTCACAAGTGAATTGGGTGTTCGACACATTGCTGACACTTGGATTCTTCTCTTTTATCGCCTTCCTTTTAGTTGTAACCCCTTTTTTCATGAATTTTTTGGCGTCCCTCAAGCGCTTTGATTTCTTTTTTCCCGCGGCTGCTTTACCGTCTGTCCTAACTTTTGGCTTACCTGCCGCCGGTCTTCCTCGTTTCTTTGCAGTCCTTTCCAACGCGGCAGCTCCGGCGGTACGCTTTTTCGTCGTCTTCCGCTTTTGGACGCCCTTCAATTTTTGCGGTCGTTTATTTTTTTGCAACACGGTGGAAGTTTTGCGATACAGCACGCGTGCCATGTTTCCTGGTTTTGGGCTAGACTGCACTTTACCAGGTTTACGAGACGCCACGGGCCGCGGCAAGGGCTTATGCCGTTGACAATCACATTCGGCCAAACTCTTTGCAGAAGTCGCGGACATTTTTCGAAATTTTCTTTAGTTTTTTGTTAGTTTTATTTCTGTTTGAATAAATTTATTATTGCTTTAAAAAAAATATAAGTAGGATCGCTCTCCGACGAAGTGATGTCGAATACTGAAGTTCGACTAAAAAGTTTGCTCGAATACGCTTAGCTAACTTTGTTTCTCAACATTTTAGAGTAGTACTTTTGTTTTGATTTCTGTCTCTTTCTCTCTTTATTGATGAATTATGGAGATTCTACAAATGACACTAAAACGAGAATGAAGGCTGCAGTCGAGTGTGCTTCGATAAACTCTTCGAACTCTTATTTTTAAATGTCGTAACAACTTCTTTGCACTCGTGTAAAATACAATCGCATTGATCCCGGGCCCCTAAGAAAGGTTATTATGTGATCCATGGATGTGTAATTTTATTTCGAGCTGGACCTATGTCGAATATTTTATAAGGTTTCACGAAATGTAGATTAATTGTGGCATTTGTATCTTAATTAATAGCAAAAACCTTTTTATATTCAATGCACTTTATCTGAAGAGCGAATAAGAGAGTCTAATTATCCAAATTTGAAGTCTCTACATTTTATAGTCTCCAAGATTTCATTGTTCAAACAGACTGTGAGACCGCCAGACATGTTTATGCGGATCAAGAATATGGACGCCAACTGGGCTCTGCCATGCCTCCTTTTGGATGCTACATACTAATGCAAAAACTTAAGTCTATCTATCCATAGGACAAAGGAGACATGGCAGGTCCAGTTAGAAAAACATACTTTTGATCAACATTAAAAGTCGTGTTGATATAGACACATCCGTACGTCTGTCCGTCTGTCCGTAGGAACGTCGAAATCTTTGAAACTATAAATTAAATATGAAACCTTTAAATTCAGCTTTTTCCACTTTAAGTAAAGTCTATAAAATTAACCTGCTATCTTTTTATTGTGACATATATGAGAAATAAAATGTCACACACAAGTCCAGATCAGAATATAGCCGGAATACAAGCCTGTGGTTCAAGTGAAGACCCTAAGACAAGGTATATGATATGTCGAAGTCGAGCACACTCCACTACACTAAAAAGACATTGTCTAATAATTGGTTTCTTCTTTAATGTAAGTCGGAATAGGTTACACAAACTCTTCGAATAGATACAATTCTTTTCTACAAATTTAAATTTTAAACTGGCCTTTTTGTCACACATTTTGTCTGAGTTTAATGATTTTCACATGGATTCCATCATCAGAACTTGACCAAATTACCAAATACTGAATCACCCCTAAGGAATAAAAGAAGAGTATCTTCGCTACATTTGGTAAAGTATTATCGCTGAACAAACATATCAATAAAAAAAGGGTTTTTATATCGACTTAGAGCTAAGAAAGCCCACTAAAACGTCTTATTAAACTCAAAGATAGTGAAAAATAAAGCAACATTCCGTTAACACAACATCAAGAACAACCTCTCGCTCTAACACACCGCATATACACAGAAGTATATGTGTAGATTCTAAAAATAGATTTTCGCATTCGTGCCAATTCGTTCTTCAAGGCAGTTTACCAGACTAATGTCAGAAGCCTTCTTAGCTCAGTGGTAGAGCATTGGCACAGTGTTCCAAAGGTCGCGGGTTCGAATCTCGCAGGAGGCGCTGATTTTTGGGAATATTGAATTACTTTTTTTAACTAGTATTATAATTTTTTTTTTTTTATTCATTCACACAGAGTGTGTAATGGTTTTAACAGTTTGACTGAAAGTTTTTAACGCATTAAATATCGTAGACCCCATAGAGTATATATATTCTTGGTCAGCGTGACGAGACGATCTAGCCATGTCCGTCTGTCTGGAAACTTGGAAACAATAGTTCTTCCAGACACTTAATCTAACTTAACTAACCTTAAGACATATTTGAGCAAAAATCAAACCGAAAATTTTGAGACAAATTATTTTATAGACGTAGAGCTCTAATGCCAAATGCTAAAAAGTCTTCTATCCATTGAACTTAAAATGAAAAATTACTTATTTTGTATATGGCCGATCCAACACTCGGGTTCCCTTAAACATTTCTATATCCTTACAATCGTCCAATAAACTAATTGCTTTTCAATTCAAAACCTACTTTATAAGAGTATGTACGAAGGAAGAAAAGCATTTTTAAGGTTTTTACTTTAGGTAAAAATTTTGCAGTTTTCAGACTTTAAGAAAACTCTATCTGCTATCATGGCAGATATTAATGCCTGTCGTCAGGCCAATCGGCAGTCGAAGCTTCTAAATAGGTACAAAACCAACTAGATTTGTTGGAAGTTTGATATAATGAAATTGGAAGATTAAAGTAAACTACAGAAGAGTATATAAGTATATAAGTCGCATACACAAATAGAAGTGGTGACACACCAAAAGTACATTTCACAAAGTAATGATGTGATGCTTCTATCATCCGGATAGAAGAATCACTTGGCGATTATACATTAATCTCGAGCCACACCACTTCTGTTTGGCACTATAGTCACCATCAGCAAATTTTCGAAAGATTCTTTGGTATTCAGGCGATTTCAGCAAATATCTCGGTGTGAGATAAACGGATAACATTTAAAATCTAAAAAGTTGACCTGTTTGTACTGCAGTCGACAACTTTTGGCAAAGCCCTCGTATGCTGCAACCACTCGTATTTATGAGTATGCCCTCAAGACATGAAAACTATCAGCAAAGCACTATCGATGTCTCACACTGTCATTTATTTGAGCATCAGGATTGTTTTGTCTTGTATTATAAAATATAAATTATTCGTTTATTTCGTTTGGCATGTTTCTGACACAGCTGAACATATAATTTTAATTTGTTTGTGATTTGTCCTTTGTTCTTGAGCGCGCACGACTCTTACCTCCTCTTGTCAAAAGGACCAAGCAAAAGGACGATGACGACGACGACGACGACGACGACGACGACGAGCACGATGATGCCAACGACATTGACTGAGTGTACTCAATCGTTTCATGTAAAATACTTCATTATTCAGGACTTGTCGAGTGAATGCCGTAGACACATTTGCATATGCTAAATGAAGTGTTTATGTTTTATTGGAACTATTCTGCAGAGACATGCGTAATTCGTATTTAATTTAAATGAAACAAAATCATATTGAAAATCAATGGTAATACTATATCATTTATAACGATTATGATGTATGACGAATGCTTGAAAATGAAGTTATAGTTGAAACGATAAGAAATGTTCCATGTGTGTATGCTGAAAGCATCGCGATGCTCTGTATACGTAGAAACTGCATACCGCAAATATCTTTAGGGTAGCTACTTCGTTTGGGCTTACCAGAGAGTCAGCTCTTAGCTCTTATTATTCTCCATTTTCAGCTGCTGCAAAAGTTTTTATGTAGAGCTCCAATCGATGAAGACGTGTCAGTATACGAGTACACATTTCTAAAGCCAACTCTTCACCTAATTTCGTCGGTTTCATCTCCTTTTGGCCTCATTTAGGATCTATTTGCTAATACTTAGCTTAATTTCGATGTAGCTGACCTTGCTAGCTTGCCAGCTAACTCGTTAAACAATATGTTTACTATTTCCTAAGATTCCTAAAAGACAAGATGTATGTCAAACTGCTCCGCCATCATGATAAGAGATTTGTGTAACTTATCTTAAAGTTATTGATAAAAGACTTGAGCAATTTTAGTGTCGCTTGTTTGTCGGATGGTTGCAGAGGTTCAGCAGCCTCTTTACTGCTTTCAAAACTTTGGATTGTTTTGATAGTCGGAAAAAATGCCATTTTCTCCAGAAGTTTTTCGAAGACACCACTTCCGAATTTCGTATACAGTTTAAACGTACCTATTGAGAACCTATTGAAGTCATTCGAAATCTTGAATGCGCATTACTATATTGTATGATTGGTCTTACAAATACTTGAATTTTCTCCACTTTAGGGAAGTCAATTTTTAAAGTAGAAATTGCTGTAGTTGTATCGGTGCAATACCATCTGCACCCATAGAAATATGGCGCTTATAAGTATTACTTAACTGCCAATCTGCTCATATCCTTTGTGACCATTTTGTTGCAGAAGGGATTCTAGGAAAGTGTTTCATGATGGTTGTATCATTTTTACTTATACGAGTATCTATTGAAGATACTATGTTCTCAAACACAACAAATCATGTTAATACGAGAGAAGTATTGTATAGTTCGCATTACAGCACACGGCAGGAACAGAGAGGACCGGCCTCTACCTCTTATCTGCTTGCTTACTACAAAGTAGCATCCATTAGCAAGTATGATCTTTCGTCGGATCTTCTTATTTCTGTCCCGTCCTCACAGATCGTCCTCATGCTTTATTTTTCTTCTAGTGGGTCTAGAAAAACTTCCCTCATCGTCTCCAAGTAGATTAGAAAAGTGCGTTCTCCATAGTCTAAGTAATTGCTGTGCATCTGTAATCAGCTTTCCATATTCGTTCTAACAGAGAGGAATTCCATGCTTAAAAATTTCGGTGACAAGCTTGACCTTGTGATAAAATTTTCGAACTCCATCAAGCTAACGCCTTTCCTGCTCCTTGTTTGTTTTTTGAGTTTGAAAAAATGAGTTTCTCTCGATATCGCTCTATAACAGCTCGCGTTGCTTCTGCTAGCAGAGTTCTTCTGTAGCTGGCGCATTTCTCTGCAGTAGCTTGGCGACACTTCTCATTGTGCCAAGAGTTCGTCGAAGGTTTGTTGTCATGTAACATAACATACTTATCAGTATCAACACTAATAAATATACATTTACTAGGGAACCCGATGCTCATTCAATCTGCATCATAGATTTAACAAACGTATGTACATATGTATCAAAATTAATCCAGCTGCGTTCAATAGTTTCAATTTGGTTTTTCTCCAATATTGGGGGGAGGGGAGCTATGGCACCGCTAATAATAGTAAATGTTATCGAAATCTGTGCCACCGCCTATTTTTTCAGAATGTCTTTTTTGTTGCTGAGATGTAATGAACCAAAATATAAGATATATTTTGAGAGCGTGACACCACCCACTTTTAGATTGGATCATTTTTCTCTCGGTTAAGTTATGTCCCACCTTCCTGTATAATATAATTACTGAGATGCAACGATTTTGAATCCCTACATCTCCCTTCCGGGGGTGCATTGAATTCGTCTAGGTATTCTGAAAGTTTGCCTACAATTTCTCGCTTTTGTTTTTCTCCAAATAGTGCTTCACTGGGTGTAACTCCAATTGATCTATAAACTGAATTGTTTAGAGTGAACTCTATTTTACTGAATTGTTTAACACAATCTGAATGTGATACTGGCTCTCTCTGTACTTAGTTAACATCCCTGTTAAACTTCTATTTACATGTTCCACCTGACCGTTCGCTTGCGGTGAATGAACTGCAACTACAACATTATTAACACTTCTTTCATGTAGAAAGATTGCAAACTCCTTGAATGTAAAGCACCCATCTGGAATGCATTTACTCGGTTTACTACAATATTCAAAATATTCAAACTAAGTAAGATCTGTGAACACTTCCTTTGCACTTGAACTTAAGGACTGAGCTGAGTACCGGAATACGTAATACACTTTATGCCGTTCTTTTTGTATTCGTTAATTTTATTCTTCATATCAGGGAAATGGTAGTTATCTTTCATTCTTCAGAAGCACTTCTCTACACCTAGGTGCCCTAATAGCTCGTGAATGTTCGTAATAATATCCATTTCCAACTCTTTGGGTAGATAAAGTTTCAAGATTTAATTATCTTTTCTAAATACGACGCCATATTTCATTACAAAATTTCTTCATTCTCAAATTTTATCTTGAGGCGCATAACTCACTGATCTCTAGATTGCATTTGAAAATGTTTATCACTACACTAGACTATCACTACATTCCACTGTTCTACTTAAGGCGCCAACATGATCCATCTTAGTTGCAGCTCTATTAACTATTTTGTAGCTATAATTCTATCCAACTCCAAGGCCCAGCTTACTATTCTGCTAAGCTGTTTATCGCTTTCTTACTTAATGTCATAGCTAGTAAATTGCCCACAATAGGTAACTATCTTAAATTCAATTAGCTCTAAGTACACCCTATATCATCTTAATGAGTATATCATAGCCCATCTATCTATGGCGAAACTATGGCAATTACACTCCGCAGCGGAAGTTCTTTTTGAAAAATAAGCTATTGAGTGAAAATTACCATCATCATGTTTTGCAGAAGTTGCCTCAATTATGTACGTTCTTGTCACTCTATCAGAAAAACTGTAACTAACTAAAACTTTGTACCAAACGGGAAAGTATCAATCGGATATTTCATTGAGCCATTTTTATGATGTATCAGCTGTTCGATGAAGCGCGCAACTTAATCGGCAAATATCACAATTAGTTTATCATTAAATATACATATATATACCTAAGCCCAATGTATACTTGTATATACAAATCTATACCTTTCTCGGGAACCAAATCTTCGCATTAGCTATTGAGATTGGATGTAACATACAGCCATGAAAAGCAGACGCTGTATAGATTGATACATACATATATGAGTATATGCCCCAACCCCCCTCCAGCACATAGCTTATGAAGTGACTTCACTGGGTGTAACTCCAATTTACATAAATGGCAATGCGTAGAGAGGGTGTTCAATGTGAATATTATTTCTAGACCAAAAAAGGTGCGATTAATTGAAGCGCACTTGTTATTTCAAAATGCCCTTGTCAGCTCAGCACCTTTGCCTGCATTCAATGCAGTCAATGGCAAAAAAAGGACTTTCGTGGCGAAAATATTTTCATTGATAATAAAGGATAATAAAGCGCAAAGCATAGTTTAGCCGACAGACAGACGGGCGGACGGACGGACGGGCGGACGGACTGAAATGCTTGCTTGCCACGCCCCGCCATACGAATAGTTGAGTAGAGTCCTTTGGAAAATTGTGAATTCTCTGTGTATATGTGTGTGTAAGTGTGTTTAGTATGGTTTCCTTGTTCCATGCTGAAATCCTTTTTCAATTTATTGTTTCGACGTTTTGTTTATTTGCGTCTGGCAAATTAATGAAAAGGATTTCTATTTTGATTTTCCGCTCTCACTCATTTTCTAACTTTCTGGCTCCTGCTCGTATCTACAAGTGAACTTATACTCGTACTAACATATCCTGCGTGCGTTTCTCTGTATATACATACATATGCAAGTAGTACTACACAGACTATTCGTTTGTTTGCGTATTATTTTAATTATGCTGCTTTGGAATTTTGCATTCAATGACTTCAATAGAGAGAAGTCTTGACTTCACCTCCATCGTCGTCGTTCTCTTTGTTGTGCTTCGCTTCGCTATCCAAAAGGTTTCAAAGCTTCAACCTATAGTATCTATACTAAATAAATAGTATGCGGTATGGGGTAACATGTCTGCACATAAATTAACCATAGTTGCATTGAAATCAAACGCGATTAGAATCGACAAACGAACGAACGAACGAACGAACGAAGCTGTAGAGTGTCTTCAGCGGAGGATGACTCTGTACAACTTCCGCTCAATGTTTGACCCATTTTTGGTGTTTTGACTAATGACCTTTCTTCGTCTCTCTTCCAATCTATTTACTACTTACTTGCTAAATTTTGCTATCGAAACTTTGAGATCATCGCATTTGGACATTTACTGTAAAACACACACACACACACACACACACACACACACACACATTATGAATAAGCCATGTACTACAACTACCGATCGTCCGATGAAATTGTCTCGTATCAAGTGTAAGAGAAAGATGGAAAGTATATACATATACTTGTATATATTTTTTTTTGTAAATAGTAGTTTAGTATTTTGTGTTGTGAAGAACGCAGCCAATACGATTGGTAAATACCCTCTTTAAACTTTTACATTTAGATAGTAAAATTCGAAAAAATAACAATTTCACCATTTGATTTTCATTCGCGTTACATTATGTTACATAAATAGTTCATGCTTTAATCCTACTAATAGTATTATAAACGCGAAAGTTTGTATGGATGTGTGGAAGTTTGTTACTCATTCACGCAATAACTACTGAATGGATTTTAATGAAACTATACAATAATATAGCTCATATATCAGAATAACGCATAGGTTATAATTTATGAAGATTAAATTAACGCATTTATTTAATTAATTTAAAACAAACACAGCGCAAACATTTTAACCACGTCTGCTGCTCTGAGTAGACGATAAAATGCTGATAGCTACAAAAACGTCTAGCGATCATGTGTTTGCCTTAAATGGTCATGTGTGCGGCATGATATTAGAGAGGCAGAGAATGAAATCCAATCGTTGGCTTTTTGAGTGCACGAGAATGAGCAAACAAAATTGACTGATGAGTACATTGACATCTCAAAATATTGACCAATGTAGCACTTGATGTTACTGTAACTCCAATCAAACCAGTCGTTTCATACTTTGAAATGATTCGTGCATAAATTTCACATTTCTGGTGGATGTAAATGTGATTGAGTACTGTGGATAATTTTGTTGCGTATGAAATATTAAAAAGTATTAAATAAATAAGTTAAGAATGCAAAGACAGCAAATAAATTCGACTGATGAGTACATTGGCATATTATATCGACTAATGTAGCACCTGATGTAATTGTAGCTCCAGTCAATATAGATGCTTAAATATATTCCTCCGTCTAACCGTCTGTTTAAACAACCAGATCTTAGAGACTATAAGAGATAGTGACTTCAAATTTGCATATTTTTACTCTTCTTTTGTCTCTGCAGATAAAGTTTATGCAATGAAGATGCCAACTCTACTTTAACGAGTAGCTGAAATTTGGTGTAACCAACGTCAATGGTAAAGAAATTTGCCGCATATGTCCAGATCGATTCAATATGTGTGGTAGTCCTCATACAAACTAACCTCCCCACCCTTTGCAGTTTTTACCTGTCTACTCCAAGGAGAGTTATATTTTTTGAGTGTATGTATGCATGCCTGTATATTCATTGGCTCGCTCTGTAGCCCAAGCGGCTTGAAGAATTTTGACATAGTCTATAGCACTTAGGTATAGTGTAGCTTCTTATTTGTTATAGAATTTGTTAGAATCAATAGTTTTAACTCTCCGATGACTTTATTACTTGATACTTATAAATGGAACATTAACTAATGCCCGACCGCGCGTACATCCAATGGGAAAGTCATGTTCATAGCCTTTATTTTAAGTAAACGGTGTAGTCAACCAGGAGCTTGTACGAGGGTAAATTGATAAATCAGTGACTTTTTGAATTTTCAACGTATTAGTTTTATATGCAACACAGCTCCTGTCTACACCAAATTTTAAGCAATCTGCATCATTAAGCATGTGTTTGATAGCCATTGAAAGCAGATATGAAAGGCAGACACACGAACATAAATCAGAAGCTTGTTGCGCTGATCCGACCAAAGTTTCATCTACTGTTTGGTCGCTGATTCTCTGCAATAGATTCATATTTTCTATACGTTCATGAAACATTGCAAAAACTTGAAAATAGTGCGATTAACCAACGTCAAACACTACTGCGAAGTTATCATATGATTACGTTTGAGTCCAATTTTAGAACCGACCTGCTTTCTGTTCGTCTGTCTGCCTTTTCTGTCTGCTTTCAATGGCTTACAAACAGTAATTTAATGATGCAGATTTGCGTACTTCAGCGTCTATTCTCAAATCAATATAATTCGAAAATTCAGGGTCTACTCTCAAATCAATACAACTCAGGGACAGACAGTCAATGTGGCTCTTTAAGTGAAAATAGTGAAAAGGCTGAAGAGAAATGAGGCAAGTCATTAGCGCCAATTAAAAACTACATCAGAACAATTGAGCCAAGCCAAATCGACTTCTTGGTGACCTCGACTAACAAACCGAAAACTCTATTGCATCGGTTTGCCATTCTGCGCACAGTGCCGATGTAGCCCTAGCGGAGTTCTTCCTGTTGCGCAGATACACAAAATAACGCCGCCATGGGACCGTAGTTGCCATCAAAGAGCCTTGCACTTGCGCTTCGAAGAACATTCCGGAATCCTTCAAAGCATGCAACTGTCGATTGCAGAATTATGTCCACGATCATACTTTGAAAGATTTTTGATATTTTTTTGTGCTATCTTCAATAAAGACGTTTTATATAGCTTCATCTTATTGGAGTTCCTACACAACAAAATGTTAAGTCGAAACGGAGCTGCCAATCTGTTGCAAGTCTTGCTTCTTGGTGCGCTGTAGACAAAACTAATAAAAATCTTCGTTACTCTCTCCAATTATAATGTGTTCGTTCAATGGATAAAAGTTGGTCTAAATTTATCTGTAGAAACAAGTAAAACATTTGTCTTCTCCTTTTATTTTAACATTGCAATTGGAGAACTCTATCGTTTCTCAAAATAGTACGATCTTTCAAAAGTCATCACTACTGTTTGACATAATTAAAGCTAGACTTCATATCTTATCTAATAAAGAGTGTTGCATATTACGTAATCTAAACTGCATGCCTGACTACAAGCAATACAATACCCTACATTTGTTTGTTTTGTTGTTTCATTCTTTGGTTGCATTCACTTGTTTTGCACTACCGAAAAGGCTTACATAATCAGTAAATTTGTATCTGCTTAAAGTGTTTCGTTGTCTGGCCATTTATGACAAATTGATAATCGCAATTTGCCCGATTCAAAGCAAACTGCAAACTGCAAACTGCAAACTGAAAAATTGCAACGCAACGCAGGATAAAACCGAACCAAAGTGCATCTCAAATTGTATAAACGTATACGAGTGAGTATGTTTGTAGTATGCACAAGTATCTGTATCTGTTAGTTGCGAGAGGCTTACGACCTTTGGCTACCAATTCGGCCGCCACCAACCTAAGACACAAAATAGACTCTGTATGCGGTCAATTGACGCATGTTTAATTTGCATACAATGGCAGACACGCGTCGCAAGTTAAGCGCACTGTTCAAAATACACTCGTACTCGTACAAGCGCGAGCAGATATACGCAGAAATGTATCTACTAGATACATAGTATTTGTAGGCATACAAAACGACGCATTTGCAACAAAACAAATCGCACAATATGCAGCTAATATATGCGATGATAAATTGCAATTTTATTTTACTTTTAATAGTTTTAAAATTTAGTCTACTATATATTTAGTATTTAGTATTGGATTAATTTTAAAGGAATTTTTTTCGATTTTTGAGCATTTATTTAAATAAAAAATGCTACAATGTATATTATTCAATGTATTGTCCATCGTTAGCCACAACATTTTCCCATGTTTTTGGCAGCATATAGATAGAACGGCTCGTCTTTTGAGGCAATCCACGAATCGATCCATTTTTTGGTATCCTCGTAAGAAGTGAAGTGATCTGAACAAGTGGTAGTCAGAAGGGGCTATGTTTTTGGCTATAAGGAGGGGGTTGGTGGTGGTGGTGTGTTGCTCCACATCCCAATTCAACACCTCCAACGTTTCCTTGACGGATCTTGCAACATGTGGCCGAGCGTTGTCATGTTGAAAACCCATCTAGTCGTGTCTTTTGGCATATTCCGGCCGTTTTTGCCTCAATGCTCGGCTCAATTGCATCAATTGTTGTTGGTAACGTTCACCAGTGATGGTTTAGTACACAACAGCCTTCTGATCCCACCAAATACAGAGCATGAGCATGAGCTTGGCACCATCAATATTCGGCTTGGCCGTCGATGTTGATGTTGATGTTGATGGCCGGGTGGTCCCCATGATTTTTTTTTCCGCTTTGTGTTGTCCACTTTTCATCGACAGTAACAATACGATGCAAAAAACTCTTCCGATTATGGCGTTGAAGCAGCTGTTCGCAAGTGAAAAATCTCCTTTTGACGTCTCTTGGCTTCAATTCGTACGGCACCCAATTTCATTGCTTCTGAATCATTCCCATGGCTTTGAGGCGTTTGCCAACTGTTGACAAGTCAACTCCCAATGATTCTGACAATTCTTGAAGGGTTTGACACGGATCTTCGTCGAATAATGCTACCAATTCTTCATCTTCAAACTTTTTGGGCTGGCGCGAACGTTCTTTATCCTCCGCATCAAAATCACCACTTTTAAACCGACGTAACCATTACTCACAAGTTGAAATCGATACAGCATAGTTCCCGTAAGCCTCACATAAGTAAAACTAACAACAAACGATAAAAATGCAAAATTCGTTCCAAAGTTTGAAGTCTGAAGATTGAAAGTTTCGGGAAACTGGTCATCATCAGATAGTTCTATTTTTTTTTTTTTATATTGTTAGCATGTGATCGATGTTCTTGCTATGCTGAGCCCAGGAATGAATTACGCCTGCATCCGAGCGCTATATTTGGTGATAACAATTGACTCCATTCTCTGACTAGATGCTTGAAAAAAGCAAGCTTTAAGTTTTCCAACCATGACACCGCCTCCGGGCTGAAATAATGAGGCTGCTAGAAGAAGCAAAATATGTGGATTTTTCTTACTATAGGACAGTTATCACTGTGATCATTCTAGTTCTATTGTGCCTATTTTTAGTGCAATACCTAAAACACCTCATCCAGTTCTCTCTCCCAAATAAAAACCGCAAGGTTCTTTGGTTATAGTGTTTGCACATTTCTCCCTGTAAGCTGGTGCATTGGAATTTTCAATCCTTTTTTTTTTCTTTTTTTAAATAGATGTCTTTTTGAGCCTGCAATGGTTACAGTTAAAAACTCTACTACCATTCTCAAAGTGTTTTTCCGCAACCCAATGCAGGAATCTTATCGTTTCTTGCAATATCTAGACCTCACAGTTTATTACTCTGTATTATATTCTCGCAGTTTTGACAGTATTCATACCTGGCTATACTTTCTGTTCTTTTTCAACAGAATTCCAAATGTGCCTGGTCCATACACTTTCTCTCTAATTTGTTCGCCACCTCGTTACCTGGTATTTCCATATGACCGAGTACACAGTATAATAATATTCTATTCAATCTTTCTAGATTATTAGGTTGTTCCAGGCATTCCAATACTAGCTTGGAATCGTTTGTTTAAGAGTTTAGTGCTCTGATGGCCGCCAGGCTTATAGAGAATACTTCAATATTTTGGTTCCCATAAAACTTAAAAGTGGGCGCTGGATTTGTATGAGCGCTACCACAAAAAGTGGGCGCGGCGGGACAATCTTCACACTCTATTAAACTGCAATAAAAGTTAGTGTATGTGCAAAATTTCAACTGGATTGCATTAAAATTGGTCCCCAAAAAATGCGCAACAACATACAGACGGACATGGCTAGATCGTCTCGTCACGCTGACCAAGAATATATATACTCTATGGTGTCTACGATGCCTCCTTTAATGCGTTAAAAACTTTCAGTCAAACTGTTAAAACCATTTCACACTCTGTGTGAATGAATAAAAAAAAAAAAATTATAATACTAGTTAAAAAAAGTAATTCAATATTCCCAAAAATCAGCGCCTCCTGCGAGATTCGAACCCGCGACCTTTGGAACACTGTGCCAATGCTCTACCACTGAGCTAAGGAGGCTTCTGACATTAGTCTGGTAAACTGCCTTCAAGAACGAATTGCCACGAATGCGCAAATATATTTTTAGAATCTACACATATACTTCTGTGTATATGCGGTGTGTTAGAGCGAGAGGTTGTTCTTGATGTTGTGTTAACGGAATGTTGCTTTATTTTTCACTATCTTTGAGTTTAATAAGACGTTTTAGTGGGCTTTCTTAGCTCTAAGTCGATATAAAAACCCTTTTTTTATTGATATGTTTGTTCAGCGATAATACTTTACCAAATGTAGCGAAGATACTCTTCTTTTATTCCTTAGGGGTGATTCAGTATTTGGTAATTTGGTCAAGTTCTGATGATGGAATCCATGTGAAAAATCATTAAACTCAGACAAAATGTGTGACAAAAAGGCCAGTTTAAAATTTAAATTTGTAGAAAAGAATTGTATCTATTCGAAGAGTTTGTGTAACCTATTCCGACTTACATTAAAGAAGAAACCAATTATTAGACAATGTCTTTTTAGTGTAGTGGAGTGTGCTCGACTTCGACATATCATATACCTTGTCTTAGGGTCTTCACTTGAACCACAGGCTTGTATTCCGGCTATATTCTGATCTGGACTTGTGTGTGACATTTTATTTCTCATATATGTCACAATAAAAAGATAGCAGGTTAATTTTATAGACTTTACTTAAAGTGGAAACAGCAGAATTTAAAGGTTTCATATTTAATTTATAGTTTCAAAGATTTCGACTTTCCTACTGACAGACGGACAGACGTACGGATGTGTCTATATCGACACGACTTTTAATGTTGATCAAAAGTATGTTTTTCTAACTGGACCTGCCATGTCTCCTTTGTCCTATGGATAGATAGACTTAAGTTTTTGCATTAGTATGTAGCATCCAAAAGGAGGCATAGCAGAGCCCAGTTGGCGTCCATATTCTTGATCCGCATAAACATGTCTGGCGGTCTCACAGTCTGTTTGAACAATGAAATCTTGGAGACTATAAAATGTAGAGACTTCAAATTTGGATAATTAGACTCTCTTATTCGCTCTTCAGATAAAGTGCATTGAATATAAAAAGGTTTTTGCTATTAATTAAGATACAAATGCCACAATTAATCTACATTTCGTGAAACCTTATAAAATATTCGACATAGGTCCAGCTCGAAATAAAATTACACATCCATGGATCACATAATAACCTTTCTTAGGGGCCCGGGATCAATGCGATTGTATTTTACACGAGTGCAAAGAAGTTGTTACGACATTTAAAAATAAGAGTTCGAAGAGTTTATCGAAGCACACTGGACTGCAGCCTTCATTCTCGTTTTAGTGTCATTTGTAGAATCTCCATAATTCATTAATGAAGAGAGAAAGAGACAGAAATCAAAACAAAAGTACTACTCTAAAATTTTGAGAAACAAAGTTAGCTAAGCGTATTCGAGCAAACTTTTTAGTCGAACTTCAGTATTCGACATCACTTCGTCGGAGAGCGATCCTACTTATATTTTTTTTAAAGCAATAATAAATTTATTCAAACAGAAATAAAACTAACAAAAAACTAAAGAAAATTTCGAAAAATGTCCGCGACTTCTGCAAAGAGTTTGGCCGAATGTGATTGTCAACGGCATAAGCCCTTGCCGCGGCCCGTGGCGTCTCGTAAACCTGGTAAAGTGCAGTCTAGCCCAAAACCAGGAAACATGGCACGCGTGCTGTATCGCAAAACTTCCACCGTGTTGCAAAAAAATAAACGACCGCCAAAATTGAAAGGCGTCCAAAAGCGGAAGACGACGAAAAAGCGTACCGCCGGAGCTGCCGCGTTGGAAAGGACTGCAAAGAAACGAGGAAGACCGGCGGCAGGTAAGCCAAAAGTTAGGACAGACGGTAAAGCAGCCGCGGGAAAAAAGAAATCAAAGCGCTTGAGGGACGCCAAAAAATTCATGAAAAAAGGGGTTACAACTAAAAGGAAGGCGATAAAAGAGAAGAATCCAAGTGTCAGCAATGTGTCGAACACCCAATTCACTTGTGAGACGAATTCGCTTCAAGAATTCGACAGCGGAGGCGCCACCTGTTATGCACACGCACCACTGACGTTCCAAATACCGATTTACCCGAATACATTCGGTATACAGCAGGACAATAACGCAGAAGAGAGTCAGTCCGGAGCAGTGAACCTTGATGAAACATGTTGCATCAATTTGCAACTAAGTCACACGCTTAACTACTTTTGTACCAAACCGGTGCAGTTGCGAAAGCCAAAGCCAGACGCTGATAATGCTGATAATAATAAGTGTACGAACAATAACGCAGAAGAAAGTCAACCCAGTGGAAACGTGGGCGAATCAAGTTTCCACAATCAGACAATTCAATTCTCATTCCCGGATCCTGATCCTGAGCCGGTGGGAATGACGAATGCCTCTGAAGATGTTGCCAGCGGCAGTGATCTGGAAACCAACCCGACATCTAATGGAAAACAGCCGTACGACTCCGGCTGCAAACAGTAATAAATGGAGTTACGCTGGCAAGTGATAAAAGCAACGCCTAACGCGTTAACCGGCGAAACACTTGCCGTACAGCCAACAGTCGGTTATAAATTGGGTACGATTCGCAAAGAAGATTACAAAATTGTTTTCTGTAAAAATTTTTGAACTAAATTGTGATAGGCGAAGTATAATATAAAAATAAATTAACAAAACCCAAAAAATAACAAGATTTTTGATTGTTAAACTTTGCTCAGAAGGTGGTTAGGTTAGAATGGTCGAACGGGGTCCCAACGCTTACTCAGCACTTGGGACGCACACGTCCCGTTTTTCAAACGGGAGATAAAATCGCCGTGCGCAATGATTGGTGTGGTTTGTCAAATTGGTTTCCAACAGAGACACCTTCGATGGATCCACTCGATGCTTCGCTACGCTGCGTAGCTTGTCATATTTACAGACGCCAACCTGGCTCAACTACCTCTACTGCTAGCTACAACGCCTTTACCTGCCTCGCCAAAAAAAAAAAAAAATGCCAAACGAAACATCGCATCTAGGATAAAAATGTTTATAATCGGGACGTACACTTTGATTTTTTGAATAGAAAAAAAAAAAAATAAAATAAAAACGTTTTGTTGGTCCTTATCGAATGCCCCTCATGCGTGCATAGGCGACCGTCTTGGCCCGACGCTCCGGCTGTACACGGCGCACTGGCAATGCGGCGATTGGAGACTCTGGTTCTTCATTGTCATAATAAATTGTTCCCTCTGCGAAAAAAAAAATTGGGGATAAAAAGAGACCCATTAGATGTTTCGAGAAATGCAAACTGAAGACAGTCTTCAAATGGTTGATAAGACCAGTGGCCAACTTGGAAACTTACCCTTAACGCGGCCAAAAACAAAACACAATAAAAAACAAACAAAGCAAAACAAAAAAACTTCTCCGTTTTCTTGGCGACGCAACAATCGAAAGTTATTCATTGTGAAAAGTTTTTCCTTTGAATATGAGTCTATAAAAAAAAAAACAATTTCATATGAGAATAACCGAAAGAAAAGGAAAATGTTTGGGGAAGTATGTGGAATGTGATGCTTACTGTGTAAAATGTTGTGCTCCAATGATATTTCTTTGAAGCTCCATAGTTGAACTTGTATTTCAAGGCCTTCTATATATGCACGAAGAAAAGTTTTTAAAGATGTTAGCTTTGAACCCTATTCCAGATTTCGATTCCGCATAAATTGAACGAAATTGCTACTTGATTTCATATTCTCAAAGTCAAGTAAAATCAAATCCCAAAACCCTTTTGAAAGTGAAGAGCAGACATTTTAACGAAACCGCTTCCGATCAATTGGACCTAAGATGCATCAAATTTTCCGGTTATAGTGTAATTTACAACAAAGCCAACAAATCTTATCAAAAGGGTTTTTAAACTACAAACTACAAATTGAATCGTCTTGTGGAGCTGATCAAGAATAAGTATATATGTATGTATGAATACGAAGCCTCCTTTAATGCGATACAAAATTCCCTTAAAACTTATTTCAGGATACCATTTCCATGTGTGAATGGTAATAAAACATAATTGTAACTTGAAAAAAGAAAAACAAATTATAAGAATAGTAAAAAAAATTGCTAACAGTGATAAAAGTAAAAGCGCCTCCTGCGAGATTCGAACCCGCGACCTTTGGAACACTGTGCCAATGCTCTACCACTGAGCTAAGGAGGCTTCTGACATTTTGATGGTAAACTGCCTTGAAGAACGAATTGGCACGAATGCGAAAATCTATTTTTAGAATCTACACATATACTTGTGTGTATATGCGGTGTGTTAGAGCGAGAGGTTGTTGTTGTTGAAGTTGTGTTAACGGAATGTTGCTTTATTTTTCACTGTCTTCCTTCAATGCTGAGAGTGTTAGACCGGGACAGAGATAGAGTGTATTTGTTTCTCTATTCTGCCATGAGTGAAAATGAAGGAATAGAAAGAAACCAAAAATGAAATCAGCTGGCGAAATACACCACTGTGACTGGATTAGTTTTTGTTAAAGAAAGAAGTTCAGTTTTTTGATTTATAGAGTTAAATTATATTATTTATTCTTTAATGTTAGTCGGAATAGGTTACACAAACTCTTCGAATAGACACAATTATTTTCTACAAATTTAAATTTTAAACTGGCCTTTTTGTCACACATTTTGTCTGAGTTTAATGATTTTCACATGGATTCCATCATCAGAACTTGACCAAATTTATACTGAACCATCCCTAAGGAATAAAGGAAGAGTATCTTCGCTACATTTGGTAAAGTATTATCGCTGAACAAACATATAAATAAAAAAAGGGTTTTTATATCGACTTAGAGCTATGAAAGCCCAGAGTACATGGCTTTGTTGTTGTTTGTGCTCTCAGTCATTGTGGAATAGTGTCACTGTTTGGTTTGATTTGAATTTAAAACCTGTATAAATACTTTTGAATATCACTGTAAGTGCGTTTTTTGTCATTTTGCTTAATGCACTTTCTCTATGTTCAATCATTTTTGTCATCTTTAAACCGAATTATTAAACTGCAAGCGACTTGTATTAATTGAGCATTCTGCCGAACTGCGCCGCTTTTAATATGAAACTACATCTTAACCGAATAAATGTAAACTAATGTAGATCTCTAAACTAAACTAAAACGTCTTATTAAACTCAAATAAACTTAACAAATTAAACTACCGCTGAATTAAATAATATAATTTAACTCTATAAATCAAAAAACTGAACTTCATTCTTTAACAAAAACTCATCCAGTCACAGTGGTGTATTTCGCCAGCTGATTTCATTTCTGGTTTCTTTCTATTCCTTCATTTTCGGTTGGAAGAATAGAGAAACAAATACACTCTATCTCTGTCCCGGTCTAACACTCTCAGCATTGAAGGAAGACAGTGAAAAATAAAGCAACATTCCGTTAACACAACTTCAACAACAACAACCTCTCGCTCTAACACACCACACATACACACAAGTATATGTGTAGATTCTAAAAATAGATTTTCGCATTCGTGGCAATTCGTTCTTCAAGGCAGTTTACCAGCGAAATGTCAGAAGCCTGCTTAGCTAAGTGGTAGACCGTTGGCACAGTGTTCCAAAAGTCGCGGGTTCGAGTCTCGCAGGAGGCGCTTTTGACTCGTCCAGTGGGTATTACTTTTTTTTAACTCTTCTTATAATTTGTTTTTCTTTTTTCAAGTTACAATTATCTTTTATCACCATTCACACATGGAAATGGTATCCTGTGGTATCAGTTTTAAAGAAATTTTATATCGCAATAAAGGAGGCATCGTATTCATACATACATATATACTTATTCTTGATCTGCTCCACAAGACGATTCGATTCGATTCGAACATCACCCTTTTGTAGTTTAAATCCTTTCTGATAAGATTTGTTGGCTTTGTTGTAAATTACACTATAACCGGAAAATTTGATGCATCTTCCGTAAATCCTAATAAAATATACTACATAGGTCCAGATAGGATCACTATAAGGGATAGGATCACTATAATTAGTTATAATTTTTCATAAATTCTAGTAAAATATTCAAGGTCGGAGAATATAATCTATTCTTTCAGATAAACAGATTTTACCATTTCACACTCTTTATGAATATTATATAAATCATTATAATACTTAATAATTAAAAACAAAACAAAAATTATGTTAATAATTAAAAAAACTTTTGCAGCGTCTTCTGCGGGACTTGAACACCATGATTTGGTGAAGTTTGTTAGTAAACTGCCTTAAAGAGCAATTTGATGGAATTGAGTAGTATTGGCGCTTTTAGCAGGAGACGTTTTTGTTTATGTTACATAAATAGAAGAGAGTATAAGCCACAGAGAGGCTTTAGACCAAACATGCTACAATTATGAGATCTTGAGATGTTGAGAAGGAGCTCTCTCGCATTTCACAGGCCAGACGTTAGTGCGCTTTCAATGCTTGGGTTTGGTTTGCGGACGAAATTTTCTTAGTTGTGCCCATGATACAATAGGAACTGTATTGCACCATGGCTGTGCGTATGTTGGGTCTTCCTGCAAGATGTTAAAAGTTTTGATTTGCGTTCAAATTTTGCTTTTTATATTACAAGAAGGAGGCGTGGCAGACCCTATAAACTATATACAAGTATATTCTTAGTCAGCAACAGAAGGTGAGTCGATATAGAAATGTCCGTTTGTTTGTTACACCGACCGTCTGTGTGAATGAACAGTTCTCGGTGAGATCTAGAGTTAGAGACTTCAAGTTTAAATAGCGTCTCTCTTTTTCCCTCTTCAGATAACCAGTATTAAATGTACATGCCCACTATAAGGGTTCGGCCCCATAAAAACCAGGTACGCATTTTTAAGTTTTTGTATGGAATTGTCGTCTTATTGCTCTTAGTTAGATTAGATATGTCAAATATTAGCGTCAATCCTTACAAAACAGTCCATATAGATTTAGAGAAGTATCCGCATGCAAATATGTCCCTCATTTTTGAGTTTTTGTATGTAAATTTTTTTGTTTTTTTTTATTTTTTTTTTTTAAATAATTCTTAACTTTCTTATGTTTTTAAAGTTATTTTTAAATTATGACTTTTGTTGTCATATTTCTACTTTAGTTAATCACTACTAACCAGCTTCAAATTACAGTCAAACCTTATTCACTTCTTCACTATTGTGATGCCATCGTGTCGTACTAACAATTACTATGGTAAATTTAACTGATGACATAGTTAAACAAACAACAACAAGATACATAAACAAAAATTCTACAGTAAAGTTCCTGTTGACGTTGATAGATTTAACCGATGAAATTTTTTTGTGTTTGTGTGTGAACAGTATAAAAATTTAAGTTGTTAATAGTATACCGAAACTAAAATGGTAGAACCGTACCGAAACCAAATACCGAAAGATGTTGGAACCGGTACATTTAAAACTGGTTGTGTATTACAATCACATTAAATTTTAAATGTATGTATTCTTTACAATTCACAGCTAGTTTAATAGTTTTCGATCTTCAGCAACGTTCTTGCTGATCTGTCGCTTGATAAATCGTTTACTGCGCGACGAGACTTCCAGACTGCAGAGTGTTCGTGCTTCGGTCTAGCTTATATCAAATGCTCTAGTTAAATTACATTTATTGTATTGCATTATTTATTTAATTTGTATTATAATAATTTTTCTATGATTTTTTCTACCTTAATTTATTTATTTATTTATTTTTTTTTTCTGCTTGTAATTAGCATTTATCGCGACTACAATGACGACGTGTCTCGTTGAGAGTTTTTGGTTTTTGTTTTTCAGTTAAAAACATCAAAAGACCAACCATAAATAAATATTTTCAGTAGAGATAAGCCAAACCGCATACAAAGATGCAACATGAGAGCGTGAGCTCCCATTTTACGTGTACTATGAATTTCGAGTTTGAGTTTGAATTTGAGTTTGAGTTTGAGTTTTAGGTTGAAATGTCATGTCAAGTCCTTCTTCCTGCTATGTATTCATTATTGCGTTAATTTCATTAAAATTAAACACATGCTCGACCAAGAACAATGCTAATGCAATGTGTTAGGCGCAGTTTTGTTTTTCATTTAAGTAGCTGTTAATGCAAAAATAACACAAGTCCTAGTGAGTGAGTCCTTGAGTACTGTCAGCTAAAGCTTTGTTCCATGTTTGTATCTATGAGTATATGAGTATCTACAGTACATATGTATGATGAGTATGAGTCTGAGTCTGCTGGTTGGCTCTTTGGCTGTTTGGCTGTTTGGCTGTTTGGCTGGCCAGTGAGCCATAAAGCAAGCTACATATGTATGTACATATGTGTATAGTATATGAGCCATCATTCAGCGTTGGGCGACAGAAGTTAGGACTAGCTAATGTATGATAAGATACACACAGCGTTGCGGTCGACAGCAGTATCCTTTTGTACTCCTGCCGCCTGCCGCCTGCCGACTGCTCTTGTTACTATTTACCTTTAGCTACCACGCGCTTTGTGCGCGCATATTAAATTAAACACAACTAAAACAGACAACAGGCAGTAGGCAGTAGGCGCTAACAACATTTCAATAAGTTGCTAATAATTGATTTGAGTAGAAACCAAAGAGTACACGGAACCAGTCCAATCATCATCATCAGTTTCTTCGTAAACAGCACTAGCTGATTAGTTTAACATGGCTAATGCCAGCCTTTGCATTACCATTCACCAGCTCTTTCACTAGTTCTTATGGACTAGTTATTTCACCAGTACTTGTGCATTTCATGTCCAGTGCGTACTGTGCTTTGAGCAAGGAATACTATGGTATGAATGCATCTTAGACTGTGCCGTAGGAAGAGCGACAATACAAAACACTTCGCTACCAGTGCCTCAGTATCTCCGAAACTAGCACAGATACGGAAAATGTAGCCATGTTCAACATTAAAGTAAATTCAATTTGCAAGCTAAAAGGCCTCCAGTTTAGTTTAGGTCATAAGTAGTAACAGTGTTAGTTTCTGAGATATAGGACGGGAAAAATGGGTTGATCCCAAAACCGGAACTTTTTAAATTTGACCTCTATATCCGAAACTAGCAGATATGCGGAAAATGTATCCATACACAAAACTTTAAGTAAATTCAATTTTCGAAAGATTGAAGCACGTTTTCATAGGCCAAAATATTCAAAATTTCCGGGTATTTGGTCAAAAAATGTTAAAATTTTGTTTGGAGACATGCGCTGCTAGGCTAGCAAAAAGGTTATCATCACTGAATTCAGCGTACCCAATTGAAGTCAAATGGATCTATCTCACGAACTCCCATAAAAAAAGTTAATAATTTTAATAAAACATTGTTAAACGTTGTAGTACGTTTTTTTGCTCTTCACTTTGCCTTAGAGGTCCATAGAACCATGTCTTTCTTTTCTTTTGTTTCCCACTTTGATCTTAGGGACCACCAGAACCAAAATATCTAAAATGGCATGAATCATACGGTTTTGAGGTCGCTATTTGTGAATATGATGTCAAAACCTCCGAAAATAAAATGTCGGATCCAAATGACGGACTCATTTTCTGAAAAGTTGTTGAATCGAAACGAAATTTAATATAAAGTGAATTTCTAGGTCACTGATTACGATACTGAACTGAAGATTGAACGATTCTTTTTTTAATTTCATGCTCTACAACCACAGAAAATATTACTTAGTATATTATGACTCAATAAGAATATTCACTATGAATCTTGAAAAGTTAGAATTACCTTTCCTAAAATGTATCCACCAATTTGGAAGTTTGAAAATCTCAATTCAAGATCGTAATCATCGAGTTTCAACGAGATTGCATGACTTTTATCAAAATTTGGCCGCCATTTTGTGTTGCAACCTCAAAAATATAATCCAGAAAGTTGTGTATTAAGTATCTTTGCTACTGGACTCTCGCCATACTCCGAACCAGCAGCAAATACTACTGTAAGTCGTTCCCAAGGACGACTGGGTTTTAGCCCCGGACCGATCTGCACAAGAAGATTCGTGCAGTCAAAGGTTGTCCAACTCAGCCCAAGTGGCTGTATCAGCTCACAAGAGGCGGTTACAACAAAAACAACAACAACAACTACTTCTAGTTCCAAAGTGAACTACTTAGTTCGGAAGTACGATAGAAGATAACTGAAGGTTGGGAGCTGTAAAAAATTTATAGAATATTAAAAATTTCAGCACATATTATCAAACTTTTATTAGCCACCACCATATACATTAATAACTACATATACTTAGATGTATTACGTATGCTATTCCAGGCTTTTGCACCTTAATGCATTATTTCACTTCACCTTTTTTATTTTTCTTTTGTTTTAAGAACATTTTTTGGGTGCATGTTTCAAAAATCTTTCGCATAACTGACAATGAGTTGCGGCTTACACGCCCACTTTGTGCTAAAAACTTCTATAAAAATACGTACAAAAATGCTGCCAAAAGGCCACTTAACAAAATGTTCCATCTCGCTCTATTGCAACTGCTATCTCGTTCTTGCATGACGGTGCCCAGCTGACCATGTACTTCAAGTTGTCTACTTTTTTGGTGGCGCGTGTTCTGCATTTTTTACTTAGCTTAACCGAACTGAGAAACACAAAAAAAAAAAAAACAAAATTAAATAAAAATAAAAATTTCACATGAGTTAATCACACATTGTGGTATGAGAATAGAGTACATAGAGATTGTCTCTTTGTGTCTGTGTGTGTGTGTGTGTGTGTGTGTGTGTGTGTGTTGCATAAAAATTTACTTCGCACTAAGCCGCATTTCTCCGCACAAACTTCGTACAAAGTTTGTGTTTCGATATTTTTTAAGTTTGATTTGGCAGATATTCAATATTGCAATAACAGCTTATGATACCAACTAATTGGAATCATAGTCAAACATTCGTTAAAAAGCCTCACTTTGAAGTACTTTGCTATAAATTAAGAATTCATGAAACAAATTAAGCGATCTGTGAGCTATAGTGGTACGCATGATTCATTCCAATATCTAAACACAAAGCACCGTGTGTGAATTACTTATGATAGAAAAGAAGCTCGAAAATTTTATCAAAAAGTGAAGCAAATAACCGACGATTTTAAGCCCATGCTTTATTTCTGTAAGGAAGAAAATAGAAGGCATGCACGGAAAAAAGACATTTTAAATATACAAGTGTGAATACGTACAAAAATGCTTCCGTACTTATTCAATTTTCGATCACTCTTTCCAGCATTGCTAGAAATCTTTGTGATTGACTGTGCAGCTTGTCTCGAGTGTGTCCGCTACGCTGCGTCACTCCTCCTACATGAAAAAAGAAACTGCAGTTGAGTGTGCTCGACTTCGACATATCATATACCTTGTCTGAGGCTCTTCACTTGAACCACAGGCTTGTATTCCGGCTATATTCTGATCTGGACTTGTGTGTGACATTTTATGACAATTGCGTTTCTAGTTTAATTAACAAATTTCTCAATAATTTGTAGTTTTGAAAAGTCAAAATGTAGTTTGTATATACTATACGCGTAAGATAGCGAAAGTGAGGACGGTGACTCGATTTAAGACGCATCGCACTTTTCAGGGTTCTACGGCTGTCGACATAACTATTTTTTAAACATTTAAAGAAATCGAAATAGCAAACTTGGGTTAACACAGAAGAAGAAGAAGAAGTTCAAACACTTATATTAAATCGGAGATACATTTAAATTCACAAGCTTTGCAAAAAACTGATAATACTCTTAACCGTACTATGTGTAAAGTGCATTAAATTGTCTAAAAAAGCCTAAAAAATATACAAAGAAATAAACAACATAATTTATAATGAGGTTTTTTCTACTATTTACGTGCAAGGGATGCACTTCTCCTTTTTCTTTCATTCTATTTTTTAATTCTAATTAGACTAGGCTGGCAATATGCGTTTCATGTAAATTGAAGGCAACGCAAAAGAGTTTGAGAAGAACGCTAAGCACTTGGCTTGGACTTGAGCTAATTGGGTGACTTGGGCTGCTTTCTACTTATACCCTACACAAATACACATATACTGCATACTCATATAAATAGCTATTGTGATCTGAAAATGTCTGCAACTGTCTGTGTATCTTTCTATAGTCTAACAAACATAGCCCTATATCGGTTTAAAACTTAGTACATAGCCTTACCAGTAACAATATACATATTTACAATAAAGTATTCTGAGCTAAATTCTGAAAAATCAAACTTGCAAAATAGTATGGAATCATTCCAAATCGTCATCGAAATCACAATTCGGACAAGTTCAAACGTTGAAGTGCTTTAACATTACAGAATCAGGAAAACTACCATATGAGTGTAAACAAGTGAAGAAGACAGACAGACAGACAGAGAGGGAGAAATAGAGAGGTGGCAACCTGCAAGCCAACAAAGGTGCCAACATGCATTTTTGATGCCATTTTGGAATATGAAAAAGTAAGACAGCATAAATACTTCTGTCCGCTGCAGAAGTAGATGACAGTCGGAGTTGGAGTAGAAATAAAGCAGTATTGGCAACCTGCAAACAGTGGCAACCTGCAAGCCTTACCACTAATGTTTCCTGATAGTTCTTGTGTAGAGTATCAAAGTTACGTTTAGTGTTAGTGTTTTTTTTTTATCATATTTTTATTTTTTGTTAGCCACAACAAATAGAAAGACTGACAGACGGACAAGCGGATAAAAGCAGCAAAGCAACTGAAATGCGCAGCTGCACAAAGCCAAGAAGACATCAGCAGCAGCAGCAGCAGCAGCAGCAGTAGCAGCAAGGCTCAGAAAGGATGCGCAGTCAAGCCGCGTTTAATGCGCTCCTTCATCCTTTCGGTCGTATGTTCTAACGCGTTTTGTGGTCTAAATAAATATGTTAAAACAGCGGAAGATGTGCAGCAACGATGCTTAAGAAAAAAAGCAGAAGAGAAAAAAAAATACGCAAATAAAATGTCATCTTAAATATGTCGCGACACACACACACACACACACACACAGATACAGTCATAGACAGATACATTCATAAAGACAAGGACGACAAAGGCAACTGTGGGCATTCAAAGCCACATGAGCTGCGCTTAGATTTCGCACAGATTCTTTATACTTTGTATTTATATGTGAATTGGCATACACGTGGAAAAATATTTTATTCATAAATCGTTTGTGTAAACCATAAATGGCAAGGGTCCAAAAGTCGACCGATTACTTTTTAATTGTAAAGTTTAAGCCGAAATTTCTCTACTGCAAGTCAAATATAAAGTGGTCTGCCAAGCCTATTTGCCTATTTGCCTATTTGTAGCATTTTGCTGGCAAGTTTACATAAGCAGAAGTAAGGGGAACAAAATCATAACGAGTAAAACCCGTAATATTTTGATTAGAGCGTATTATTTGTTTCCTTGTTGGTCGTTTTTTTTTATTTCTGCCTTTCTCATTTTTTGACTATCTAGCTATGCTGGTACCATAACAGTTATGTGCACGCAAAACAGAACAAAATGCACTAGAGCGAGTGTGTGTGTGTGTGGGAGTGCGACGTAAACCATGTACGTGTGTTTTTTATCATAGTAAGCACTAGTAACGTTTTATAATCGCTATTGATAATATGCATTTAATAAATCATTTTCGGTATATATAGGAATGCTTTCATAAGCGTCACCAGGAGGAGCTGTTACAATCGGTACGGCTGGTTTTCCATCAATTTGCAATCTTAGTGCGCTAATAACCTCAAAATCTTGAACATAAATCTTTTCAATGAACTCCAAATTGGAACCCGTAACTATATGGAACTATATGGGCACATATGAAGTTTGGAAGCAGCGTTTGAAACTTATGAACTTCGAAAGTATTATTATTGTAGCTACTGCAGTCCTACACAGTATGTTTGAGTTTGAATCCTTCTGCAATATTGTTGTCGAGTTTAATTGAAGTCAGGTATTCTTCGGCGTCTTTAACAGTTCAGTAGAATACTTGTTCCAAAAAAAAAAAAAAAAGGTACAGAAAATCTCCAAACCCAATTTCAAATTGATATCTCAACAACTTCTTCTTCAAGGAAGACCTAACATAAAAAATTCGTCCGCATATGAAAACTTTCACCACAAGCATTCAAAGCGCATTACCGTCTGGCCTGTGAAATGCGAGAGAGCTCGTTCTCAACATCTCAAGATCTCATAATTGTAGCATATTTGGTCTAAAGCCTCTCTGTGGCTTATACTCTCTTCTATTTATGTAACATAAACAAAAACGTCTCCTGCTAAAAGCGCCAATACTACTCAATTCCATCAAATTGCTCTTTAAGGCAGTTTACTAACAAACTTCACCAAATCATGGTAGATCGTTGACACTGTGTTGTAACCTTTGCGAGTTCAAGTCCCGCAGAAGACGCTGCAAAAGTTTTTTTAATTATTAACATAATTTTTGTTTTTAATTATTAAGTATTATAATGATTTATATAATATTCATAAAGAGTGTGAAATGGTAAAATCTGTTTATCTGAAAGAATAGATTATATTCTCCGACCTTGAATATTTTACTAGAATTTATGAAAAATTATAACTAATTATAGTGATCCTATCCCTTATAGTGATCCTATCTGGTCCAGATATGTAGTATATTTTATTAGGATTTGCGTAAGATTCATCAAATTTTCCGGTTATAGTGTAATTTACAACAAAGCCAACAAATCTTATCAGAAAGGATTTAAACTACAAAACGGTGATGTTCGAATCGAATCGTCTTGTGGAGCAGATCAAGAATAAGTATATATATATATATATATGTATGAATACGAAGCCTCCTTTAATGCGATACAAAATTCCTTCAAAACTTATACCAGGATACCATTTCCATGTGTGAATGGTAATAAAAGATAATTGTAACTTGAAAAAAGAAAAACAAATTATAAGAATAGTAAAAAAAATTGCTAACAGTGATAAAAGTAAAAGCGCCTCCTGCGAGATTCGAACTCGCGACCTTTGGAACACTGTGCCAACGCTCTACCACTGAGCTAAGGAGGCTTCTGACATAATTCTGGTAAACTGCCTTGAAGAACGAATTGGCACGAATGCGAAAATCTATTTTTAGAATCTACACATATACTTGTGTGTATATGCGGTGTGTTAGAGCGAGAGGTTGTTGTTGTTGAAGTTGTGTTAACGGAATGCTGCTTTATTTTTCACTGTCTTCCTTCAATGCTGAGAGTGTTAGACCGGGACAGAGATAGAGTGTATTAGTTTCTCTATTCTGCCATGAGTGAAAATGAAGGAATAGAATGAAACCAGAAATGAAATCAGCTGGCGAAATACACCACTGTGACTGGATTAGTTTTTGTTAAAGAAAGAAGTTCAGTTTTTTGATTTATAGAGTTAAATTATATTATTTAATTCAGCGGTAGTTTAATTTGTTAAGTTTATTTGAGTTTAATAAGACGTTTTAGTTTAGTTTAGAGATTTACATTAGTTAACATTTATTCGGTTCAGATGTAGTTTCATATTAAAAGCGGCGCAGTTCGGCAGAATGCTCAATTAATACAAGTCGCTTGCAGTTTAATAATTCGGTTTAAAGATGACAAAAATGATTGAACATAGAGAAAGTGCATTAAGCAAAATGACAAAAAACGCACTTACAGTGATATTCAAAAGTATTTATACAGGTTTTAAGTTCAAATCAAACCAAACAGTGACACTATTCCACAATGGCTGAGAGCACAAACAACAACAAAGCCATGTACTCTGGGCTTTCATAGCTCTAAGTCGATATAAAAACCCTTTTTTTATTTATATGTTTGTTCAGCGATAATACTTTACCAAATGTAGCGAAGATACTCTTCTTTTATTCCTTAGGGGTGATTCAGTATTTGGTAATTTGGTCAAGTTCTGATGATGGAATCCATGTGAAAATCATTAAACTCAGACAAAATGTGTGACAAAAAGGCCAGTTTAAAATTTAAATTTGTAGAAAAGAATTGTATCTATTCGAAGAGTTTGTGTAACCTATTCCGACTTACATTAAAGAAGAAACCAATTATTAGACAATGTCTTTTTTTTTTGGTAACCTTCTCTAAATCCAGTGCAGAGGTTGACTGAATGTTACGTTATTTCCTTTTCTATAGTTCAAACTGTTTCTTTCAAAACTTAAAAATTCTTCACATTCACCATCAGTTTCAAATGGATCTGTAAGGATGCACCAGTTTACGGGCCATAACATCGCCGTACACAACGATTTGTGGTTTGTGAAATTGGATTCCAATGGAGGCAACTTCTATGGATAACATGCAGCGTGGATCGCGCAGATCGCTCGGGGCGTTCAAGAGTTTGGCATTGAACTCAAGAGGAATTTTTTGTGGTTGACTGTGCAGATTGTCCCGCCGGTGCAATTTTCGAGTGCAATGCTACGTTGTGTTGCTCCTCCTACATGAAAAAAGAAACTGCAGTTGAGTGTGCTCGACTTCGACATATCATATACCTTGTCTTAGGCTATTCACTTGAACCACAGGCTTGTATTCCGGCTATATTCTGATCTGGACTTGTGTGTGACATTTTATGACGACTGTCGTAAGATAGCGTTTCTAGTTTAATTAACATATTTCTCATACATTTCACAAACAAACCATAGCAGGTTAATTTTATAGACTTTACTTAAAGTGGAAAAAGCTGAATTTAAAGGTTTCATATTTAATTTATAGTTTCAAAGATTTCGACGTTCCTACGGACAGACGGACAGACGTACGGATGTGTCTATATCGACACGGCTTTTAATGTTGATCAAAAGTATGTTTTTCTAACTGGATCTGCCATGTCTCCTTTGTCCTATGGATGGATAGACTTAAGTTTTTGCATTTGTATGTAACATCCAAAAGGAGGCATGGCAGAGCCCAGTTGGCGTCCATATTCTTGATCCGCATAAACATGTCTGGCGGTCTCACAGTCTGTTTGAACAATGAAATCTTGGAGACTATAAAATGTAGAGACTTCAAATTTGGATAATTAGACTCTCTTATTCGCTCTTCAGATAAAGTGCATTGAATATAAAAAGGTTTTTGCTATTAATTAAGAAACAAATGCCACAATTAATCTACATTTCGTGAAACCTTATAAAATATTCGATATAGGTCCAGCTCGAAATAAAATTACACATCCATGGATCACATAATAACCTTTCTTAGGGGCCCGGGATCAATGCGATTGTATTTTACACGAGTGCAAAGAAGTTGTTACGACATTTAAAAATAAGAGTTCGAAGAGTTTATCGAAGCACACTCGACTGCAGCCTTCATTCTCGTTTTAGTGTCATTTGTAGAATCTCCATAATTCATAAATAAAGAGAGAAAGAGACAGAAATCTCTAAAATTTTGAGAAACAAAGTTAGCTAAGCGTATTCGAGCAAACTTTTTAGTCGAACTTCAGTATTCGACATCACTTCGTCGGAGAGCGATCCTACTTATATTTTTTTTAAAGCAATAATAAATTTATTCAAACAGAAATAAAACTAACAAAAAACTAAAGAAAATTTCGAAAAATGTCCGCGACTTCTGCAAAGAGTTTGGCCGAATGTGATTGTCAACGGCATAAGCCCTTGCCGCGGCCCGTGGCGTCTCGTAAACCTGGTAAAGTGCAGTCTAGCCCAAAACCAGGAAACATGGCACGCGTGCTGTATCGCAAAACTTCCACCGTGTTGCAAAAAAATAAACGACCGCCAAAATTGAAGGGCGTCCAAAAGCGGAAGACGACGAAAAAGCGTACCGCCGGAGCTGCCGCGCTGGAAAGGAATGCAAAGAAACGAGGAAGACCGGCGGCAGGTAAGCCAAAAGTTAGGAGAGACGGTAAAGCAGCCGCGGGAAAAAAGAAATCAAAGCGCTTGAGGGACGCCAAAAAATTCATGAAAAAAGGGGTTACAACTAAAAGGAAGGCGATAAAAGAGAAGAATCCAAGTGTCAGCAATGTGTCGAACATCCAATTCACTTGTGAGACGAATTCGCTTCAAGAATTCGACAGCGGAGGCGCCACCTGTTATGCACACGCACCACTGACGTTCCAAATACCGATTTACCCGAATACATTCGGTACACAGCAGGACAATAACGCAGAAGAGAGTCAGTCCGGAGCAGTGAACCTTGATGAAACATGTTGCATCAATTTGCAACTAAGTCACACGCTTAACTACTTTTGTACCAAACCGGTGCAGTTGCGAAAGCCAAAGCCAGACGCTGATAATGCTGATAATAATAAGTGTACGAACAATAACGCAGAAGAAAGTCAACCCAGTGGAAACGTGGGCGAATCAAGTTTCCACAATCAGACAATTCAATTCTCATTCCCGGATCCTGATCCTGAGCCGGTGGGAATGACGAATGCCTCTGAAGATGTTGCCAGCGGCAGTGATCTGGAAACCAACCCGACATCTAATGGAAAACAGCCGTACGACTCCGGCTGCAAACAGTAATAAATGGAGTTACGCTGGCAAGTGATAAAAGCAACGCCTAACGCGTTAACCGGCGAAACACTTGCCGTACAGCCAACAGTCGGTTATAAATTGGGTACGATTCGCAAAGAAGATTACAAAATTGTTTTCTGTAAAAATTTTTGAACTAAATTGTGATAGGCGAAGTATAATATAAAAATAAATTAACAAAACCCAAAAACTAACAAGATTTTTGATTGTTAAACTTTGCTGAGAAGGTGGTTAGGTTAGAATGGTCGAACGGGGTCCCAACGCTTACTCAGCACTTGGGACGCACACGTCCCGTTTTTCAAACGGGAGATAAAATCGCCGTGCGCAATGATTGGTGTGGTTTGTCAAATTGGTTTCCAACAGAGACACCTTCGATGGATCCAGCGTGGATCGCTCGGAACGAAAAACGCATGCGGAATCGAGTGGGGCTCCACTCGATGCTTCGCTACGCTGCGTTGCTTGTCATATTTACAGACGCCAACCTGGCTCAACTACCTCTACTGCTAGCTACAACGCCTTTACCTGCCTCGCCAAAAAAAAAAAAAAAAATGCCAAACGAAACATCGCATCTAGGATAAAAATGTTTATAATCGAGACGTACACTTTGATTTTTTGAATAGAAAAAAAAAAATAAATAAATAAAATAAAAACGTTTTGTTGGTCCTTAACGAATGCCCCTCATGCGTGCATAGGCGACCGTCTTGGCCCGACGCTCCGGCTGTACACGGCGCACTGGCAATGCGGCGATTGGAGACTCTGGTTCTTCATTGTCATAATAAATTGTTCCCTCTGCGAAAAAAAAATTGGGGATAAAAAGAGACCCATTAGATGTTTCGAGAAATGCAAACTGAAGACAGTCTTCAAATGGTTGATAAGACCAGTGGCCAACTTGGAAACTTACCCTTAACGCGGCCAAAAACAAAACACAATAAAAAACAAACAAAGCAAAACAAAAAAACTTCTCCGTTTTCTTGGCGACGCAACAATCGAAAGTTATTCATTGTGAAAAGTTTTTCCTTTGAATATGAGTCTATAAAAAAAAAAACAATTTCATATGAGAATAACCGAAAGAAAAGGAAAATGTTTGGGGAAGTATATGGAATGTGATGCTTACTGTGTAAAATGTTGTGCTCCAATGATATTTCTTTGAAGCTCCATAGTTGAACTTGTATTTCAAGGCCTTCTATATATGCACGAAGAAAAGTTTTTAAAGATGTTAGCTTTGAACCCTATTCCAGATTTCGATTCCGCATAAATTGAACGAAATTGCTACTTGATTTCATATTCTCAAAGTCAAGTAAAATCAAATCCCAAAACCCTTTTGAAAGTGAAGAGCAGACATTTTAACGAAACCGCTTCCGATCAATTGGACCTAAGATGCATCAAATTTTCCGGTTATAGTGTAATTTACAACAAAGCCAACAAATCTTATCAGAAAGGATTTAAACTACAAAAGGGTGATGTTCGAATCGAATCGAATCGTCTTGTGGAGCAGATCAAGAATAAGTATATATGTATGTATGAATACGAAGCCTCCTTTAATGCGATACAAAATTCCCTCAAAACTTATTTCAGGATACCATTTCCATGTGTGAATGGTAATAAAACATAATTGTAACTTGAAAAAAGAAAAACAAATTATAAGAATAGTAAAAAAAATTGCTAACAGTGATAAAAGTAAAAGCGCCTCCTGCGAGATTCGAACCCGCGACCTTTGGAACACTGTGCCAATGCTCTACCACTGAGCTAAGGAGGCTTCTGACATTAGTCTGGTAAACTGCCTTGAAGAACGAATTGCCACGAATGCGAAAATCTATTTTTAGAATCTACACATATACTTGTGTGTATGTGCGGTGTGTTAGAGCGAGAGGTTGTTGTTCAATTTGTGTTAACGGAATGTTGCTTTATTTTTCACTGTCTTCCTTCAATGCTGAGAGTGTTAGACCGGGACAGAGATAGAGTGTCTTTGTTTCTCTATTCTGCCATGAGTGAAAAAGAAGGAATAGAAAGAAACCAAAAATGAAATCAGCTGGCGAAATACACCACTGTGACTGGATGAGTTTTTGTTAAAGAAAGAAGTTCAGTTTTTTGATTTATAGAGTTAAATTATATTATTTAATTCAGCGGTAGTTTAATTTGTTAAGTTTATTTGAGTTCAATAAGACGTTTTAGTTTAGTTTAGAGATCTACATTAGTTAACATTTATTCGGTTCAGATGTAGTTTAATACACAGTATATTTGAATATGAAACTTTCTGCAATTTTGTTTTCGAGTTTAGTTTAAGTCAGATATTCTCCGGCATCTTTAACATTTCAGTAGAATACTTGTTCCAAAACTTGTACAGAAAATCTCTAAACCCAGTGATATCTCAAAAACTTCAGCAGCATTCGACCGAAAAATATGTACTATTCAAGCTTTTTTGTATTATTATTATTGCATTCGTTTCCACTGTGGTTGTAATTCAACCATTATAGTGACAATACAAAACAGTTCAGTACCATTTGATAATTCTAAGAGCATTAAGTTTGTGTTACCAAAACGTTGTGCTCAACATAACCGTGTAAGCACTTCGCCAACGCGCTCGACATCATGCTCGAAGAAATATTCATTCGTCTTCTTTTAAAATTCTATCAACAACACGATGAAGCCACACTATCGACTAATGCTCGCCAACACGTTGGCAAGTCTGTCCGTTACTTGTTCCTTTGGCTTCACTGACTTTGAATTTTTTGTTGTATATATATATTTTTTTTTAAACAAATTGTGAGAACAGAGAGAGGGAGAGATCTTAGCTCTTTTTGATAGGCCGAGGGCGTTACCTAGTTTCTACACAGATTAGGCGCAATACTTAAGCATAAAAATAACCTTCGTTCCTACTAGTACTACTACTACTACTACTACTTCACAAGCTGTCCAACAAATTACAAACAATAATGACAACAATAACAGAAAAGATAAAACAAAAATATATCTATTTAATAACTTATACTTATGCAGTTGATAATAACAGAAAAATAACTAAATTGATCTTTTTGGAGACTCATTTGGGTGGAGCCGCTTCAGTCTTCTTCTGGGTCGATACGGCATCAGTTTCTTTGCCGAAACGTTGTGATGATTTTTCAACCTTTCGTTATAACTGCTACTGATATTTAAATCCCGGTGGAGGGGTCCTATTGCGAATGCACCATGGTGCTCCCACGAAATGCAGTGTTTCGTTTTGTAAATCAATAACTTACTATTTATACTAAGTTTGCTTCGCTGGTTTTATAACTGAGCTGAGCTTCGCAACGCATTTTGTTTAAGTTTTTTTTTAATGTGATGTGCCCAGTTTTTTGTCAGTTCCTTTAAGCAGATTCATGCCATCCGCATAAGTAGCTAAAGTCATATTTAGCATTTGAGCACATTCAGTATAGGCATGTCAGACGTGTATTGTATATGGTGTGCAGTGCTCTGCCTTGAGTAACATCGCAGTGTTGATTTACTGTACGTTACTTCCACTATAAAGGAGAAAGGATTTCATGAGTGAATATTGAGGTGCCGGAACAAATATTTTAATTTTGTGCAAAATCCCTTCGTGCCAAACTCTGTCGAATCCCTATTGTACATCAAGAAACACTGACAAGCAGTGCTCTGATTTCTCAAAGGCATCTAATATTTTCCTGAAACCAAATTTTTGCTGTGGATTGGCTCTTTGGAGGCCACTTACACTTGTCTTTCGCTGTTCCAGTACAACACTTTACTTTCGCTGATAATTCGATCCCAATCTTCTTACATTCTATCGCATCCATATAGCATTCAACAGTATTCAAATTTCATTGCTTTCAAAATTGAATACTCTTTTCTTTATTAGCCATCAAGTCAAGCATTCATTACACAGGTTAACGTGGTTTAGTTGTTGTGCAAAGCGCAGGGTCATTTACGAAGTAATTTGCTGCGTAGTATCCGAATCCGGGGTCAGAATTGGCCCAGCACATCAGAACTTTGATACATTTGAGGTTATGTTTCCGAAAATGGGCGTTTTTTCAAACCTTTGAGGTTATGTACAGGGTGCAACAAATTGTTGTGGTCTGTCTCTCCAGTTACATCATTTAGTACCATTCTTACGCTTTAATTTAAGAGTTGAAGAGATCAATTATGAATTTTTTTTTTTTGCAAAGTTACGAAATATATCCCTTCGACGTCATTCGGGTACATAACCTCAAATATCTCAAAATCCTGACGTGCGCAAATTACTTCGGAAATGACCCTCAGCTTTCTAGCAACTGGCATGACCTCGGAATTCGCAGACCTGTTGTAGTTCTATGGGTATATTGTAGTTGGAAGGGTAAAAAAAACCGAAAGGTTGGAAACAAATAAGGACATGTTCGACGGATTGTAATATAAAACTCATTTGCAATTGCACTCTTTATCGATGACCAGCAGTTCAGAGTTAAAATTAATCGAAATCTACGAAATTGCGCCTTAATATAAATTTCTCTCGGTGTGCCAGAGTTTCCATTTAGTACTATATACATACACATGAATTTCTTTACGAAAATTTTGTCACTTTATTCGTTTGTGTTAAGCAGCTTCTTCCTTTGGATGTTGCTCTGTTGGTTTTGTGTCGAAAGAATTACAACTCTGACATTCTGCTGCTACTTCAATTTTTCTATTTTGTCTTTGTTTTTTTTTTTCTTTTTCTAGAATTATTTTTAACCACGCAGCTGCGTTACAGCTTAAAAAAAAAAATAGGCGCGTCAAATATTTTAACGAACGAGGGTAGTACATAAAGTTTTTTTTTTTTTTTTTTTTTCAAATATATACTTGTTCCACTGCGAAGTCTTTGTAATGCAATAATGTCGCTTTTAACGAACTTTTAGAGTATAGCAAGCATTAAGGCATTGGATAGGTAGTTTAATAAACAAAAACATAAAATTTGTCCGCAGTGTGCCTCAAGTTTGTTCAAGAATAAACTTCGTTTGCCCACACACCAAAATGTATGAAAGAGAAATTAAATTTTTGAAATCTTTATTATCATTGGTGGACTCAGGGAAAGGCAATTGGGGAACGTTGCATGGATCTCTGCTGCAAGACAGCACCACAAAAAAAAAAAAAAGAAGAAAAGTTACATGCCCGACGGAAAACATCCGCTAAATTCGGAATTCCGCCGGTTTCTTTCTAACCTCAAAAAACAAAGGCTCTTTTTGCATTATAAAATATGAAAAAAAAATACAGTTATTTTTCATTTTGATCAAGAATTCGGATTTAGCGGCAAAAAAATACATAGAAATAGTTTCTTTTGTACCGCAAGGCCCAATAATTTGCGATGGTTCGGTGCTATACAGAGCTTAATACCGTTAAACTACGCTGGAAAAAAGTGGTTGTTCCGGCAAACTAGAGTAGTTGTATGGCTTTTGTGTTTGCTGAGTCCAAATGCAAGTTCGAAATTGTGTAATTAGTTTTTGTTTCTAACCTCAAAGCACAACTTCTTTGTTCTTGATTTTTCGTGATTTTGGTAAGTAGGCTGGTAAGTAGGCTGGTAAGTAGGTGGGAATCTAGTGTGTTTTTGTAGGGAAACCCAACTACTTTGACGAAAATAAGCATCCGTGGTTTCAGACAAGACACAGAATCATCAAATTACATCCTATTTCGTTTATAACTTCTAAAAAAATTGCAGAAACAGAATTCATAATCAAATTAATTAGGATGCGTGACTAATTACTTGCTAAAAGAAAAGTTTTAATTTCGATTATGTTATGTAGAAATACACAAAATTTAAACTAGAGCTGCGCGTCAGCTACCACAAATACCGAGAATCATTACATATGCATATAAATTTATACAAGTTGACACTCACACCGAAAGTGTTCATGCAAATTTCGGAATTCGGCATTTCCGATGCGCATTTAGAATTTGAACTATTACCAGCAACGATTCTAATCAATGCTTTGTAGTGTTTTTTGAGAGCTGGCAGCTGGTAGTGATAGTAATAATGACTGCCAGTGGTTCGAAATTCAACCTTTTGTCTTTAAAGTATCTAGGATATCTAGGATAAATAAACGGTGTGCAGTCATAGCATAGCCTCATGTGGACGAACTCCTTGGCGTTTTCACACAAATACGAACGAATGCATGCTAAAGTCGGCTATCTTATGCTAAAGAGAAACAAAAATTTGAATTAGTTACGTTGTTTTGCTGTTGTATTTTGGTACACTGTACAAATTATGACTAAGAAATGATTAACACTTTGGGTGCTCTGCTTTTGGACAGCCCTGCTCTAAGAGCTGTCCAGAAAGAGAACAGCTATAAGTGAGCAATTTATTTGCAATTAATTAATGCACAGTTTTAAACGAGTTTTGGTTGGTGTATCAATTCTTTTTCTATTTTTTGTTTTAAATATTTATTTGATTGCTCTTCTTTTGGAACTTTACCAACAAAAACACTATCAAAAACACACTCAACTGATGCTCGCCAACATGTTTGCTGGTGCGCCCCACAACAATTTCGAGCATAACGTGGAGCAGCATTACCAACATGCTCTACAATGTGATTCAACCTTTACAGCACGACAGAGATGGAGAATACAATATTTTCTCTATTGTTCCAATTGAAACCGGAAAGGAGCCGAAAGAAACAGAAAAAGTAGCAGCTATGACAAATCGAGAGAGTTGAGAGTGACAGAGCTAAGAAAGAGAGGGAGGGAGAGGGAGGGAGGGAGGGAAAGAGAGAGAGAGAGCGAGCTTTGTGAGAGAGAATCTTTGTTATTTTACAAGCGCGTTACCTGGTTTTTACCTATCTCGTAGGTCTCTTAGATGCAATACTTTAGAAAAAATATTAGTATATTAGTGCGTGCTCCTCTTCACATTCTTCCCAACAAAGAAAATCAAGCGAATATGTTGTATTTAAGAGGGTTAAAAAGTGTGTGAATGATTTGCGCCTGCCTATTTATATGTATAGATTTAGCAATTTAAATATCGTTTCGATTTTCCTTAATTATCAATAATATAGTAGTTATAAAATTTGATGCATGTGTAAATGCACGCTAACATTTTATGTACTCACCTTTACACTTCCATCGTATGTATTTGACGACATCTGCTTGCTTCAGATACAGATACAGATACAGATACATTTTAGCTTCTGCTGCAGGCGCTCGCGGCCCTTTTGCAAAAAGATAAACGCATAAATGACGAGCGAGAGAGAGCGAAATCTTTTGCCAAAAGAATTTGTTTAGTTAAAAAGCATTTTTTCGTGCAAAATGTAATCCTGAATGTTGGAAAATAAAGCAAACAAAAAATAAAAACAAAAAAACAAGCAACTACGAAAGGATAAAAGTAAGACATGTGTGTTTGTATGTGTTTGTATGTGTTTGTATGTGTTTGTGTGTGTTTGTGTGTGTGTGTGTGTGTGTGTGTGTGTGTAAAGCAGCCTTAAAAAAATAAATATGCAACACTCTTTTTCAACCTTTTTATGCAAGTGAATACCCTGCATATAGTGTATAGTGAAGTATAGTATTCTCCGTTTGTGGTTAAGTTTGTTAAGCAGTCTCTGGAGACTTCTTCGTCGTCATCATTCTCGAATTCTATTCAGTCATTACTGCAGTATTTGGTTTGAATATTTATATTGATTTTTTAGTGTCGGACGGCAGAGTATCATAGTGCACCACTGCTGTAGAGAGCCAATTCTTTTTCTTTTTATATATTTAAACTTTAGTAGTACAAGAAAGCCACCATTGGCTTCTTAACCAATTTGTGCTTGAAATTACGTTTAGAATGCAGTATAATCTTCTTCTTCAACTGTAGTAAGTTTGAGCACGTTTAAAGGTTTATTTTTTGATTGCTTAAAAGACATTGTTTCTGCTTTAAATCGAATTTTTTACTTTTTATATGCTTTTTTATTACTCTATCCTCTTCACTATTTTCCGTTAAATGTATTATCTACACAGCTGATGACCAAGTCTGATGAGCATTAACACATGACCACAATTTCTTTTTAGTGCACGTTATTTCCGTTTGAAAAGTTACTTCCGTTATAAAAAGATCTGTCAAATCGCGCCTAAAGAAGTTTTACTTCAAAAATTAAAACACAAAATATAAAAATGGTTTGCAGTATTTGTTTCAAGAGATTATATAAGCTATAATGTATTGTAATACTTAAAAATCGATTTGATCAGAAGCAAGAATCTTCAATAATTTTACAATGCTCTCCAGAAAGTTTTGCGGTCACTGAAAAAGACAAAAATTCATTACGATTTATTACTTCAATTTACAGCTAAGTTTTTTTCACACGTTTTTTTTTTTTTTTTTTTTTTGGACCATGGGCTCTAGCGTTATCATCTAGTAGAAACCACTTTTCACATCTATTATTTCGTTTTGGTCGTTCCAACTTTAAAGCTCAGTTAAAACGTTTAAACGTATTATCTGCTTTTGGTAACGATACCCGGTAATGGTTTCAGGACTTCTCTCTTAATACACCATCTTCGAATCGTGCACATTTCAGCTTGGGCCACACACACAGGCCCTTTTTTGTCCACTTCAAAGATTTCTACCATCCTCTGCTTCCTCCAGTTCATGACCATCTCGTCGGTGGAAAATTTTGTTCGAACATGTGAGTCTTTAGGCAGGTGACAAGTTGTAAGTGTAAAGTCATCGAATCGGAAGAACTTGCGGGCTGGCTCAGAGTTCAAAAGCGGACACACTTCTTTCGCCAACATTCTCCACCATTTCGGACGGTTGTGAATTGCTCTGTTGAGTTTTTTTAGAGTCTTATACTAAATACATAATAGTCTTCCCTTAAGGCACAAATTGGTTCAAAATGATGAAATTTTGCACGAAATTTAAGTTTTTTTTATTAATTTTTAATTTTGTTGCTTAGGGCACTGGTGGGTCACGACTGTGATGACTGTCTGTCTGTCTCCGGAGTTCCACGAGCTAATCAATTTATATCTCCACTCACAATCCACACACAATAGTAGGTATTTTTGCTTCCTCGTAAAGAAATCTGTTGACGAAGCGCACATCTTACTCGCCGGGATTTCATGTCGATATGCTTATTTCACGCAATTAGATACTACAAGGCGTATTTTGCTACTAACGACAGCCGACAGCCGGTGCACGTTGCGTTTAGGAGCACCTCCACTAGCAGTCAGTGTTGCCATGTTTGGAAAGAAATTTCGAGTGGACAACTGTATTCTGACTATCTGGACGTGCCGCATAATACTCACTCTTAATAATAAGAAATTAAATCCAATAAAGTTATCCGATTTGCTACGACGACTATTATTTCTTCATCTTTTATAGTGTTATTAGCAGGGAATAAAGCCGCAATGTATTATAATCATAGTATAAAACCGGAACCGTTAACCAAAATTAACCGATTCAAATTGCGAACTGAAAACAAACGCTCTACGCTTACTTGCGTAGCCGGCACAGCGAGAGTAACGTTTGACAATCCGAATAGTTCTGGAAAACTTGTGGAATTTTTTTTTCTTTTTTTTTTGGGTTTTTCCTTTGAACATTATGCAGAGGCAAATAAACTTCTAAGAAAAAATCTAAAAGTATATAAGAACTGAAACTAGTATAATGGTACGTTTCTTTCATTTTATTTTATTTCAGTGTATCTTTCTGGTTTTAAAGAAATTAAAATACCGATTCCGGTTTCACTTTTGGTTCTCAATTTGAAACGGTTAATTTCGGTTAGCGGTTCCGGTTTTATACCATGGTTCTGAGAGTTTAATAGGGTATTTAATATGCTGTTATAAGTTTATACACTTTTTTTTATTTTCTTCATCTTCTTCTGCTTTGTATCTCTTGTTGCTGTTTAGCTTTCCGAGAAGCCGACGTCGACATCGTTGTACATCGTTGTACATCGTCAACGCTCTTCGCCGGCGAAAAGTATGCTTTGTGCACATTTTTAAGTATTTTCTTTATACAAAATTTCTTTTCTGCGGCAACGTTTTCTATTTATTTTATTAAGAATGTGTAAATTTGTGCTTTATTTTATTTATGTTTGGCACATTGCGTGCTTTTTTATTTTTCTTTTTTAATTCTTACAAAAAAATCTAAAGAAGCGCGCATTGCATACTTTTGCGAGCAAGTAAAAAAAAAACTCTTCTTTTTTTTAAATAAAACAACAAGAAAGCCATATAAATACAAAGTATTTTTATATACAAACATAGAACACATATCTATTCTAGTAGTACCGCTCGAAAAATGCCAACGGAACATTCATTAAAGACACCAAGCCACAACGCGCGCAAGTATGCTATACACTATTTATTAATAGACATGTGTATAGCATTGTGCTGGACGAGGGAGAGAGGGAGTTCGAAGTACGTTTGTTCGCGTTGAGCCATTAATCGCATTGGTGTTTATTTAGCTTGTAATTACATTCATTTATTTGCTTATTGACTGTCTTTGGCTTTGGTCAGAACGCACAAAATTATGCAATGTACAACACGCCAAATGAAGCTTCCCCCCGCCAGTCACTCTATGCAGGCAAGTATTGCTTGCGGTTACTTAAGCCAGTTGTCGCATCCATAAACACACACACACACACACACACACACACACACGCGCGCGCTGGTCTAAAGAAAACCACAGCTTCTTAGTGCTTAGCTTTGGTCAAATTCTCAATGTCTCCCCAACAACTATTTTCTATTCTGATTCTATTGCTACGCTATCCCTATGCAGAAGAGTAAGTAGTACTTATATTGGTTAGTATCTAGGGGTTGGGGGCTACATAGTCATTGCAAATAAGAAAAAATGCCATCGAATGACTGACAATCAATTTCATTTGGCTTTGGTATTTGTATCTGTGTGTGCGTGTGCGTGTGTGTGTGTGTGTGTGTACGCATTTCCGTTCAGAGCTTAACGCCGCGTAATGTTTTATTTGCGAGGACTGTTAAATAAGTTAGTAGAAAATTAGTATATATAAATGGGCAAGTGTAAATCATTTACACCCTTTTTAACCCTCTTAAACACAACATATTCGCTTGATTTTGATTTTTCGTTGGCAAGATTATTACGGATAAAAGTAATTTTTTTCTTTAATTATTGCGTCTAAGGTACGTAAAATCCATGTAACGCCTTCGGCAATCATAAAGACTCTCTCTCTCTCTCTCTCTCTCTCTCTCTCTCTCTCTCTTTCTCTCTCAGCTCTGTCGTGTTCACATTGTAGAGCATGTCGATCGAGCAGCTTGACGTTACGCTCGTAACTGTTGTGGGCGCACTTGCAAACATGTTGGCGAGCATCAGTTGAGTGTGTTTTTGAGAGTGTTTTTGTTGGTAAAATTTTAAAAGAAGAGCAATCAAATAAATATGTAAAACAAAAAATTCAAAGAATTGATACGCCAACAAGAAAAAAACAAAAACTAAGTAGTAAGTAGTAGGTATGAAACTGCTTTTGCTGTCCTCTTCGATATACATAGAACGATAACAAAGAACACGGAATTTGTTTGTATAATTTTCGCTGGATAATGGAAAGAGCTGCGAGTGTGTGTGGTTTCCATAGGCAAAAAAAAAAAAAAAAAAAAAAACAGTGTTTTCTCATAACGAAGCCGAATTTAAAGTCAGATGCCTAAAAATGCGAGTAGACACAATTATAAAAGAGTAAAATGCTTGCGTAATACTCATGCTCACATGTCACGTAACATAAAGAATGTTTCGTATGTCGGACATATACGCAATAAAAATCATGCTGGTAAAGGCGTACTTTAGGCGAACCGCTTAATATTAAACGTAGGGTGAACAATTGCAAATGTATATCACATTTTATAGACACATATAGCCTAGAATACTCGCAAACTCTTCTCTCTAATGAAGCGCTCTTCTATTAAAGAAAAAAAATTTAACTTGTGAAATAAATTTCACACACACAGCGACTTATTGTACTACCCTCGTATACGTAGACCATTGCATACTTTAAGGTTACGGCAACAATCTTCAACGTGCTGCTACTTTCTGTCCGTCATTCGTCCGTCGTTCGTCCGTCCAACCGTCCGTCTGTCCATGTCCGCTTGTATGCCTGCTCGCCTTAACGAACGTTGAAAATTACTTTGACATAAGTTAATTAATCTTTGGCGCGCAAAGTTCGTGTTTGAAATATTGCAAATGTCGTACGAAGTACGCCCGGCAAAATAGACAACACCAAATTGAACTGAACGGGAACTAAAACTGAAGCTGCTTCAACGAAGCAGCTGAATGACTGACTGTCTCCCCGTCTGTCTGTCTGTCTGTCTATATACATATCTATCTATCTATATACTATCTTATTGCTTGTTCGATGCTACGTTGTGTATGTTCAGCGTTTGGAGCCAAAGTATTTCTAACTGACGAATTGGTTCTCCTACTCCCATTTACAACTACTCATTCTAACTTTATGTTACACTTTTTCGCTTAGGCTTAGACTGACTGACTGACTGAGTGAGTGAGTGAGTGAATAAGTGACTGAGTGAATGAAATATTTGTCAATGAGTATTGCTAATTTACAAGTTTGATTTGTGCCAAGAAGATTAGGCGGAAAAATTTCTGTGGCATACTTTTGGGCAACCGTAAATAAATGAAATGCAGGCAGGCAGGCAGGCAGCAGCAGCAGCAGCAGCAGCAATTGTTGACTTTGTCGACTTGTAATGCTTTATTAGCTGTGCGCTTTTAGGGTTCCTTGATATTTAACCAATGCACACTGGTTCCAAAGTCAATATTTTTTGGCATAACCTTCTAGCAACAAAGCCAGAGCTTTGAAAATTGGTAAAATTTTTAATAATGCCATAATTGTTTAAACCAAAAAAAAAAAAAAAATGTATAAGATTTTTCACCAAATCGACCATACCCACTCATACTGTCCATATCAGATAACATTAAGCGATGGCCGGAGCGATGGCAGTATGGGCAGTTGCACCGGATCGGCGACTAAGACGAGTAACGCAGCGTAACGAAGCGTCGTTTGAAACTGCACACCTCCCCTACCCATACAGCGAAATACAAATAAATGTCACAGCAAAGGTCGAGAAAATCTGCACAGTCAACCACAAAAAAATTTCTCTTGAGTTCAATGTCAAACTATTAAAGCTCCTCCAAAGTAGAACGGCCCGACCGATCGGCACGATCCACACTGGATGTTATCCATTGGAGTTGCCTCCATTGGAATCCAATTTCACAAATCAAAAATCGTTGTGTACGGCGATGTTATGGCCCGTAAACTGGTGCATCCTTACAGATCCATTTGAAACTGATGGTGAATGTGAAGAATTTTTAAGTTTTGAAAGAAACAGTTTGAACTATAAAAAGGAAATAACGTAACATTCAGTCAACCTCTGCACTGAATTTAGAGAAGGTTATATACCAAAAAAAAAAGACATTGTCTAATAATTGGTTTCTTCTTTAATGTAAGTCGGAATAGGTTACACAAACTCTTCGAATAGATACAATTCTTTTCTACAAATTTAAATTTTAAACTGGCCTTTTTGTCACACATTTTGTCTGAGTTTAATGATTTTCACATGGATTCCATCATCAGAACTTGACCAAATTACCAAATACTGAATCACCCCTAAGGAATAAAAGAAGAGTATCTTCGCTACATTTGGTAAAGTATTATCGCTGAACAAACATATAAATAAAAAAAGGGTTTTTATATCGACTTAGAGCTAAGAAAGCCCACTAAAACGTCTTATTAAACTCAAATAAACTTAACAAATTAAACTACCGCTGAATTAAATAATATAATTTAACTCTATAAATCAAAAAACTGAACTTCTTTCTTTAACCAAAACTAATCCAGTCACAGTGGTGTATTTCGCCAGCTGATTTCATTTCTGGTTTCATTCTATTCCTTCATTTTCACTCATGGCAGAATAAAGAAACAAATACACTCTATCTCTGTCCCGGTCTAACACTCTCAGCATTGAAGGAAGACAGTGAAAAATAAAGCAACATTCCGTTAACACACCTTCAACAACAACCTCTCGCTCTAACACACCGCATATACACACAAGTATATGTGTAGATTCTAAAAATAGATTTTCGCATTCGTGCCAATTCGTTCTTCAAGGCAGTTTACCAGAATTATGTCAGAAGCCTCCTTAGCTCAGTGGTAGAGCGTTGGCACAGTGTTCCAAAGGTCGCGAGTTCGAATCTCGCAAGAGGCGCTTTTACTTTTATCACTGTTAGCAATTTTTTTTACTATTCTTATAATTTGTTTTTCTTTTTTCAAGTTACAATTATCTTTTATTACCATTCACCCATGGAAACAATTATGTTATATTACCATGGAAATGGTATCCTGGTATAAGTTTTGAAGGAATTTTGTATCGCATTAAAGGAGGCATCGTATTCATGCATACATATATACTTATTCTTGATCAGCTCCACAAGACGATTCGATTCGAACATCACCCTTTTGTAGCTTAAAAACCCTTTTGATAAGATTTGTTGGCTTTGATGCATCTTCCGTAAATCCTAATAAAATATACTACATAGGTCCAGATAGGATCACTATAAGGGATAGGATCACTATAATTAGTTCTAATTTTTCATAAATTCAAGTAAAATATTCAAGGTCGGAGAATATAATCTATTCTTTCAGATAAACAGATTTTACCATTTCACACTCTTTATGAATATTATATAAATCATTATAATACTTAATAATTAAAAACAAAACAAAAATTATGTTAATATTTAAAAAAACTTTTGCAGCGTCTTCTGCGGGACTTGAACTCGCAAAGGTTACAACACAGTGTCAACGATCTACCATGATTTGGTGAAGTTTGTTAGTAAACTGCCTTAAAGAGCAATTTGATGGAATTGAGTAGTATTGGCGCTTTTAGCAGGAGACGTTTTTGTTTATGTTACATAAATAGAAGAGAGTATAAGCCACAGAGAGGCTTTAGACCAAATATGCTACAATTATGAGATCTTGAGATGTTGAGAACGAGCGCTCTCGCATTTCACGGGCCAGACGTTAGTGCGCTTTCAATGCTTGGTTTAAGCTTAATTTTTATTTTATTATTAAATCTAATTGAAAATTAAAATAATATCGATGCACAATTCTAGTTGTTTAATTTTCATAAAGAAAAAGAAAAAAATTCAAACATTTAATCTTGCTTCGCTTTCTACCTTATAATTAGTAGTAGTTACCATGTCTTAGACAGAGTATAAAACCGGAACCTTTAACCAATTCAAATTGAGAACCGATATTTGAATCTTTCAAAACCGGAACCTTTTACCGAAATAAAATAAAATTGAAGAAACCGACCGGAACCAAAACATTTGTACGGTTATAGTTTCGTTACTTAGTTCTATTATTTTGTTAGATAAATATTGCTGCATAATATTGAAAGGAAAACAAAGAACACAGCTGATACCAAACATATATGGTAAGAGAACTCCACAAAACTATTCCAATTGACCAAAGTTGTTCTCGCAGTTCCATTTACTCAAGCAAGCGTAGAGCGTTTATTTTCATACGTCAAGATTATTATGAATCCGCTTTAGCAATCGGTATAATTCTCTCTATAATTCGACATCATAGTATATTATGTCAAGGATATACAAAAAAAAAAAAAAAAATTCAATTGCGAAAAAAATTGTATACAAAATAATTAAATCATTTTTGCATTTATTGCACAAATGATTGCACAAAGGATCAAAGCGAATACTTGAAACACACTCACGCAGATACAAGGACACCGGCAGTTCAGGGCACTCTTTAATTACGCACACATCGTTAAACGCGACGTCGCTGTTTCCAGCCAAATTGAACAATATTCCGTTAGTATACGAAAAATAACGAAACGTAGGTGGTGGGTGGGCTTGCATGGCTCGCTGTCCTTAAATTGAAAAAATCCCATCGACTTCTCCATATGTGAGGCGTTCGTCCATAAGAAGCTATTTTATTTAGTAATTTTAAGTTGATATTTACTGTAATAAGAAAGTCTGCATATAAAATTTCTATGTAGGCTAACACTAAAAGTAAGCGTGACACGCACCTTGATATTTATATGAAGCATCCTTCCATAAGAAGTCGTTCTGTCACATTTCACGTAGATATTGACTGCAATGAAAACATTTTCCCATACAAAAAGGCAAACGTGTGTGCATGGTTTGTATGGGCGCTACCTCAAAAAGTGGGGGAATCACAGGCAATGATATACTAGTACATGTGAAGAGTCCCTTCATAAGTAGCCACCATATCAATTTTTAAGTTGATATTGACAGCAATAAAGTTATGGGTTCTAACACGCCTCCTTCTGCCTATTTACATACTTATTATACTCTTCTCCCTTGGGGTACAGTGTTTAAAATATAAATAATACCAATTTTTACACCAAATAAGTGAGGTTAAGTACGCTCTCAATAAGATATTCTGTTGATATGTTATATGACAATAGTAGTAAAGCAGATCGCTGCATAAAGCAAATTTGCTTGTAGAAAATATCTTTATGCGTCTGTCTGTCTGTCTGTCTGTCTGTCTGTCGCTCTCTCCGTTTGTCAATGCCACAAACAGCCAAAGTTGGCAGCCCCGACAGACATCTCCCCTAAATTGCTGTTGTTTCTAATAATGCTCGTTAGCAATCTGAAGCCAAGATGTGTGGTGTAAGACTGTGTTTAAAGTATTGCTAACATATTTTCCAGTCAGGGATGGGGGACAGTTCGGGGTTAAAAAAGCCAACAAAAAAAATTTGCGTATGCAAAAAAAGAAAACAAAAAAAAAAGAGAAACGACGCGAAAAGCGCAAATGTCGGCATGTGGCTTCTATTTGTGATGTGTGTTTGATTACCATGCGCGGTTACACGCAAAACAAGTCCAGCGCTCTACCACCAAACCGACTTCCGAAGCATTAACCATGGCTAGAAACCATCCCCTGGCCCACCCACACTTGTCGTTGAATAGCTGTGAGTTGCGGCACGCGCTTTTGCCTTTCAGTTTTTTTGTTTTTGTTTTTTGCTTTAACAAGAAAAATCGCGCAAATCCCACTTGACAGGCGTAGTTAGCAGGATATCAAGGCAGAAGCAACAGCAGCAGCGGCAGCGGTAGCGGCAGCGATTGATAAATCGAACCGCGGCCACGGCATTCAACCAACGACTGCGGTTAATGGGCTCCGTTCGTTTGTTCGTTCAAAAATCTTCATCGACAAAATTGAAAAATTGCAAAAAATGCCGTGCGAAATTGAGACGCAGCGCTGAAATCCACTAAGGCCTTAAATCATAATCAACAAAATGGAAAAATATATATAATGAAAAATAGAAGAAAAGACCGCGATTCGAACTGCGCACACACACACACACACACACACACACACACACACACACACACACACACACACACACACACACACACAGCGTACTATTTACTTACAGCATTTTCCAAACAAAACAACAAAAAAAAAAGGTCGCTAAACCGAAATGAGTTCAATCACAAGAAAATTTGCATAAATTTTCGCTCAACTGAAGCAACAGGATACAACACGAGACACGCAGCAGCAGCAGCAGCAGCAAGGAGTAGTAAAAGCAGGGGTAAACAGAAAAAAAAAAAAAACCTAAAATGAAATTAATCTAATAAGCAACATTGTTGCAAACGACTACGTAACGTCCTTTGGCATCCTTTGGCGTCCTTTGCGGCGTGCGCGTTCAACGCGGAAATTGGTAATTTTTAATAGCGTCAATGGCGCCGGCAACGACAGCAACAGCAACAGCAACAGCAACAGCAACAGCAACAGCAACAGCAACAGCAACAGCAACAGCCAGTAAGGATATAGTAGAACACCAAATAGCAGTAAGGATGTCAGTGCCTTGTAGGCGTTTCAAGCAAGTTTTCAAGTTTCGCTGTTATTGTTGTTGTTGTTGTTTTTGTTGTTGTTGTCGACATAAGTCAATTTTACAAACCATTGATGCAGAAGATCAAACTTCCTCTCAAAATGTTGTTAATGAAATATTAATGCGAAAAGGATATGCAATTGACAATTGTGCGCAACAACAACAACAACAACAACAACAACAACATCAGCAGTCACTCATTCAAATGGTTGGATGGATGGCTGGATGAATGGCTGAAATGGATGAGCTGACAATATGCTCCACTCACTTTAACTTCAACTTCAATTCGATGCTTTTTTTTTATATATTTTTTAAGTAGATTATGCTAAAACGCAAAATAATTTGCATAGATTTGAAATTATTCTGCAATTTGTAACTTAAAATAAAAGTAATATTGTTTCTGTACAGATCTAAACAATAACATTTTAAGCACTATTCATGGATATCGTAAATCCGAGTTACTAAATTTTTAAATTCTTCTCATATTGTTCTGCAGTTTATGTGTTATGGGCCAAAATATATGTTGACTTTTTGTGAAGAAAACAAAAAAAAAAAAAATACAGTCTGTTTTATTTTATTATCCGTATAGATTGAAGTTTTATGTAGACAACAAGATAAAAATGATGAAAATCTATTGATAAATATCGAAGTTATGTTTAATTGAATGAAGTCATCATCTGTTTTGTGTTTTTCACCTATTTCTAGTTACTAGAGTTCTTCCAGTGTTCGAAATTCGACCTATTCTGTTTAAAGTGTCCAATAATATAAATATGCATAATACAGGACTGTCCAGAAATTGCTTTAGACTCTAAATCAACGCTGTCCAGCCACAACCCCCCGGGGACGAACACCTTCTTGTTTTCACACACATACGAATGAATGCATGCTGAAGTCGACTGCTTGATGCTAAAAAGCGAAACAAAAATTTGAATTAGTTACGTTGCATTCGTGTTGTATTTTGGCACACTGTACACAAATTATGACTCAGAAATGATTAACACTTTGGGTGATCTACATTTGGACAGCACGGCTTTAAGGTTCGCACAGAAAGCGAGTGGCAATAAGTGAGCAATTTATTTGCAACTAATTAATGCGAAGTTATGCAATTAGAAGTAGAAGAAGAAGAGAAACCAAAAGAACAGAAAGAAACACCAAAAGGTAGCAGCTATAGCAAGTTGAGAGAGCTGAGAGAGAGCTGAAAGAGAGAGAGAGATGAGAGAAAGAATTTTTGTGATTGACCAAGGTCGTTGCCTGGTTCTTACATACCTTAGACTCAATACTTTTGCAAAAAATTACATTCGTCCGTGCTATTCTTCACATTCTTCCCAAAAAAAAAAAAAAAAAAAAACAAGAAAGAACGTTAACTTAGGTTGAACCGAAGCTCTAATACCATTCTCACGAAATTTTAAATAGTATTGTAAAACATAAAAGTGAAGGTTTAAATAGGAGTTACCCCAAAAAGTTGGCGGTACACGCCCATTAGTAGATGTGTATGAAGCGATGTAGTAGATGTGTAAGATGCCGCCATACCGAATTTCAAGTTGACATTGACGTTTTCCATACAAATGCATAAAAGTGAACTGTGCGTTTAAATAGGGGTTACCCCAAAAAATGGGCTGGACACACCCATTTGTATATATATATATATATATATATATATATATATATATATATATATATATATATATATATATATGAAGCGGTTGTTCACTAAAATCTACCAAATCAAATATCAAGCTAATATTGATTTAAATGAAGAATTTTTTCATAAAAAAAGCAAAACTGCACGGTGGGGGGCTACGCCAAAAATTGGGCGGGCCACGCACATTACTCTATATTGCATTTCAACATAATATTGACTACAATAAAAAAGTTGTTCATACAAAAAGTCAAAAGTGGGCGGTAGGTTTGTATAGGGGCTACCTCAAAAAATTGGACGTGGCGGGTCAATCTTGATACTCTATTCAACTACAATAAAAATAAATGTATGTGCATAATTTCAACTGGATTGCAGGTTAGTCGGAATAGGTTACACAAACTCTTCGAATAGATACAATTCTTTTCTACAAATTTAAATTTTAAACTGGCCTTTTTGACACACATGTTGTCTGAGTTTGATGATTCTCTCAGGGATTCCATCATCAGAACTTGACCAAATTTATACTGAACCATCCCTAAGAGACCCTAAAAGAAGAGTATCTTCGCTACATTTGGTAAAGTATTATCGCTGAACAAACATATCAATAAAAAAAGGGTTTTTATATCGACTTAGAGCTAAGAAAGCAAATAAACTTAACAAATTAAACTACCGCTGAATTAAATAATATAATTTAACTCTATAAATCAAAAAACTGAACTTCTTTCTTTAACAAAAACTAATCCAGTCACAGTGGTGTATTTCGCCAGCTGATTTCATTTCTGGTTTCATTCTATTCCTTCATTTTCACTCATGGCAGAATAGAGAAACAAATACACCCTATCTCTGTCCCGCTCTAACACTCTCAGCATTGAAGGAAGACAGTGAAAAATAAAGCAACATTCCGTTAACACAACTTCAACAACAACCTCTAGCTCTAACACACCGTATATGTGTAAATTCTAAAAATAGATTTTCGCATTCGTGCCAATTCGTTCTTCAAGGCAGTTTACCAGCAAAATGTCAGAAGCTTCCTTAGCTCAGTGGTAGAGCATTGGCGCAGTGTTCCAAAGGTCGCGAGTTCGAATCTCGCAGGAGGCGCTTTTACTTTTATCACTGTTAGCAATTTTTTTTACTATTCTTATAATTTGTTTTTCTTTTTTCAAGTTACAATTATCTTTTATTACCATTCACACATGGAAATGGTATCCTGTGGTATCAGTTTTAAAGAAATTTTATATCGCATTAAAGGAGGCATCGTATTCATACATACATATATACTTATTCTTGATCAGCTCCACAAGACGATTCGATTCGAACATCACCCTTTTGTAGTTTAAAAACCCTTTTGATAAGATTTGTTGGCTTTGATGCATCTTCCGTAAATCCTAATAAAATATACTACATAGGTCCAGATAGGATCACTATAAGGGATAGGATCACTATAATTAGTTATAATTTTTCATAAATTCAAGTAAAATATTCAAGGTCGGAGAATATAATCTATTCTTTCAGATAAACAGATTTTACCATTTCACACTCTTTATGAATATTATATAAATCATTATAATACTTAATAATTAAAAACAAAACAAAAATTATGTTAATATTTAAAAAAACTTTTGCAGCGTCTTCTGCGGGACTTGAACTCGCAAAGGTTACAACACAGTGTCAACGATCTACCATGATTTGGTGAAGTTTGTTAGTAAACTGCCTTAAAGAGCAATTTGATGGAATTGAGTAGCATTGGCGCTTTTAGCAGGAGACGTTTTTGTTTATGTTACATAAATAGAAGAGAGTATAAGCCACAGAGAGGCTTTAGACCAAATATGCTACAATTATGAGATCTTGAGATTTCACATTTCACGGGCCAGACGGTAATGCGCTTTGAATGCTTGTGGTGAAAGTTTTCATATGCGGACGAATTTTTTATGTTAGGTCTTCCTTGAAGAAGAAGTTGTTGAGATATCAATTTGAAATTGGGTTTGGAGATTTTCTGTAACTTTTTTTTTTACTGAACTGTTAAAGACGCCGAAGAATACCTGACTTCAATTAAACTCGACAACAATATTGCAGAAGGATTCAAACTCAAACATACTGTGTAGGACTGCAGTAGCTACAATAATAATACTTTCGAAGTTCATAAGTTTCAAACGCTGCTTCCAAACTTCATATGTGCATTCCATATAGTTCCATATAGTTACGGGTTCCAATTTGGAGTTCATTGAAAAGATTTATGTTCAAGATTTTGAGGTTATTATCGCACTAAGATTGCAAATTGATGGAAAACCAGCCGTACCGAAAACGATCCTATATATACCGAAAATGATTTATTAAATGCATATTATCAATAGCGATTATAAAACGTTACTAGTGCTTACTATGATAAAAAACACACGTACATGGTTTACGTCGCACTCCCACACAAACACTCGCTCTAGTGCATTTTGTTCTGTTTTGCGATAACTGTTATGGTGCCAACAACGACCAACAAGGAAACAAATAATACGCTCTAATCAAAATATTACGGGTTTTACTCGTTATGATTTTGTTCCCCTTACTTCTGCTTATGTAAACTTGCCAGCAAAATGCTACAAATAGGCAAATAGGCAAATAGGCTTGGCCGACCACTTTATATTTGACTTGCAGTAGAGAAATTTCGGCTTAAACTTTACAATTAAAAAGTAATCGGTCGACTTTTGGACCCTTGCCATTTATGGTTTACACAAACGATTTATGAATAAAATATTTTTCCACGTGTATGCCAATTCACATATAAATACAAAGTATAAAGAATCTGTGCGAAATCTAAGCGCAGCTCATGTGGCTTTGAATGCCCACAGTTGCCTTTGTCGTCCTTGTCTTTATGAATGTATCTGTCTATGACTCTATCTGTGTGTGTGTGTGTGTGTGTGTGTGTGTGTGTGTGTGTGTGCGACATATTTAAGATGACATTTTATTTGCGTATTTTTTTTTCTCTTCTGCTTTTTTTCTTAAGCATCGTTGCTGCACATCTTCCGCTGTTTTAACATATTTATTTAGACCACAAAACGCGTTAGAACATACGACCGAAAGGATGAAGGAGCGCATTAAACGCGGCTTGACTGCGCATCCTTTCTGAGCCTTGCTGCTACTGCTGCTGCTGCTGCTGCTGCTGATGTCTTCTTGGCTTTGTGCAGCTGCGCATTTCAGTTGCTTTGCTGCTTTTATCCGCTTGTCCGTCTGTCAGTCTTTCTATTTGTTGTGGCTAACAAAAAATAAAAATATGATAAAAAAAAAACACTAACACTAAACGTAACTTTGATACTCTACACAAGAACTATCAAGAAACATTAGTGGTAAGGCTTGCAGGTTGCCACTGTTTGCAGGTTGCCAATACTGCTTTATTTCTACTCCAACTCCGACTGTCATCTACTTCTGCAGCGGACAGAAGTATTTATGCTGTCTTACTTTTTCATATTCCAAAATGGCATCAAAAATGCATGTTGGCACCTTTGTTGGCTTGCAGGTTGCCACCTCTCTATTTCTCCCTCTCTGTCTGTCTGTCTGTCTGTCTGTCTGTCTTCTTCACTTGTTTACACTCATATGGTAGTTTTCCTGATTCTGTAATGTTAAAGCACTTCAACGTTTGAACTTGTCCGAATTGTGATTTCGATGACGATTTGGAATGATTCCATACTATTTTGCAAGTTTGATTTTTCAGAATTTAGCTCAGAATACTTTATTGTAAATATGTATATTGTTACTGGTAAGGCTATGTACTAAGTTTTAAACCGATATAGGGCTATGTTTGTTAGACTATAGAAAGATACACAGACAGTTGCAGACATTTTCAGATCACAATAGCTATTTATATGAGTATGCAGTATATGTGTATTTGTGTAGGGTATAAGTAGAAAGCAGCCCAAGTCACCCAATTAGCTCAAGTCCAAGCCAAGTGCTTAGCGTTCTTCTCAAACTCTTTTGCGTTGCCTTCAATTTACATGAAACGCATATTGCCAGCCTAGTCTAATTAGAATTAAAAAATAGAATGAAAGAAAAAGGAGAAGTGCATCCCTTGCACGTAAATAGTAGAAAAAACCTTATTATAAATTATGTTGTTTATTTCTTTGTATATTTTTTTAGGCTTTTTTAGACAATTTAATGCACTTTACACATAGTACGGTTAAGAGTATTATCAGTTTTTTGCAAAGCTTGTGAATTTAAATGTATCTCCGATTTAATATAAGTGTTTGAACTTCTTCTTCTTCTTCTTCTGTGTTAACCCAAGTTTGCTATTTCGATTTCTTTAAATATTTAAAAAATAGTTATGTCGACAGCCGTAGAACCTTGAAAAGTGCGATGCGTCTTAAATCGAGTCACCGTCCTCACTTTCGCTATCTTACGCGTATAGTATATACAAACTACATTTTGACTTTTCAAAACTACAAATTATCCAGTAATTATTTAAACTTTTGCATTGTATCATCATTCTGATCGAATTACACAAAAATTAAATTAACTTTAATTAAAGAAATAAATTAAGTCTCTTGCATGCTTGGTTTGGGAGCAGTAGGCGATAGAAAACAGACTTAAAGAGGTGTCCTGTTCAAGTGGCGAGGTGTGTATGTCGTGCTCTACTCAGCACTGAAGCAACAATGCTGAGAGCTTTACATACATATATACATTCATACATACATACATATGTACGGAGCACACTCATCCACACTTTGCCATCCTTTTTTGAGGAACCTTGTTTATTTCACCCATGTTCCAGACTTCGTAGCGGCATAAATTGATCGAAATCGGTTTCGTTAAAATGTCTGCTCTTCACTTTCAAAAGGGTTTTGGGATTTGTTTTTACTTGACTTTGAGAATATGAAATCAAGTAGCAATTTCGTTCAATTTATGCGGAATCGAAATCTGGAATAGGGTTCAAAGCTAACATCTTTAAAAACTTTTCTTCGTGCATATATAGAAGGCCTTGAAATACAAGTTCAACTATGGAGCTTCAAAGAAATATCATTGGAGCACAACATTTTACACAGTAAGCATCACATTCCATATACTTCCCCAAACATTTTCCTTTTCTTTCGGTTATTCTCATATGAAATTGCTTTTTTTTATAGACTCATATTCAAAGGAAAAACTTTTCACAATGAATAACTTTCGATTGTTGCGTCGCCAAGAAAACGGAGAAGTTTTTTTGTTTTGCTTTGTTTGTTTTTTATTGTGTTTTGTTTTTGGCCGCGTTAAGGGTAAGTTTCCAAGTTGGCCACTGGTCTTATCAACCATTTGAAGACTGTCTTCAGTTTGCATTTCTCGAAACATCTAATGGGTCTCTTTTTATCCCCAATTTTTTTTTTCGCAGAGGGAACAATTTATTATGACAATGAAGAACCAGAGTCTCCAATCGCCGCATTGCCAGTGCGCCGTGTACAGCCGGAGCGTCGGGCCAAGACGGTCGCCTATGCACGCATGAGGGGCATTCGATAAGGACCAACAAAACGTTTTTATTTTATTTTTTTTTTTTTCTATTCAAAAAATCAAAGTGTACGTCTCGATTATAAACATTTTTATCCTAGATGCGATGTTTCGTTTGGCATTTTTTTTTTTTTTTTGGCGAGGTAGGTGAAGGCGTTGTAGCTAGCAGTAGAGGTAGTTGAGCCAGGTTGGCGTCTGTAAATATGACAAGCAACGCAGCGTAGCGAAGCATCGAGTGGAGCCACACTCGATTCCGCATGCGTTTATCGTTCCGAGCGATCCACGCTGGATCCATCGAAGGTGTCTCTGTTGGAAACCAATTTGACAAACCACACCAATCATTGCGCACGGCGATTTTATCTCCCGTTTGAAAAACGGGACGTGTGCGTCCCAAGTGCTGAGTAAGCGTTGGGACCCCGTTCGACCATTCTCACCTAACCACCTTCTCAGCAAAGTTTAACAATCAAAAATCTTGTTATTTTTTGGGTTTTGTTAATTTATTTTTATATTATACTTCGCCTATCACAATTTAGTTCAAAAATTTTTACAGAAAACAATTTTGTAATCTTCTTTGCGAATCGTACCCAATTTATAACCGACTGTTGGCTGTACGGCAAGTGTTTCGCCGGTTAACGCGTTAGGCGTTGCTTTTATCACTTGCCAGCGTAACTCCATTTATTACTGTTTGCAGCCGGAGTCGTACGGCTGTTTTCCATTAGATGTCGGGTTGGTTTCCAGATCACTGCCGCTGGCAACATCTTCAGAGGCATTCGTCATTTCCACCGGCTCAGGATCAGGATCCGGGAATGAGAATTGAATTGTCTGATTGTGGAAACTTGATTCGCCCACGTTTCCACTGGGTTGACTTTCTTCTGCGTTATTGTTCGTACACTTATTATTATCAGCATTATCAGCGTCTGGCTTTGGCTTTCGCAACTGCACCGGTTTGGTACAAAAGTAGTTAAGCGTGTGACTTAGTTGCAAATTGATGCAACATGTTTCATCAAGGTTCACTGCTCCGGACTGACTCTCTTCTGCGTTATTGTCCTGCTGTCTACCGAATGTATTCGGGTAAATCGGTATTTGGAACGTCAATGGTGCGTGTGCATAACAGGTGGCGCCTCCGCTGTCGAATTCTTGAAGCGAATTCGTCTCACAAGTGAATTGGGTGTTCGACACATTGCTGACACTTGGCTTCTGGGTCATCGTCTTATCTTTTATCGCCTTCCTTTTAGTTGTAACCCCTTTTTTCATGAATTTTTTGGCGTCCCTCAAGCGCTTTGATTTCTTTTTTCCCGCGGCTGCTTTACCGTCTGTCCTAACTTTTGGCTTACCTGCCGCCGGTCTTCCTCGTTTCTTTGCAGTCCTTTCCAACGCGGCAGCTCCGGCGGTACGCTTTTTCGTCGTCTTCCGCTTTTGGACGCCTTTCAATTTTTGCGGTCGTTTATTTTTTTGCAACACGGTGGAAGTTTTGCGATACAGCACGCGTGCCATGTTTCCTGGTTTTGGGCTAGACTGCACTTTACCAGGTTTACGAGACGCCACGGGCCGCGGCAAGGGCTTATGCCGTTGACAATCACATTCGGCCAAACTCTTTGCAGAAGTCGCGGACATTTTTCGAAATTTTCTTTAGTTTTTTGTTAGTTTTATTTCTGTTTGAATAAATTTATTATTGCTTTAAAAAAAATATAAGTAGGATCGCTCTCCGACGAAGTGATGTCGAATACTGAAGTTAGACTAAAAAGTTTGCTCGAATACGCTTAGCTAACTTTGTTTCTCAAAATTTTAGAGATTTCTGTCTCTTTCTCTCTTTATTTATGAATTATGGAGATTCTACAAATGACACTAAAACGAGAATGAAGGCTGCAGTCGAGTGTGCTTCGATAAACTCTTCGAACTCTTATTTTTAAATGTCGTAACAACTTCTTTGCACTCGTGTAAAATACAATCGCATTGATCCCGGGCCCCTAAGAAAGGTTATTATGTGATCCATGGATGTGTAATTTTATTTCGAGCTGGACCTATGTCGAATATTTTATAAGGTTTCACGAAATGTAGATTAATTATGCCATTTGTATCTTAATTAATAGCAAAAACCTTTTTATATTCAATGCACTTTATCTGAAGAGCGAATAAGAGAGTCTAATTATCCAAATTTGAAGTCTCTACATTTTATAGTCTCCAAGACTTCATTGTTCAAACAGACTGTGAGACCGCCAGACATGTTTATGCGGATCAAGAATATGGACGCCAACTGGGCTCTGCCATGCCTCCTTTTGGATGTTATGTACAAATGCAAAAACTTAAGTCTATCTATCCATAGGACAAAGGAGACATGGCACGTCCAGTTAGAAAAACATACTTTTGATCAACATTAAAAGTCGTGTCGATATAGACACATCCGTACGTCTGTCCGTCTGTCCGTAGGAACGTCGAAATCTCTGAAACTATAAATTAAATATGAAACCTTTAAATTCAGCTTTTTCCACTTTAAGTAAAGTCTATAAAATTAACCTGCCATCTTTTTATTGTGACATATATGAGAAATAAAATGTCACACACAAGTCCAGATCAGAATATAGCCGGAATACAAGGCTGTGATTCAAGTGAAAAGCCTAAGACAAGGTATATGATATGTCGAAGTCGAGCACACTCCACTACACTAAAAAGACATTGTCTAATAATTGGTTTCTTCTTTAATGTAAGTCGGAATAGGTTACACAAACTCTTCGAATAGATACAATTCTTTTCTACAAATTTAAATTTTAAACTGGCCTTTTTGTCACACATTTTGTCTGAGTTTAATGATTTTCACATGGATTCCACCATCAGAACTTGACCAAATTACCAAATACTGAATCACCCCTAAGGAATAAAAGAAGAGTATCTTCGCTACATTTGTGTAAAGTATTATCGCTGAACAAACATATAAATAAAAAAAGGGTTTTTATATCGACTTAGAGCTATGAAAGCCCAGAGTACATGACTATGTTGTTGTTTGTGCTCTCAGCCATTGTGGAATAGTGTCACTGTTTGGTTTGATTTGAACTTAAAACCTGTATAAATACTTTTGAATATCACTGTAAGTGCGTTTTTTGTCATTTTGCTTAATGCACTTTCTCTATGTTCAATCATTTTTGTCATCTTTAAACCGAATTATTAAACTGCAAGCGACTTGTATTAATTGAGCATTCTGCCGAACGGCGCCGCTTTTAATATGAAACTACATCTGAACCGAATAAATGTTAACTAATGTAGATCTCTAAACTAAACTAAAACGTCTTATTGAACTCAAATAAACTTAACAAATTAAACTACCGCTGAATTAAATAATATAATTTAACTCTATAAATCAAAAAACTGAACTTCTTTCTTTAACAAAAACTAATCCAGTCACAGTGGTGTATTTCGCCAGCTGATTTCATTTCTGGTTTCATTCTATTCCTTCATTTTCACTCATGGCAGAAGAGAGAAACTAATACACTCTATCTCTGTCCCGGTCTAACACTCTCAGCATTGAAGGAAGACAGTGAAAAATAAAGCAACATTTCGTTAACACAACTTCAACAACAACAACCTCTCGCTCTAACACACCGCATATACACACAAGTATATGTGTAGATTCTAAAAATAGATTTTCGCATTCGTGGCAATTCGTTCTTCAAGGCAAATTACCAGAATAATGTGAGAAGCCTCCTTTAGCTCAGTGGTAGAGTGTTGGCACAGTGTCCGAAAGGTCTGTGGTTCGGATCTCGCTGGAAGCACTGGGTCTGGATATTTTTGAGCTGCAACAATGAAAAAATCATGGTTGCTTTCTAGACCTCAGAGCCTCCTACGAGATTCGAACCGCGACTTCTAGAACATTGTGCCAGCCTGCGCTCTCAGTACCACTTATAGCTAAAGGAGGCTTCTTTTTCGAATGTGAAAATCTAAAATATGTATATTTTTACTATATTATAATTTTTTTTTTTTCTAAGTTAAGATTATGGTTTATACCATTCAGACATGGAAATGGTATCCTGGTATCAGTTTTAAACAAGTTTTGTATCGCATTACAGGAGGCATCGTCTACATATATACTTATTCTTGATCAGGTCTACAAGACGAATCGCTTCAATGATTTCCGTTTAGTAATTGTTGCGCTTATTTTAGGGATCAATAGATATATTGATACGGACAGACAGATTGACATTGCTAGATCGAATCGTCTCGTCGAGCTGAACAAGAATTTATATACTTTATGGGGTCTACGATGCCTCCTTTAATACGTTACAAACTTTCAGACAAATTGATAATACCATTTCACATTAGGTGTGAATGGTATAAAAATCAAGTATAAAATATAGTTTAATTCAATGAATTCCCAACGTAATTTGAGTATGTATTCTTTCACGTTCTTAATATAATTTCCAACGTTTTTCTGATTTGAATTTCGAATTTGTGATTTTGATTTCACTATTGTGAATATATTATTTTTGTACACGTTTGGTATTCAATATTATAAATCTAGGTAGATTAGAAATAATTTTGTGCCTTGCTTTGTGTTCTGTTCTGTTGTTCTTTGGATCTGTTTCTCTGATGCGGAACATTCTGCCATCCCAAAATCCTTGGTAGCGCTGCTCAATAGTTTTCATTTCTTGGTAAAACTCTTTCACCGTGCTCGTCACTTACGTCACAGAGATACTCCGGAAAAAAATTAGTTTTTAACGACATATTTACGCCTGTCTGTGGACCGTCAAAGATGCCTTCCATGGTTTTCGCAATAGAGAGAAAGTCTTGGAAAAAGTGAACTCAAATATGCGCAGGCCTGGTGTTCTTTGTTTAACGCTTTGAAGAAGTTTTTAAATAGTTCAAGTTTTATGTGTTATGGTAGAAGTACAATGTTTACTTTATTCACCAGAGCCTTATATGCAACGTTGCCCAAGCCCACAATGATGTAACATGCCCAGCACTTTTAAATCGGAACAAATTTTCCAGTCGTGCTCTTTGTATTTAATACATTTCAACAATTTCTTTGGTATTGACAGCAGGTCCGACTGGGATTGATTGTTTCTCGTTTAAAATAGTTAAGAGAACTGCTTTCAAACTATATATTATACACCGCCACACTGTTGCATCCTTATGCTGTCTTAGCTCCTTAAAAAAACCAGGAACATCCATTTAAATTCATATTTAGGCTATCTGGGTAAAGTTTATCACGATCTCTACAGTACGTTATATTAACACGTGGCGCCAAAAGCTTGTCTTGTTTCAGCCGAGATGCATCTAATTCTGGTCTTCCTTTTGAGAGTGACAAAAATGAAAATACAAATCAGATTGCAGTGATTTGCGAATTCGTTATTCCCAACAATGTTTCAATGTCAATATATTGTATATAACAAAAATATAGTGCCATTAAATTCACTTTGCAAACCAGTGTTATCAGAGGTAAATTTCCGCAAAACTTTTCCAACCAAATGCAAACCGGATTTATGCTACTTTCAAAGTAGTCTGCGGTTCGCGACTTTAGCATAAACCCAATAAAGACTGAGCTAAAATGCGAGATCCCTCAGAATCGTTCATGCCAGTTGTCGTTCCCCAAAAGTTAAACACTTAAGGTATTCAAAAGGTCTTGCAACATTGCATTATAGTAGTGCAAAGTATTTTGGTGTGATGCTAAACAGAAAGCTGAATTGCAACGAAACACTAGAGAACAAATAAAAATAAAGACCAACACAACAAGGACCATTAAAAGAAAATGGGAATTCACCGTATCAATTTTTCATGTGTATCGTAGGGCGGCACTAAATAGGCTTAAGCAACTAAATAGGGTATAAAGAAGTACAGAACCTTACATCCGTGGAACTTTACATTGACGTTCCGCAGGTGGTATTTCACTTACTCCCTCTTGACATCATTGCAAGAGAGAGAGAGAGAGAGAGAGAAAAGACTACAGCAACTACAGCATTAGCGCTGAGAGAAAACTCTGGCACTTGATAATACTCCACAACTGCAAGAGTAGCTCGCATCAAGTACGAATTACTGTGTTCTAACTACGACCTTCGATAGAAAAATATGATATCTCAATTCATGTAATATAGGATACAATGAGACACCCTGCCACATCATCTATACATTCACTGATGGCTTTAAGTTCAAGTCCGGGATGGTAACTTCTTCAGGGAACTGGGGATAAGAGAATTCTTCAGACACTACCAGCCTATTATAGCATCTACTACGCAGAAGGCTACACACGTTCTTAGGCTACACACATGCAAACCAAAAGCAAGTGTACATTTTCTACAAATTCCACCACTGTGTCCTTAAAGAGATGGCCAAGTACTACGGAAGCCAACACATCTGGGTGCCTGGACACCGGAATATAGAAGGTAATTGTGAGCAGATAAACTGGTAATGGGTGTAAAGAGTGATACCTCTAATTGAAAATTGTTTACAGTAATGAGTGTAAAAGAAGTAGGAAAGATTATGTGGTTTCACAATGATCCAATGCCTATGGCCTAAGTGATAATGTGGTATTTACATATTCCTTAAATCTGTAGATAAAAAGATTCGACTACAGATAGTCCTGCAAAAGCCCATGTTATCCAAGAGCCCATGATATCCAAGAGCATATCATTTCGGTTCTCAGCTCTGTCCAACAGAAATGCGGGTGATTCTGAAGATACTTACAAGTACGATTGTATTGGTTCGAAGTTTGTAAATCGTTTATCGGTCTCAATCGAAAGAAAGGTGCTTGTGAAAGATTGTGCAACTGTGATGGCGAAATAAAATCAACTTTTCGACAGTTTTGTACACTACACTAAGTAATTCGGCTGTATTACATACATTGCTAACTATCGCATGATGCTGGTTCTCTCTCTCTCTCTCTCTCTCTCTCTCTTTGTCTCCCTCTTTGTCTCTCTCTCAGTTACATTATCCAAGTATAATTATCAACGCTGTCAGACGCCAGACGTTCGAAATGCCCAAGTTTATGCAGTGATTTGTATAGTGAGAAGTGTCCTGCCAGCAGAAGGCGGGCAGGGGTTGTGGAAGAAAGTTTTATGCTTGTAGATATTTAACTTAAAATCATTTTTTTTTTGCCTCATTTCTTTTACATTTTATTTTGTACAGCTTTAATTATTATACACTTCACATATAGTATGAAAGTTGTCAATTTAGTTTATCAACAGGTTCGTAACGTATTGAAACAGGTATCTAAGACCCTAAAAAGTATATATAAGTATATTCTAGCTTGTAATGTCCGTCTGTCTGTATGATTCTATATACATTGTTTTTAATATACTCGTATATCAAGCATATATTTAACTGACTCAAGTTCATTTTTAAATTGAGACATATTTTTGACTATTTATCTCAATGCAAAGAGCGATTAATAGTAGTAACAGAAAATGTTTTAGCCGCAGATACACACGGCTTCGTAAACACCCACGAAGCTCTCGTCAGACGTTGATGGGTTCGAAACACGTGTATCTACGGCTTAAACATTTTTCTGTGTAACAGAAACGTCGTTGAAATTTGCAACATAGCAGTTTCAAGTCGAAACCCTTTCATTATATAAAACAATTACAAACCTGAGGACTAGATGGAGCGCCTTGAATAGACAGTGCTTTATTATGCAAACTATGTACTTCAAATTTTATTTATACTCGCATAGTATTACTTCAGATAGGTTCACTCTACAGTTTATATAGAAAAGTGTGGTGCAGATAGGGTTTCTATTTAGTATGGGCACTTTCCTTCTTATTCACGATAGACTCTGATTTTGATGTGAATCCATTTTATATAATATAGTTTATAAAATATTTAGTGATTTAGTGATAGTGCAAATTGTGTATGGATACCATTAACCCATTAGAAATTCATCATTGGCTGAGAAAGAGCACCCACAGAAAGTGGGTAATAATCCTGTTAGAGGTCTTGGCATGGGTATCTTTTTTATTATCAAATCTACAGAGATTTAGAGAGATTTATAATAGCACATTTCAATACTTTACTTTTTACACATGGTAGTTTGTAGTACCTTTATATATGTAGGCGCCAGTGACACCATTAAATTTTTTCGTATATTGTTGATCATAATGACAAGATGAGTCCATGTGAGTGTAATTACGCGAATTATTCTCTCAGTTTCCATTGAATCTGTATGTAGACTTTTCATACGTTCCAGGTTCGAAATTCTTTGTGATCGTCGAGTTTTAAGTGTTGTTGTTGTAAAACTGTTGAACAAAGTTCATATCAACTTGAATTTTGTTAGTGTGGCTAAAGGGACACTTGATTTAAATATTAATGGGTGTAACTCGCGCACTTTCGGCGGTAGCTCCCATACTAACTCACAGTCAATGTGAACTTGGTATACACGGTAGAGGCTCTGTATGCACCAATGCTTCAAATTTTGATATATGTGCGTGGCAGGCTCACTGTACTTAGAGGTTCCACTGCTTATTTTAAAGTTTCAATTTTTGAAGAAACATTTTATTACAAATCATATCAGCATAAAGTTCAGTGCACCGACTTCATATGAACGGATGCTTCACATCTAGTATTTAAATTCTTGGATATAGATCAAACCCGTGCACTGCATATAAGTATTACGGAAGTAGGCTGAAACTTAAAATTACACTGTTGTCTAATAACAAATGGTACAGATGGAGTTGTCCGAAAGCAACTCTTTTAAAAGACTTTTGCAGTCTACTATCTTCGTAATTACGGTCAAAATTCAAGCAACACAATAAACAAATTAAGCTCTTCTTAAATCGACGCTTTATCGACATCATAACGTCGAAAAACGTTGAGCTTGAAATTAGTTTTTCAATTAATGGCTGCCAAGTTAGGGCTGTAAGGCAGATAATCCATCAATTCGATGTTTTGAGTGCTCAGAAACACTCTTCTGTGAACTGATGTCATGGTGGAGTATGTTCCGTCTACGGCGGTTGGTTTTCCTCAATTTATAGAAAACTTCTGGCAAACAAATTGGTTATGTGCCATACAGAGTTGACCATTCTACGTTGCTTTAATGGAACAGTTTATCTAAAAAAACATACTTCGAAGTGCTTCATTCGCGAACAAGATTTGTTGGATTTGTCTCGTCTGGGAACACCCAAACAGTCGATTACTATTTTAATGGTCAAATATTTCTATAATATCTAGAATGTATGCTAGCCCCATTAATACCGAAAGCGAAGTCACAGGATGGCACATGATGCTCTTATTGTTTACCAGTTCACCCACAGAATCAATGCTTTCTTTGGACGATCGTCTCTAGATTTGTTTTTAAGCGAATGGCGACTACTTTTTAATTGAGCATACCAGTCATCGCCTAGGCGTACAATATACAAGGCAACACTCGTATCACTATTTTTATAATATTTCAATGAATTTCGTGTGAAGGGTATTAAAGCTTCGATTGCACCGAATTTAACTTTTGTCTAGGTACTTGTTTTCATTTTGCTTAATTGTGCTGCTTGCATTGCGGCCATTTCGACCACATGCGCCCATTATGCCACACCCACGCACACACACACACACACACACACACACACACATACATACATACACAGAGAAAGAGACACGCACACTTGTCTCTTCCTGACCCGCCGGCATATCGTTTGGTGCTGCCAACTCAACTTTTTTTTGTGCTTTTCGTCCGTAGTCCGTCCGTGCTAGTCCGCCCGTCCGTCCGTCCGTTGCTCTACCCGCTGCGTTTATTACAATAATTTTTAATTACCGGAGTAAACGTAATTATGAATTTTTATTTTGCCATTTTTTTTTTATGTTTTTCATATATTTTTTTATTGTACTTTGTCGTCGTCGTCGTCTTCTGCTGCTGCCATCCGCTGATCCGGTTCATGATATGCACAAAGCATCGTTTCGCATATAAATATATCGCGGCCACACGACAAATGCCGCCAGAGCCTTCTCCTTCTCCTTTTTGTTTTTGCTTTTTTTTTTTTGGATTTTTTGTTTTGTTTCGCGAAAGTCTTAGAAAAATGTACCTCCATTTTCAGCTTTGAGTTTTGTGTGTGTGGGTGTGTGTGTATGTGTGTATCTGAAGGTGCATATGTATGTGACTGTCTGCCTTGTTCTTGGTGTGGTATGTGGCACTTGGCAGCGGTACACGCAATTATCGCAAGTGACGTCGTCCGGATATGCCATCGCTTTACTCCGTTTACATTTAAACTATAGTTCTATAGCTATAAGGCAACCCGACCCGCATACGTACAAGGATCCAGAGCCATTTTGAATCAAACGAAATACAACAAAGTGCAGCGGTAGTGCATAATTTTGTGATCTCATAGAAGACAAAAAACAAAAAACGAGAGGAAAATGTAACAAAAGGCAACGTTTATTATGGTTTAAACGAATATTTAATACACTTTATGCGTGCTATTTTCTCTACCCTACACGCAAACTACATATGTATGTGTGGTTAGTTCGAGATAGTATAGGCAAATTTACGTCGTACGGCTTAGTTATAGTTTTTCAATAAGTTTATTTTTACTGAGAGCTGCATTCTATTATTAAAGTACATTATAATTTTGAGCAATCTGCATCATTAAGTTTATGTTGGAAAGCCCTTAAAAGCAGACATGAAAGCCAGACATCAAAGGCAGACAGACGGACAAAAATCAAAGAAACAACGAACAAAAAAGTTCATTCGGCCAGATAATCGCACTGTTCCAACTACTGCTTGATATCTGTTGTGTAGCAATAGATTCATGTTTCGTTCGCGATTATGAAACTTGAATGTATTGCAGTTCACGCTAAACTCTACTTCGAAGACACACGATACACGATTGCGTTTGAGTTCAATTTCGGCACCTATCTGTTTTCTCTCCGTCTGTCTGCCTTTCGTGTTCGTGCTCAACTACTGTCCAATACATACTTAATGATGCAGATTGCATAAAAATTAACAGTTCAATTATAATAATAATTATATAATAGTGATACCCGTCAAAAACAAACTTGTTTGCTAACCATGTGTTCTGGTTGTAGTTGGTTTGTTTTTTTTTAATAATTGACATTTCTTGTTAGAGAATTGGAGAGTGTCATGTATAACAATTTAATGTTATTCTCGATTTCAGCTTTAAAAATAACTCAAATCGAAGCATTTCGAGGCCAGTTAGATAAGCGAAAAAGAAAATAAGCGGCTTTTTAATGCAAATGTTAATGAGGTATTGCAGCATATTATTGAAAACGTTACTTCTATTGAAATGAATCGCATAAAAAGTCAACACTCACTTATAGATCAAGCTGGAAAATTGTTTTGTATACCTATTAATTTAAGCATATTAAAATTTCGATTTAATAGTATAAAGATAACTCCCCTTCTGTCAGAAAAAGTAAAATGATTTCAGTTACTCAAATTGTATAGCAACATTTTTTGTCAATTTCACGCCAGAATAGTGACAAATTCCACAATACATTTTGTATATTCCCACAATCAACGCAATATTTGTTGTACTTAGCTGTTTCAGCTCAATTAGGACATGATTTTGCTCCAAAAACTTGATCGTTTGGAAGCAGCTTTTAAGAAGTATTTTGAAAATTATACAATATAATGACAATAATTTTTTAAGCCCTGTACCTATAGGATACACAAATGTATGCAACAGGCAGAAGGAGGTGTGGTAGTTGCTTTAAAGTATATTCTAGATCTGACTCGGAAGACAACGACTCGTTACTTATCTAGAATATAATTTAAAGGTTCTATAGGCATGTCCGTCCGTTGGACCCTCCATTTGAACAAACAGATATCGAAGGCTATAATAGAAAGACACTTCAAATTTTAATATTTAGACTATTATTTGTTCAGACAAGTAGTATTCAATAAGCATACCAACCTCTCTTTAAAGAGTAGCTCCCATAAGAAATTGGCATTTTAAACTTTTTCTACGAAAAATTTTTTTTTTTTTGGTTTTCTTTTTAATTACACTAGAAACGCCAAATTGTGTGTATCTTACGTAATGTATAACAACAATAAAATACTTATAACGCATATGACCAGATCAGGCCACTACAAGGGGTAGCCCCATACAAATTTACCCTCCATTTTAAAGTTTATGTATGAAATTTTTTTGTTTTGGTTCTTAATTAGGCTAGTTATGCCAAACATAGCGTAGCTTACATCATTTCTTACAAAATATTCCATATAGACCCAGATCGGATCACTTTAAGGGTCCCCATGTAAACATATCCCCCATTTTTCAGTTATTGTAAGATATTCTTGTTGTTTTTATTTAATCTCTAAAAGGTAAATCTAACACATGATTTCTTTTAAGTCTTCGAGTTGTATCGCTATTATCTAGTAGGCCTATTGCCAAAGCATTTAAATGATCATGCAGTCTCTCAACATACCTTGTGCTTATTCTACGTATTTCATCTTTTATGTATGGAATATTTAAATCTTTGTGAATTTGGTCATTAGCCACAAACCAGGGGGCGTCAACAATAAGTCTAAGCGTTTTGGACTGATATCGTTGAAGAATTTCAATATTTGATTTTCTTGCAGTGGCCCATAATTGGATAGCATATGTCCACACAGGCTTTAAAATAGCCTTGTAAAATAGCCTTGTAACTTTGTTCTCCAAACTAAGCTGCGATTTTCTCCCAAGCAGCCAATACATTTTTATTTGTTTTATGTTGAGTTTCTTTGTCTTGCCTTTAACATGACATTTCCAAGTTACTCTCCGATTTATATCGAGTCCAAGATAGTTTGCGGAGTCACTATGAGGAATTTGTGAATTATTTAAAAATACTGACGGACAATCTCCTCTTCTCAGAGCAAATGTGACATGTTTGGACTTCTCAGTATTAACTTTTATTTTCCATTTCTTAAGCCATCGCTCTATTTCAACTATTTCATTTTGAATATCTTGAGATACTTCTGCCGATATTACAGCTGTATCATCAGCATAAGTGGCTACATGAACATCACTGACAACAGGAAGATCGGCAGTGAATATTGTGTAAAGGACAGGTCCTAGAACACTGCCCTGTGGAACACCAGCATGGATACAATATAGTTTCGATGTTTTTCCTTCCATTTGAACATAAAAGTGTCGATTGCTTAGATACGATTTCAATAAGAGGAAAAATGGAGCAGGAAGCAGTTTTTTTTTTCACTTTATATAACATGCCTGGATACCAGACTCGGTCAAATGCTTGTTGTATATCAAGAAATACTGCCGCAGAATACAGTTTCTTCTCGAATCCACTTCTAATTATATCCAACATACGATGGCATTGCTCTGGACCCAAACCCAAACTGATGTTCCGGTATTATATTGTATTCATCCAAAATTGGAAAGTGTTTTTTAGCTCTAAGAAAATATTATATACATACATATGTATGTATATTATATTCATGCATCGCTCAGAGGCTACCATTTCTGACATGGAGAACTATTTTTCAGTCCATGGAAAGATAGAACAAGTGAATTTCATGCCGAAGCATTCGAACGGTCCATCGTCGCTAAAAGTGGCATTTGTGCACCTGTGAAAACGCTGCCGCGGCTACTAAGTAAGTGATTACAACATGTACTGTTTTGTTAATTTTACATTTTTTAATTTGTTTATTTTGGCAGAGTGCTGAAGACTAATTGTCATCATATATGTTTAAAGACAGTTCATGTCACAAGGCAATGTAGTATAGCTGGCATCAAACCAATGATACGGGAAAAAAACCACGTCGGACGATCCAACATCGTCAGGTAGCTCAACCGCTTTGAGAATCGTCAGTAGCAACGACCACGAGGACGTAATTCCGGCCGATTCCTTGCTCATTCTTAATGAGTACTGCCTGGAAAATATTCTACATAAACATATACATATCATAAACATATCATAAACATATCATAAACATATATTCGAAAGCAGCTGCACATTGTTCCATAAAACGTTGACTTTGTCGAATTTGGAAGGCATGAATTCTGGCAGGCAGCAGTGAGAAGAAATATACAACAAATTATAGAAATTATAGAAATTAAAAAATAAACCATAAACCATAAACAAACTAATAAACAAACAAAGAATGAAAACACCATTAAAAACTCTATGAACAAACTATTTGCGAATTATAAATGTTATTAAGTTTTAATTTAAAGTATTTGAAACAAATAAATAAAGGCCGAAAATACAATAGGTACATTTTTTTGTTGTGCACATCCACTCATTAATCCCTACAACACTGTAAAAATGTAACCCAAAATTTATTTATTTAATTGTATGACACAAAATTTATGTTTAATGATTATAGTATCACGTTTGTCCGTGTCATCCAGCCGAAAAAAATTTTAAATTTGTTTCTTTTTTTATACCATTCACACAAAGTGTGAAATTGCATTATCTGTTTTCTCTTAAAGTTTGTAACGCATTAAAGGAGACAATGTAGATTCCATAAAGTGTATATATTCTTGATCAGTTCGCCGAGACGAGTAAATCTAACTATGTCCGTCTCTCTGTCCGTCTGTCAGTGGTGCGCTTTTTTTGGGAAAATAATTTGGCGCGTAGAATCCGAATCCGCGTGTTCAGAATTGTTCCATCAGCTCAGGATTTTGAGATAATTGAGGTTATGTACCCGAAAAACGGCGTTTTTTCCTACTTTTGAGGTTATGTACAGGGTGCAAAAAATTTGATGGGTCAACAGGTCAAAGTACTTATAAACAGAAATTTTGGTCAGATGAGCCTGATTCCTTAGACCAATCGCTTTTTGTCACAACTACTATTCCCTTTAATCTAGTGGGTACAAAGAAGTGCTGCTCAACTATCAAAATAGCTATTCAATTTTCAGTCGAACCATTCGAAATAATTACATAAAGGGGTACGGGGCGGTGCACAGTTTACGGTTTCATATGCCATTAAGAAAAAAATCAAAGTTTGAATTTTGACTCCAAATGTGTCATCACTATTTCGTAAATGAATAAGCTATTAATCGGTTAATTCGTTTTTGATTTATTCCAGACGTGCACATAACGAATAGCTTCAAAAGAGAGACAATAAATGCACGTGACTGTGCAGTTTAATTTTTTGTTTAATTTTAAAAATTAAATAAAAATATTAAATCGAGTTGTAATATTGCAAATTAAAATGAATATTGAAAAAAAGGTATTAACTATGCATTACAACTGTTTTTATGTAATAATGTGTTTTAGTTTGTTTTAATAATTAATTGTTCCCAGTGCCATTGTCTGTGCTGTCCTTATCTAAATATTGTTATCTTAGCTGAAGTAAAAGTTGAGAGCCCTTCTTTGCCTAAGTTGAGACCTATGTCTTAATAATTGTTATTGTTTTAGTATTCTGAGCTATAAATTTCAGCTGACCGTTTTTGCCCGTGTTTGTGTTATATGCATTTAACTAAAGAGGTCTCGTTGATTTTTTACCGTACCGTGTACCGTGGACGTATTGTGCTGTCTTCTTGTTGTCTTTTTCTTTTTTTTTTGGCCTGTGCTTTGTGTAGCTGTTCTTGTTCATTGTGCAAGTCTATCTAGTGTGGACTCGGTCAAATGCTTGTTGTAACAGAAGAAAATGAAACTGAAATTAGTTGGTGATGGCGCTAATTATTTTGGCAATCACAACAAGAAATTCATCTAAAGATGGCGCTGGGCCACGAAAATAAACATGCACTGCAAATGAATCTTAGTTGTTATGTGAAAGTAAACATTCACAGTAAATTAAGCTAAAATTAGTCGCTAGATAGCGCTAGGCTTACACATTATTTTACTCGTGAAATAAAAAAAAATTAGATGAGAGATGTCGCTGGCATACTTCACCGTTTGCTGCTGTGTGCAATTCACATATAATTTTAAACTTTGTAAAATAATGAACAATGACTACAAATGAAACTAAGGTGAGCTAAGAGATGGCGCTAGTATTATTAAATGAAGAACAAGAAAGAGAAAGTTGTTTTAAAGTGAAGTCGACGTCAGCAGTCGAGGCAAAGTGTTAAAGAATCTCTAAAGTTAAAAGAGAACGATGAGGAAAAGTAAGACAGGAAGGATGTTGAGGCTGATGAGTAGCAAAACCAGCTGCCTCGCATATATTACGTAAAAATAATTCAACCGCAAAATCACCACTTTCGAATACCATATTAAGAATAACTAATTGATTTAGTTTTAATTAAAAACGGTCAAGGTTAGCATAAGATGGTAGTAATTAGGCGCTTAAAAATTGTGCTTCCGATCAGAGCTCAATTCAGCAATACCTGATATATGTAGCTAAACTAGAAAACGAAATCCCTGCCGATGCACTTGGAGTTCGGTTACTTTAAGGAAAATGTTTAGAAGAAACTGTAGCCAAAATTTGTAAGTTAGAATTGGTAAGAAGATCAAATAGTGTGACACCTCTAGCTCACCAGATACGATGCTTAGCATAGCAGTATCATGCTATCAGAAATGTAGGAACTATTTCGTTAAAGATGTCTCGACAAACAAACGTGCTCAAAACAAAATTAGGAAAACAGTGTAAATCGATGCCAAGATAATTTCACCAATATCCCAGAATATTTTAATAGCAACACATTGCAAGAATGAGTATCGCATACACTAAACTGGAAAGTGAGTTATGGTACACTTAATGAAAACAGCAGCCCCACCAGTACCGCTATCATCTGGTTGAATGGCAACATAAATTTCAAACCCCATTTCTTTCATACGATCTGGTGATCTGGTGATCTGGTGGTTAAGTGATTTAAATTTATAAGCATGATATCAAGTTCATTGGCATGTTGCCCACGACCGTCCGCAATCCAGATTCCAATACGAAGATTAGGATTTTCATTTAAATTGTGGCTTGTTGAAGCGACAAAAATTGTGTTTGCATATTAATAATTTTCGTTAGCATTTTTAACATTTCCTTATGAAGGTCAGCTAAATTTTTAAGTTTACCACTGAAATTAGAATCAGAACCATTACAAAATTGTTCATTCTGGATCATTTTAGTTTTATTTATCTCAGAATGTAACTGAGTGGTCCATTGTTGAAGTACTATGTTTATAGAAACATCAGAAAGTATTGTCGATTTAATCACTTCCATCAATTCGCATGAAATTGTAATTAAAATTATATAAAAACTAAGTATGTAATATATTGTAGTCAATATTTAATATTGCTTGAATGCTGACGAGAAGAATGGCTATTAGGCTTCTGCTTTGCAACTAATTCTTGTTAGCTGGCAGCGTGATCTTGTAAGCAGTTAACACATTTGGCAGGCAAATCCTTGTCTTTCTGACACTCTGAAGTAGAATGGCACATTGAACACTTAACGCATCTAAATGTTTTTGTACAATACGTCTTGGTATGTCCAAACTCTTGGCATCGAAAGCATTGTACAATGTCAGTTACTTTCCTGGGAGGGCTCTACTTTAATTACTGCATTGCTTAGGTATTTCAGGTCATAAATTTCTGCATTGTTGTTGTTCGGTTCCAGATCAATAAAGAATATGTTCAATGGATGCTTGGTAATACGACTCCTAACATTGCTTATATTCCTCACGCAATGACCTAACTCTTCAATTTCATTTTTAATTGAGTCAATTGGAGTAGAAATATGTAGATTTTTAACTACAACTCTAAAAGAACGCTCTTGTTTTAACTGGCAAGTGTGAAACAAAACCTTATCTCTCTTAAGTGTTGTTATAAACTTTCTATAACTATCCACAAATTTAACCGCAAAGCGTATTTGACCGTTTCGTTGGGACTTATAGGTAAAATCTTCTTTCGAAAGAGTTTTGGTAATATAATTTATCATACCATTTATGTCATTAACATTAGCCAGTATTATTGGCGGAGGCTTCGGAGTAGTATTTCGCTCAGTTGATTCCTCCTTGTTTTTTCCTATTTTCTCTACAGCACTTCCAGTTTCCTCTTTATCCTCCTCCGTCGCCACCGGAGAGGTGACATAAACTTGACTCCACGAAGTCCCGTTTTAACCCCCTATGGACTTTTTCCTGTGGGGTTACGTCAAATCTAAAGTTTACGGCAACAAACCGACTTCCCTGGCACAATTAAAAGGAAATATCCGTCACGAAATGATGGCTGTCATCACGGAGCATAACTGCCGAGCCGTTATAGGAAATTTTAGTGCTCGATTAAATGAATGCCGTGAACGCAACGGTTTACACTTGGACAATATCATTTTTAAGAAATAAATTCCCAAAGTGTGTATTCTAATATGGAATAAACATTTTTTCAATAAACTTATTACTTTTTTTTATCGATTTTTTAATTGTGAACTACTCTTTTGAGACACCCTGTATTAAACTACATCTGAACTGAATAAATGTTAAATGTAGATCTCTAAACTAAACTAAAACGTCTTATTAAACACAAATAAACTTAACAAATTAAACTACCGCTGAATTAAATAATATAATTTAACTCTATAAATCAAAAAACTGAACTTCTTTCTTTAACAAAAACTCATCCAGTCACAGTGGTGTATTTCGCCAGCTGATTTCATTTCTGATTTCTTTCTATTCCTTCATTTACGGTTGGAAGAATAGAGAAACAAATATACTCTATCTCTGTTGCGCTCTAACACTCTCAGCATTTAAGGAAAATAGTGAAAAATAAAGCAACATTCCGTTAACACAACATCAACAACAACCTCTCGCTCTAACACACCGCCCATACACACAAGTATATGTGTAGATTCTAAAAATAGATTTTCGCATTCGTGGCAATTCGTTCTTCAAGGCAGTTTGCCAGCTAAATGTCAGAAGCCTCCTTATCTCTTTTTGGAGTAGACCCCATACAAACCATCCGTCCACTATTAACTTTTTTGTATTAAAATGGTTTTTATTGTAGTCAATATCAATTGAATAATTGATGTGGTAGCTTCTAGTAGATGAACGCTTTACATATAAATCAATGGGTGTGATCCCCGCACTTTTTTTTTGGTAACCTCCACACAAACCCGCCGCTCACTTTTGTATTTTTGTATGAAAAATTTCTTTATTAAAGTCACTATTACCATGAAATTCGATGTGGTGGCTTTTTCTGTACAGGTTAAGTATCTAAATATATTGAAGGGCGTGTCACGGCCACTTTTTGGTGTAGTCCCCATACAAACCCGTCGCGCATTTTGTATGAAAAACTTCTTTAATTAAGTCAATATCAGCTTGAAATTCGATATAGTGGCTTCTTACGGATAGTTGCTTCATACACACACATACTAATGGGCGTGTACCGCCTATTTTTTTTTTTATACAAAACCACCGGCAGCACGTTTGTGTTTTGTAAAGTTTCGTGTAAATGGTATTAGAGCTTTTTTTTATATTTTCAAGATATTTCAGAAATCCAAACAGTTCACATTAGTTAATATCTTGCAGTGTATTGAAAAAGCAATGCAAAAGTAGAGTTTAGCATTTATCAGGCGCGCAGCTTGGCTTTGGCATTTAAATATTTGTATGCAACTTTTAGCTTTGTTGTTTCAAGAATTGTTGATTCAACGACTTTATAGAAACTTGATATTGCTTATCTATTACGAGTATTCTGCATTTAGCATTACGTTTAGAACTCTGAATAATAATCGGCGGTGATCATTATTCGCTTTCCCATTAACATATTTGCAAAATGTATGACCTTGGCATTCTTTGGTGCACGTTCACCCCGAGAAGTCCACTGCTTTGACTATTCTTTGCTCTTTCGTGTATTGTAATGGATCTCGTTCGGATTGCGTGAGTGTGAATTATTCATGTAAAATGAGGTGTATCCGCTCAGTTGAAATGCGTACAGCCTCAGTCAACTCACCCATCATTCATTCTCCGATCGTTCAATATTCCTTCCATTCAATGGATTTTATTGACAATTTCTGGCGTGAAAACTTCTTTTGGGCGAAATGAACGTTCGACGTTACTTGTGCTGCTACGACCACAACGGAATTTAGTAAACCACTTCTTAACCATTGAAATTGATGGTGCATAGTTCCTAGTCAAAATTTTATAATTTATTATATGGTATATGAATTTAACCTGGAGCTCAAGCTCAAGCTCATTTTGTATATTGAGAAATATTTTTGACATATTTTTCGCAAATGCAGTTACACAAGTTTCGAACTCAGCTACAAGTTCTCATCAATCTGCTGGTCTCATACAGTTCTTGTTATTATGTTGTCATTACAATAAAACAAATAACAAAATTATAAAACAGCAAAGATTTGAAATACAAATACACAGAAACAGACAGACAGACAGACAGACAGACGGACAGAAATACAGACAGATGATCAGTAGATCTTCCATGCTTCATTCAAAGCGTTACAAACATTCTGACTAAATTATAGTACTCTGCATGCAGCGTATAAAAATGCAACAAACAACTTTAGCAATGAAAAGAAAACAATTTGTTTATACTCGTTTGATTCAGCGGTTTCCAATTACAACTTTATCTCTTCTTTCCTACGGTATGAGTAAATGAATTGATGACGTCGAGACTGCCTACTTGTAAATCGCTCAATACTAGGTGCTCATAGTATGCGGTAAGTTAAATTGGTTGAAAGCTTTTGGGATAAGTAGTCTTTCATCCAAATAATATACGCTATGAGTAAGTAATTTCTATGACGGTTAATAACAGATGCACAGCCATCGTTGCTTTAAATTAGCTACTCGATGTTCTACTATAATAATACAAATAATTAAGGTCTTTTTACTTAGCGTTCACACTTAAGTAAGAGGAGCTCAGAAAATTTCAATAGCTTAATTCTTCATTAGAAAGCGTGGGTAGCCACTTTAAAACAGTTGTTTGTATATGTATCTATGAAGTTGTTTTTAGTGACATTGTTTGGATACATAAATTCGATTCCTTGCATATAAACATTTTTATTTATAGAATTGAAATCAACAATTATTGGAACAACAAATCAGAAAACTGCAAATAGTCAAACTTCCAAAATCAAGCTGTACGCCTGATTAATGCAAAGAAATTGCTTTTGCATTGTTTTTGCATTGCATTTGCATTGCTTTCGCTTTGCTTTTGCTTTTTCTTTGCTTTGGTATTGCTTTTGCTTTGCTTTGGTATTGCTATTGTATTGCTATTGGATTGCTTTTGCTTTGATTTGTTTTTGCACTGCTTTTGCTTTGCTTTGGTATTGCTTTTGCTTTGATTTGCTTTTGTATTGCTTTTGTATTGCTTTTGTATTGCTTTTGTATTGCTTTTGTATTGCTTTTGTATTGCTTTTGTATTGCTTTTGCATTGCTTTGCTTTTACTTTTACTTTTACTTTTGTATTGCTTTTTCATTACACTGAAATTTTTTTTAAAGAATTTCAAAGAAACAAAATTTTGTTTCAAAATACAGAACAAAATTCCAAGTTTTTTAGAACGATATTTTTTAAGCTGAGGACAGGATCAGACAAACACAACTAATTCAACATGTCACTGTGGATTGTCTTTACCACTAGTTTTAATATTCTCTACTCAAAGCGAGGATGGTATACTAAGTTTGTTAAAAGCAAAATGAGGCATGGCAGAGTCCCTAAACTACAATGGTGGACAAAAGAATTTTCAATTTACAAAAATAAGATTGTTTTGGCGATTTCTTATGATTTATAAATAATACAGGGTGTCTCAAAAGAAAGTTCACATTTGATTTGCTGATTGCGTGAACGCAACTATTTACGGCAAACAACCAACTTCCCTGGCACAATTAAAAGGAAATATCCGTCACGAAATGACAGCCATCACGGAGCATAACTGCCGAGCCGTCATAGGAAATTTTAGTGCTCGATTAAATGAATGTCGTTTACACTTGGACAATATCATTTTTAAGAAATAAATTCCCAAAGTGTGTATTCTAATGTGGAATAAACATTTTTTCAATAAACTTATTACTTTTTTTTATCGATTTTTTAATTGTGAACTACTCTTTTGAGACACCCTGTATTAAACTACATCTGAACCGAATAAATGTTAACTAATGTAGATCTCTAAACTAAACTAAAACGTCTTATTAAACTGAAATAAACTGAAATTAAACTACCGCTGAATTAAATAATATAATTTAACTCAATAAATCAAAAAACTGAACTTCTTTCTTTAACAAAAACTCATCCAGTCACAGTGGTGTATTTCGCCAGCTGATTTCATTTCTGATTTCTTTCTATTCCTTCATTTACGGTTGGAAGAATAGAGAAACAAATATACTCTATCTCTGTTGCGCTCTAACACTCTCAGCATTGAAGGAAGACAGTGAAAAATAAAGCAACATTCCGTTAACACAACTTCAACAACAACCTCTCGCTCTAACACACCGTATATGTGTAAATTCTAAAAATAGATTTTCGCATTCGTGGCAATTCGATCTTCAAGGCAGTTTACCAGCTTAATGTAAGAAGCCTCTTTAGCTCAGTGGTAGAGCATTGGCACAGTGTTCCAAAGGTCGCGGGTTCGAATCTCGCAGGAGGCGCTGATTTTTGGGAATATTGAATTACTTTTTTTAACTAGTATTATAATTTTTTTTTTTTTTTATACATTCACACAGAGTGTGAAATGGTATTAACAGTTTGTCTGAAAGTTTTTAACGCATTAAAGGAGGCATCGTAGACCCCATAGAGTATATATATTATTGGTCAGCGTGGCGAGACGATTTAGCCATGTCCGTCTGTCTGTCTGTCTGGCCGTCTGTATGTTGTATTTGCACATACACTAATTTGTATTGCTCTCTTTCTAGGCGGTTCTTAGAGCAGAGCTGTCCAAAAAGAGAGCACCCAAAGTGGACTCGTTTCTGAGATACTTTTATTAATGCCGATGTTATAGATCGTTCAGATTACAAGTACTCGTATATTATATATATTTATTGCAGCGTATTTACTACAAATTTTAGGGAACACACATTGTCAACATTCTACACAACATTATACACATCTGCAATTGTGGTGTCATTTGACAGTGGGCGTGGCATTTAAGTGGAATTGAAAGACCGCGCTCTAAGTTGTTGGGCGTTTATATTAGCAGCGGAAGCGTTTTAGTTACAGCAGCATTCTGAAAAATTCTGAATGTAAATGTTCCACGGCACTATTTTCGTCATTTGCGATTTGCATCTGTGTTGTGATCTCTCGACTTGCTTTGCGTTTCTCTCTCTCTCTTTTTTTCTTTTTTTTTAAGTTTTTTATTTTATATTTCTGTAGATACATTTTTTTTTTTTCAACTTTGGTTTTGTGTGTCGTGTCGCTGGTTGTTATTACTGACGATGGTGGTAGTCTTCGCCCGCGTAAGCCATCGGCCAATGCAATGCACTGCAACCCAACACTCGTTCGGAAGACAATGGCACAGCAGCAGGCAACATTATGATGAACGCGACCCATGCCGCATAAACTGCATGGCATCATCCTTCAATCCACCTGCAACCGTTTTAGCTTCTTCATTGCGCTTAAGGACTTTTGACTTTTGTTTTATTAGTGCTGCTGCCGCGTAGTTATTCAGTTCAAAAACAAAAAAAAGAGGAGAAAAATAAAAAAACGAAAGAGGTCCTCATTTTGTGGCATTGTTAGACGAGTACGAGTCGCTCATTTTGTACGCTTTAAATATAAAGTTATTAGTTTCGAGGCAAAGTTTGTACGTATAACATGCATTCATACAAAATTATTTCCACCAGTTGTGAGTTGAGATGAACTTCAATTTGATACAAAACAAAGTTAGTCTTCAACAGTGCTTGTCTCGTTCGTCTCTTTCTCACTGTAGCTGCCGTTCCGTTAACGTACATACTAGAGCACAAACCATCAAATTCTATAAACATATTTATGGAATAAGAAAAGAGGATAGAGAGATATATCAAACAGTATACTTGAGCAATTCGCTTGTTTACTCTCACTTGTACTCTTTATAACTTGAAATTGCTTTTTTGTGCTCTTGCGTTTGTGCAATTCTAGCGTTCATTCATATAAAATAATGAGTTGATCTTGAATATATGCCTCATCGGTGCTGTCTTATCGTCAGACTGGCGAGCGACTTCTGTAGCAGGCATTGTAGCATTGTTTATCAAACCGTATAAATGATAAAATCTAGCGGTGAACTCTTTGTCAAACTATGAGTCAGCGATTTTGGTAGAATTTTCAGCTTTCTATCTACAATAGAAATTTTTAGCTTTCTTGTTAGAAAACCTACAAACTCCACATCTAGTTTAGGAACTCGTAATACAAACATTATTTATGCACTGGCGGTTCACAAATGATATTACGGGTTCCTTGACAAACGAATGCATTACTTTTCTTATAATCCAACCAGTTTTTAGCCTCGTTACTATTGAAGAAAGTTTTCTTTTAGTTGAATACTGATTTATTATTTTTTTGTCAGCTATTTCAGCATCAAAATTTACACATTTCCGAGTAGACTAATATTCTGTACCACTATACATGTTGCCCGAATGGCTTTCATCCGAATTAGATTCAACAGCCAACATATTCAACAAAACTACACTTCTTGTTCTTCATAAAACAAACCTTTCTCTTGAAAGGAAATTCGTTTAAATTGTTTTCCAGATCATGTTATTTGTTGACGCGCAAATGAATTCAGTTTGTATAATGATCCGGCTCGAAGGACCATGCTACTTTACCTGTTAAGGCGCAAATATTAATTTTTCTACAATGATCCCGCTCGAAGGACAATGTTACTTTAGGAGCCGTTCAAGTATTACGTAACGCGCAGAAGAGGGAGAAGGCGGTTCTCGTTTAGTTCCAAAGTGTTGCTATGGAGGAAGGGGTGATTCAGGTTTTAACGTAACATTTCGAGAGTTATTTTATTGATGGTCAATATAAATTTAAGTAAATATTAAAAAATAGTATTATCGAACAAGATGAAGATGCTTTATGAATTGACGACAAAGAAATTGCCAACAAGTCAACCAATTAAGTTTTCAAGATCATTTCTGGCTACCCTGTAATAAAAGACATAAGGCTTTGATCACAATCTCCATCCGGCTCGAAGAACCGTATTACTTTAACTGTTAAACTGAAAATAAATAATACTTGTATAATGATCCGGCTCGAAGGCCCATGTTACTTTACGCATATTTAGAGCGTATAAAAGCTTCGCTAGTACCAAAGTTCCCTATTTAAGTTTTGTATTTTTTTTTTTTTAGCGAAGCTGTTAATTTTTTTCTACGTTGACTTCTTTTAGTTTTTTGTTCATTATTTTGTTTTTTTTTTTTTTTTTTGTTTCTTCTCTCATATTTTTAATTTCTGCACTTTGTCCCTATTTATCCTGGCGTTGGCAGTTTTTAATTTCTCTGCTTTTCCGGTGCAAAGTTAATGAATAATTGTGCGCACTTTGCGTTTGCGGAGCGAAGTAGCAGCGCAGGACCTTCTTCGTCAGCTAAGTGTGACGCCATTTTGTGTGCAAGCGCGATATATGTCGCCGCTTTCGCCTACTTCCGCATCCGTCTCGCTCTCTCGCTCGCTCTATTTTGCTCCTTCAATCTATACGTTTGTTTCGCTCTTGTTCATTTTTTTTTTTGTTTTTTATTTTTTGTTTTTTTTTTTTTTTTAGCTGTGCGCATTCTGTGTCCTGCGCTGAATGGCGCAAAGTGTGATTGCATCCGGCGCCTTAATGAGTTCTTGATTTAATTCTTTTGCGCTTTGGTTTTACGCCATTTCTATATCAGCACAGCAGCTCCCATTACAACTGCAGCGTTGTATTTGCTATTTCATCTTCTTCATACCACAATTGCCATTCACATGCATTACTGATTTTGATTTAGTAGTCGAGTGGCCCCAAGTGAACGAATCAGCGGAACAGTGTGACCGAAAAGGGCGGGGGGAGGGGGGGATTTAAGCTAGCAGCCGACCACAAGTTCCTTGTGACCATACAGGAAGTGACATTTCTTTGCTCTTTTCACTTTGCTAACACTCGTATATAATTTAAATCCAATTGTCATTCACTGTTCTGCATGTAGCACCAATTTCCTTTTGCTTTTACATAACTCAAACCAAAAATCTTATTGTCTCACTCTCTGTCTGTCTGTCTGTCTGTCTGTTTGTTGCTTCTTTTACAAATCAACTGTCACACTTGAAAATAATTGTCTGCGCCTCAAGTTAGCAATAAGTACACACACATACAGCTTGAATTGTATCTAATTTCGTAAGTTGCAAATCGAAAAGGACAATTCGAAAAAATAACGAAAAGTGCAACCAACCAACGACAAAAACTCAATGAATGAAAGAAACCAATACTCCAATTTCAAATTGCTGCCAATTCAACAGCATTCTAAATATATGCTCCACGAGGGTGGTTTGACAAGTAATTTTAAATTTGTATATACACTATTAACGAGTTGCTGCCAAGAATGATTTCAGTCAGATAGATAATGCGCCTGAGAGCACTGTGAGTGTTGTGCGAAGTCAATTGGATTCCGGCAGCACAGCAGATTGAACATAAATAAAAGAAATGTGAGTAACAATGCGAACAAGTGAGCACGTGAATACTAATTGTATATTTCACCACAACATGTTGAAATTGTATGCATGGTGAAAATATATTTATATATTGTTTTATTTTTTATTCCTTGATACTTAACAGCTTTAGCTATAAAAGTACATATGGAATGTGCCTAGTTAGAAAAAGCCCATCATCCGTTTCTTGAATCGGTAATATGTTTTATGATCGTATCCCAAGCCCTAAGCCCGTCCGTCTACAGATAAATCAGTGCTTTTAGGGAGTAAATTAACAGTGATTGGCTAATGAAGAGCTCGTTTGTAACGTTTAAAAATGATTGATGAACTCTTAAATTTAAAAATCGACTCGTCGACTATTCTTCCAAACGCTTTTCGATAAGCTATATTTCTTGGTGGAATCCTTTATTCAATTCGTCGCTGCGTTGATCGATATCTTCTGGATAGAATCCTAAATGGCAATGCATGAAATGAAATAAGCGTAAAACGGTAAATTACCATTGTTCCGTGGTCTGAGATTCCCAAGTTCTGATAAAATCAAAATGCGACATTTTTTTTGACACTGCTCATTGTAGCAATAATTAAACTTAAGAATTTTAATTAGAGCATAAAAGTAACTGTTTAAAATAACACGTTTTTCGTCATATTTCAATGTTGATCTGCTAACTTTAGAAAAAGTTAGCAGACTAAGCTGTTGCAGTATTTTTTTGTGTTTTCTCAACTTGGTCTTGGTGTCTTGATCACCTGGTCATGCTTTATTGGCACAACTTTTCCACGAAACCAACCTCGCATGCCGCATCTTTAGCTTAGTTCGCCCGTCCAGTTGAGTAGTCAGTTTGTCTCAGTCGTTGGCAGCGTTGCCGCCACTTCGTTTTGCTGTCAGACACAATAAGCATCATTGTCCTTAAGTGTGTTGTACTGTCTTGTCCTGCTGAATTGTCCTGCCGCCGTACCGTACAGCCGCCTCCAGTTGTATTGTGTTGTCTCTTGTGCTTTTTGCGTTTTTGCGTTTTTGTGTTATTGTTACGCCTTGCACACGCCTCAGCACACTTTGCCTATGCAAGCCTTGCTTTGAGTCCTTGACTTCACTTGTCTTGTCCTGTTTAGTCCTGCTTAGTCCTTAGTGCTCTGTGTTCCGTATTACTATACTGTATTTTCGTATTTCGAATGCTAACGAATTCCTGTTCGATAGCCTGTATTTCGCTTACTTTGCGCTCGAAACAAATTAATTGATTAAAGTACATTACGAGTTGCTCAACAAAGGATCAAACTAAATGACAGCGTCAATTGAATGAGAAATTGTCGTCGTCCCCATCGTCGTCGTTGGTGCTGGTGCTGCTGTTGTTGTTGTTGTGTCCTTAGACAGACATCGCGCGTTGTTCTACTACAATTTGTCTATTGGCCTTTTTCTACTTTTTTTTTTTTTTTTTTGTTAATTTAGATAGTTTAAGTAGTCTAATATTTTAAGCACTTATTTCTGACCTTTTTATTGACGCCTACGACCTTTGCAGATCTATGCGCAAACTTCTGTGTTGTGTTTAGCCATTTCTTCATGCTCTAAACATAATAAACAGTTGCTGTTACTCATGGTGCATTTATTTAAAAAGGTGATGTATTCCGCTTAGCTGCGCTCTTTTTCATTTCTTATCATAGCTGTTAAACGTTTTGAAATTAAGTGTGAAAGATATGATAGCTTCAATTCGATTCGATTTATTTTCTTTTTTTTGTTGTTGCAATTTTTCACATTTTCTCATTAAATATTTATTTACACAACGTAAAAGAAAAGTTTGTGCAATGCAATCAATAAATCAACCAATTAATTCCGAAAACTTTTTAAAAATAGAATTGTGTAGTTAAATTTGTCGATTTTCGGCACGCGCGAGTTTAACATTCGCAACAGGTTGTTGCTTCTTTGGTGTATCCGCCGGCAAAGCATCCGCCAACGAGGACATCACAGCCAATGATGACGATAATGAAGACAGCGATGACATGAGCGGTGAGTCGGTTTGATCAAGCAAACGATCATTGCTATTCAGCATTGCATCAAACCAGGCATAGGGATAGGGCCTCTTATCGGAGAAAACAATGTTTTTGGCATTTGTGTCAGAGCGTGTATGTGCCTGGTTGACATCCATTTGCTGTCTCCATACGGAGTTTGCTTGATTGTTCTTATTTTGTTGCAATTGAAAGCCGCCACGATGCTCATTTGGATCAGAGGCCATCAGTATCTCCAATTCGAGATCATTTGCATTGCGTAAAACACATCCGGCTTGTTTTTTAATGGCGCTGATTTGCTGAAGCACGCGAACAACCGGATCACCGTATTTATTATAGGATCGAGAACATGGGGAATTGGTGACGGCAGCGGGAGACTGCGTCGGTTTACAGAGATATACATTGGCTGGGGTTGCTTCATTTGATGCGGATGATGATGTTGCATCAGCTGAAGGAGTTGTAGAGGATGTATTGGTTGAGGCTTCAATAATAATGGGCGCTGCACCCTGTAACAGTTTCTTGGCGGTTTCATTTGAAGTGTTCAAAGAAAATTTGTAGGTATTGTCTGGACTGTTGTTTTGTTTTGTTAGTGTGACAACAATGCCGTCATTGGCATTTTGACTATTAACAATTTGCTGTTGCTCCTGTTTATCCTTCGTCAACACCTGCTGCTGCTGCTGCTGCTGCTGTTTATTCTTCTTCATTTGCTGCTCAGTTTTAGCTTTTTGCTTCATTAGCTGCTCCATTCCTGCTTTCGCTTCTTGTGCTTTTACTAACTGAAGTTTTTGTTCATCGCTGTTCTGAGACATTTGCTCTATTTCGGCTGCCGATTTTTGTTCCTGCAGTTTCTGCTGTTTAAGCTTTTGTTGCTGTTTCAATATTGCTTGATCTGTTGTCTTAGCCAAGTGCAGTGTTTCATTGTGTAAATGTTTGAATGCATTACGAAACATCCAAATACCAAGAAGATCACTAATATACGACTGCAGCATCATATGTTGTCCATTTGCTGTATGCCAAATATGTAGGAAATTTTAGAGTTTGATGGTTTCTTATTGTACTGTTTTGTTTTGTTTTTTTTTTTTGTATTACCTTGATGAAGCGCATTCAGCAGCTCCACAGTACCATCATCATGCTTGCTGGAAACGTGCACATCGAAACCGATTGGTCCAGATTTCAATATCATTTTGTCATCCACTTTATCATTAAAGTCGTCATCGTTCTCAGCATCCCAGTTGCCAGCGTCATCATTTCGTGCATTATGTTCGTAGTCATCGTAGCGATTTCGTGGATCATGTTCTGCCTGTACAGCACTGACTAGCGGCATTGATATAAGCACAATATAGATATAGTGCATATTTCGACTATTATTGCCAATATAAAATAAAATATTTCGATTTCAATCGAATGACATATTAGAGAAAGCTTAATGTGTGAAGTACGAGTATGTGATGTAACTCACGAACCGCATAGGCAAAAAAAAAAAAAAAATAAGTTATTTCTCGTGAAATGAACACAAATCTCGCATATATCATGGTGAATTTATACTTAAGGTGACGTATTTCACTCAGCTGCGCTCTTTTGTGTTTCTTGTCTTGTCTTTTGTCTTACTCTCTTTCATTTCGATTGCGGATTGAGCATTTCGTTTTCTGTTTCACGCTTAAAACATTTAAGAAAGTCACCACAGTGGAATACGTCAGCTTAGAGATAAATCCACCTTGGTATACATATATCAGCAATCTTACGATATTTATTTGTAGTTTTTGAATCTGTTTTATTTTGATACCATTTACATTTTGTATGTAATGGTATTATTGGTCTGTCAGCCAGTTCGTAGCACAGTAAAGAACGCATCGTAAACTCAAAAACATTTAATATATGTATCTTCTTGATAAGCAGCTCAATCTAGCCCTGTTGTCCATTTGTCTGCCCGTCTGCCTGAGAGTGGCAGCCGATTTTTGTTTGGGTAAATTTTAAAGATATCCAACTGAAAGTTGGCACCTAGACTAATTTTTAATATAAATTTATAGCATATTGCAGCCTGTAAGCCATATAAACCTACTGCCAACTTATATTTTTTTATTTGAAAACTTCTTTATTTTAATCCATATCAATTTCTAATTGAATTTTAATGACGACCGTGACTTCATATACACATAACAATGGGCGTGTCCCACCCACATTTGTTTGTAAATGGTTTATTTTGGCTCAATAATTGCTATGTGTGGTTAAATTTTGTGTGAACTTTACTATTATATCAATTGGTTGACGCTCAATCGATATTATTTTGAAAGTTGCGTCAACCGTTTGTTACCGCCGTTTACACGTTTACGTTTATGTCAAAATTTGACTTCGATTTGCTGACTCGCTCATCAGTCTAGCACAGAGTTGTTCACTTTGAGTACAGGACGAAGTCTACGCTGGCACAATCACTAGCGATTTGTTGTAATGAATCACACCGATAAAAGGCTTGCCATAAGGAGAAGATCTATGCAAACTTTTGTGTAGGCTTGTAGCCGACAAATGCCTAAACAGCCTAACAGATAAGGGCATCGAAAGCAATGGTTATGCCGATGATTTAGTCACTATCTGTAGCGGAAAATTTGAAGACACATGATGACACACTGAGCATCATCAAAGCTAAAACGACATTTGTTTCTTTTACTAGGTAGTTTAAAATAAAATCACTGATAAAATTCTCCAAGTAGGTCAAATAGATACCTTAGTATTCTATGCAATTTGTCCTAGTTCAATTATATTCAAACACAAGCAGATATTGTCATCCTGAGGCAGGAACTGGAAACAGCGACAGAGGGGCGATGACTAAAATAGGGAAATAAATCTTCTGATGGACGTCCACCCGCTAATACTGTATGCTAATGATAATCTTGGATAGAAGCAGAACTTCATTAACAAATTTTGTGCTCAGTATCAGAGCTATTAAGCCAGAAGTAATAAGCTGGTTAACCGACTTCACGTTCGTGGAAGAAGGATTCCTTGCACCTCGTACAAGCTATTTCAAATAAGCTAGGGAAATTTAGAAAAACTTGTTCGAAATTCGAGCAACAGCGCCGACCGACACAAGAAGTTACAGCTATAAATTTTGTACATATATAAATTTTAGCTGGCTCCTAAGGTTATTATCCAATGGGAAATATTATTACATATATTTTCGTCCTCAATGCGAAAGAAGCAATAATAAACAACTTTTTTGTTTACACAGTGAAATGATCGGCTGGCAATACACGTGTTTAAAGGTATACAACTGCCTATCATCAGTTGACATGGCCGCACATTGCTAATGACTGCACTTACACGTATCATGCTTAGTTAAAAAACGGCTTGTGTATCCCACAATTTTATGTTAGCTTTTATGTTAACGAAAAAGGGATGAATTTTATACTTTCAAAGCATGTTCTGTTGTATTCTTGCAAGTACAGCACTCTTTCATTCTTCTGTGTATTGTTGATACATTATCCCCTTTAAAACTGCACCATTGGCTAGCAAGGATCCGTTGCGCCTCTCTCTCTCTCTCTCTCTCTCTCTCTCTCTCTCTCTCTCTCTCTCTCTCTCTCTCGTTGTAAGCAATGAAATATGGCTTCTACGTCCAACGTCTACTAATTATCCGCTACGGAAGTTCTCAAAAAACATCACCAGCTGCAAATCTTTCCGCAAACATTTGCTGAAGAGTCGTCTAAACCAAACTTTAAAAACAAAAAAATTGATTGTTCACCCATGGAACAAAAGACGTGTCGTATATTAAACAGCAAAACTGTAGCATCGTAGGTATTGCTCCCTATTCTCGACTGAAGCACTAGCCAGCCAAAAGCCACAATAGCCCAGTAGCAGTGGAAGCTATAAGCAACATTGGATATTTAAGTTCAACAATTAACCAAATATTAGAGACATTTTAATCAAAACTCATAATTAACTTCAACTTTTCTTAGAACCTAGTTGCAAAGCCATTCTCCGATTTGGTATTGAAGTCTCCCATCGTCAGCGTCAGCGTCATCGTCATCGTCATCCTCTCAATCGATACGGACGTGCAAAAAAGCCATTTACCACACCTTCTCACTCGTATAATTGACGATAGGTCATTCTTCCAGCACACAGGAACTAGCTTCGCTATATCTGAATGTTTTAAATTCTAAAATTCGTCCTGCTATTTCTTAATTTACACTAGTTATTAATGTTATAATATCAGATTTGCCATTGCAACCACTTTGCATTCGTAGAAACACCAAGATATAGAAAACTAATCAAGAGAAAAGCTAAAATATGTCGGTAGAACCGTAGCTTTAATACGCTAGACAGGCGTATTAATACGCTACTGTCAAGTTTTTTTTAATAATCTAATGAAAGTTTGATGCCTCCATTCCGTTTCTTAGGTGGCAAACTCGAAAAAGAATAAAATTTTAATTATAACAACCATAAAGTGCGCGGTTGGTCTCTATGACGGCTGGGCAGAGCACGCCTATTAATAACTATTTGAAGCCTCCGTCACATCGAAACCATCACATCGAATTACAAGTTGATATGGACTGTATTAAAAACGTTTTCCAGACACAAAGCGAAATGTGGATAGTGGATTTGTATGGGGGCTACCACTAATAACCTAAAAATAGAGCGTGACATTGTCATTGCGTCATAAGTTTAGCATAAGGAGCATAGGAAGTCTTCATACCCGATATATCGGTAACTTAATATGTTAAAAACTGAGGAACTAGTTTTGCTGCACACAAAAAAAAAACGCATTGGCAAAGCATGTTCTTTGGGGATGCTTGGGCGAACTTTTTCTTGGAGCCTTGCTTATATTGAGAAGCAAATGAAAAAAAGGTTAGACAATTTCAATTAAAAGAGGCACATGGTTTTGGAAGCATAAGCTGGGCGCCGGGAACGGTCCGCCTGCTTGCTACGCCACTATACAGACAGACAGTTCGATTTGATACATTTAGATCATTATCAGAGATGGTCAAATGAAGTATGTGAAAGTCTGTGAAAGTCTGTGAAAGTATATAAAGAAATATTCTGCATGAAAATCCAGCCTCCATCGCTGAGTTTTTGTATGAAAAACATTTTTGCTACATTAAACTAAGCAAGTTGCAGATCGCACCACTAAAAATGTAAGTCCACCACATTATTTCAATTAAAGACCCTAAGACTGTGTATAGTGTATCATATAGTCGGGCATACTAGACTGCAGTTTCTTTTTTTTTTTTTTTTTCTAAATTGATTATTTTGAAAAGCCTGCAAAGCCTTTCAACAATTGCAACAGCTACAACTACATTAAAATATGAAACATTGACAGATAGACTCTATTATATCAGTCTGTGTAGCCGTTTATAGATGCGTCTGTCAGACAGTCTATCAATCTATACACATCTGTCAAGGGTTGCACATCATGTCCGGTTTTATGCTATACAAACTTGCTATAGTTGAAGAGCATCGCATTCTCTCTCGCAGTCTATGCAATTCATTCATTTATGTTCGCGACAATAAATCAGGCGTTGTTTATGATTTATCAATGCTTTTAACTTCAGCCAATATATTTATTTGTTGCGACTCACCGTCTACATAGCTATGTCCGTATGTCTGTCTGTATCTCCTTGCTTCCTTCCTTGCTTCCTTCACTTGGGTGGTTAAATGGTGGTAAAACCAACCCCCCTCTATACACCACCCACTCTACTATCTAATCACGACCTTTTACGCGCACAGACGTTGTATAACATCATCGTCATCAGTATCCGAACGTAGGAACGCATCTTTAGTCCTTTTCAACGTAATTTGCATAAAACCGCGCAACAAAATTTGGCAAACATTTTTAAGTGCCTAACTGGGATTTTCACTTGCCGCATACTAGTTTTTCCAAACAAAATTTTGAGATAGATTTTCTTTTACTTTTCGTAAATGTTTTCCTGTGCTGGGATTTGTCCTGCTTTGTGTTGCTGATTGCAAAGAAATGGAAAATGTCAATTGAAGCTGGCGCAAAATTTGTGCAGTGGTCCTTTTTTTTTCTATTTATTTATTTCTTTTATAAATACGTTGCTCGAATTTACTTCAACAGTGCAAAGAATTGAAATTAGGTTTTCTTATGCAGAGTGGGTAAAATGATTAATGGCTGTGATTTCTCTTCTCTTCTCTTCTTTTATTTATATTTTTTTTGTTCTTCCCTCGAATTTCGAATTATCTGAAATTGTAATTTAATTTTGTATAGTATTGCAATCGTAAGTATATATAGTGATTTGAATAGTATGAAATCAGTTGAAGGCTTTCAAGTTATTGTGAGATGTTTGTCGCAGTGTAGCACATCTGGCGTACCCGGCGTGCGTTGCTATGTCACCTCTTGTTGTTATATTGTAGCACCTCCAATTTTTCGTCACAATGTCCTTTAGAAATGTACCGTCTCATCCAGCTGAGTTCTATAGTTGCGGAAATTGAGATAGGACAAATTTTGGTATCGTTTATAGGAGAGTTCGGGAATGTTTGGCACTACCATTCTGTTTCAAGGTATCTACATATGTACCAAATCTCATTCATCTACATTAAAATTTGCTGTGATATGATAAATTTGTTCTTCTTCTTCTTATATATGGGCATGGCACCGTCCTCTTTTCCGTAACACACTTTATAAATTTCATAAAGTATGGTTCAATAGTATTGACGCCTACGTATACAGGGTGCGGCAGCATATCTACCTTTTTAAAATCAACGCCATTCATGCTCTAGGAATCGTAGCGTGGCGGGAGTAATAAGAAACCAATCCGCGAGGAGAATTGCATGAAAGGCCTTTGCATGAACTTAAAGTCACAGTGTGGTGTGCAGTTTCCTTTACCACCTATCATCACCTGTCTGATATGATTTTCAAAACTGTGTAAAAGAAAACTTACAATATTAAACCTACATTGCGTTTTGAAAAAAGGTAGTTATGCTGACGCACCCTGTATTTCATATGTTTTTACATGCATAGTATGTGTATAGCAGAATCAGTATGTGTATAGCAGATATAACAGCTGGCACTCATAATGTGTATAACAGTTATAACAGCTGGCACTCATAATGTGTATAACAGTTATAACAGGCGGTCGCACATAATGCGTATAACAGATGTAACAGCCACAATATTTTTCGCAATAGTAAGACACATGTGCGAGCGAGACAAATAGCAAAACTGCAGAAGCTAATATTTGCGTTGCTTTTTGCCTCGAATTGTGACCGGCAATGCCAAAAATTCCAAGTGTCAACCATCGTCTAGTACCCATGGGTTAAAACTAATGCTCTGTATTTAGCATGCTCAGCTGGGTGTAGTGCACTCAGAGCTGTTCAAACACAATGAAGCCATCGCTTGGGATCGCTATAAAAAACAATTGATGAGTTTGAGGCAAGCATTAAAGGAAGAACTTTCGCAATTCGAGCAGAAACTGGATTAAATGATTTTTTTTTTTTTTTTTTTTTTGGAAATGCTCAGAACGGAAATCCTACCCAGCCCTCAACATTATTATGGCGAAGAATCAAAAGATGACGAATTTTCGCACCCGTAGTTCGTATTTTGGTCTCAGATCCCGATAAATCGCCATTAAATTAGGAGTTCCTGAGACGAAAGCGTTTTCATTGAAATATGCATAAAATACAGAAAATGTTATGTCTAAAACTGCATATACATAGATACTATAAAAAATAAATTAAGAAAATTAATCGTTTGTAATTGTTAACAGATTTAAAGCATGGTAAACGCCTAAGAGTATGCAACAGCATATGTAGGTCTGTCTGGTTAGGCATCAATATTGAAAGTGTTGCTGCGAGTGTGCGTGTGAGTGTGCGTGTGTCAAAGTAAACTGTCAATATTTGATGTATTTTAACACCCACACAGTGCGCTGCAGACAAATTCGAAGCACAAGGAAGCTGCTGGATTCGAAGCGACGCAACGGTGGAAGCTGTCAATGTCAGTGTCAACAAATTTATGTTTGCAAGTTGGCTATGAATTTCAAGCCAAATTGGTTGGCTTGAAGGCAGGCAGGCAGTCAAATTAAATGCTGCCTGCTTGTGTTAACCCGATTTGATAGACGGACAGACAGACAGGCGGACGGAGTGAAATGCACAGACGCCTAGATGTATGCACCATTTGGCAGCCAAATAGCAAACGGCGACAGGAGCAGGAGCAGGAGCAGGAGCCACCGCCACAGCCGCAAATGCCAATAAAGCCTGGCAGTCAACTTGAATGCCGCAAAATGTATGCATGCATGAAGGAGTGTTTGATACGTTCGTCCGTCTGTGCGTTTGTCCGTCTGTCCGTCTGTCTGTCAACATTTCACTGTTATTCAATATGTCAAAATCGTGTCGATAACGTTCAAACATGACTTGTAACGAACGAACGAACGAACGAAGAACGAAAGGATGTTAGTGTTTAGTTTGCCTACAATGTCATTACTGGCGCCATTTGTGGTCGAATCCTGGCAACAGCTGCAGCACTTCAAAGCATTGATCCTCGCATCGGTTACTAGAAAATATTTCGCACGAAAACTTTTGGTTAGACTAAAAGCATGCACAATACGAGGGCGTGTTGTTAAGTAATTGGCATAGATAATAGTATAACATGTAACGCTCTTTGATATATTTTGAGTAATACAATATGTTAAGTATCTTCGAATTACAAACTATTTTAGCCGCACAGAAAAATATGCATTCTTAATATAGGTTTGAAATTCTTGTTTTTATTCGAAAGCGGATTTATAAATCAAGCTCGGAAATACTTAGAATAAGTATAAAATTCTTGAAATAAGTATAAAAATCTCATTCTAAGCACAAATCTGTACTCAAGTCAAATACAAACGTCTCAGAATGTCAAACTGCTTTTTGACTAGAAGTAAGTTGAAAATTCTTAAATCAATATTTGAGAGTAGGAAAAAAATCTGTGAGAAAAATCAAAATTACTCTCTCAGCTGCTCCAATTGTTTCGTGTCGACAGTAATTGGAGCAAAAATTGAAGCAAGGATTTGTACTTCGTTTAAGAAAATCCGTACTCACCATACTTTTATCCCAGTGGCTGGTCTCTCGGAAGTTGTTCACCAATTAACTTAAGGTTAACCATGTAAACTCTCTGCGCTGGAGCATCGGCTGAGGCGGAATAAGATGAACAACCCAGTGCAGCCGCTGAAATTTTTTGTCCACCTCATCAAAAATCTTTCGCTCGAACACTCCCAAAGACGGTGTATCCGATAATGTCAGGGTTCAGCGTCTTAAAGATTATTATCTTCGTACTTCGAAGGAGTGCTCTACTTCTAATAAGCGTAAGTATTTACCTGATCTCCACGCTAGCGTTGTTGTTGCAGCTTATCTCGGTTCCCAGTCAGACAAAGTGTTAAGGTCAAACAGTGAAGGTGAAATTCTACATCCTCTCAGACCGTCCAAGACGTGACGATGGTGCCTTATCCGAGTTGATTTTAGGACCTCGTATCACATATCCCATTAATTCCGTCGATCACAACATGACCAATTTGATTTGATACTTTGCTTGGGAATGTGCCAAGCAGCCTTGAAATCTGGTGCTACTGATAACCATGTTCCGACTTGCGGCGAAGACGATTAGCCTCTCTCCATTGCTGGAGATAGTGTCGTATATGCTAAATTTTCGCTCTGTTGGGTCAAAGATTACTTCGTTCCCAATTCTGCGTGGGTTGTACTCGTGTTAAAATTCTTTCAAGTTCAAGTTATATTAAATGATTACAATGCGCTACAGATGAGCACAAAGTTTTTCTATATACACACATGTTACTGCAAACTTTCGCTTAATAAAAGTTTTGAATTTATATATTGTATATTTATAGGAAAGTTCACCATGCATTTTAAATTCAATGTAATATGATGTATTTATAGCATTGTTATTGGTTAGCATTGTTTTTCTCTCTGAGAACACCGTAGGAACCGACTGGTTTATACACAAACATTTAACAGCAGGTGCCGCAATTCGCTTAGCTGTTCTCTTTTTTGTTCCTATGCTTTCAATCGACAGTTTCTCAATGTCTCTCGCGCTCTAACGTCGCCATCGTTACAGTAGATTAATGTAAAGCGTCGTTTTCGCTCTGTTCCTACAATGATGAGAGCTTTAGAGAGAGAGAGAGAGAGAGAGAGAGAGAGAGAGAGAGACAGAGACAGAGAGCCAAAGAAAATAGAAAAGTAATTGCAACGCTCACAATGCCGCTCTCCCGCGCGTTCTTATAGAATGGAAGGTGAGTAAACATCATTTTCTTTTATTTTAAACAAATTATTTAAGTTTTTTTTTTAGTGTGAAACATGGAGACGCATCTTTCATAATTTTGGTATCTCAAGTCAACTGGTAGGACACTGTAGTGGCCTCCTCCTTGTGTTACCAAGGTACCGGTCTAACTTATCTACCATAAATCTGGAGCGAATTCGAGTGTAGTAATTTTTGTTTTTAAGTGGTCTAGGGGCAAGCTCGACTGTAGTGTTCTTACTTGTTTTCGAACTGGAATGGTACGCATTCATATACCATATATATGTTAACAGATACTGAGACTATCTGTTAAGTGCTTTTGACCTTAAACCCTTTTTTGTCATCGGGAGCAAATATGGAGAATATAAAATGCTAACTGAAGAATCGATTCGCAGTGCAATTCATATTATGTTGATATTTGCCAACACCGATTAACTAACGACTCGCCCACATACAAAAGTTCAAGAAGGCGTTTCTAGCACTAAACACTCGACACATTGCTCAATAAGATTTCATCGGTTGAAGCAAGTTGAATATTTAGTACATATATATTGTATATAGCAAAGCAATCTTCGATGGCTACACCTTTTGCCAAATTTCCAAATGTTTATCTTTCAACACTTGTGTATCTGCCACAGTCTTCATCGATGCCAATGCCGATGCCGATACCAAAGCCGATGTCATTTACGGTTGCTGCTGCTGTCAACTTCATTTTCGTTTGAGGTTAACAGTTTGCCATTGAGGTTAACTCTGACTCCAACAATAATTTCGAATACTTCAGCTAAGCGTTCAGCTGTGCATCTATCCTGTATAGACAGCTAACAAATTTCAACTGAAATGCAGTCCTAGCCAGAGTTTGTAGCTGTAATTAATCAACTTCAAATCAATTACCGCAAATTTGTTACCAATATGCAAAGACATGCATTATTTTGCCAACAAAGAGACAAGATGGACTGCATGTGCATTAACTACTAAGAATGAGTAGCTTCATTTGCAATACTGTATCTTGTATCTGTATATTGGCTACAGTTGTATTGGGCGACAAATCTTAGCTGTCAAAAGTAGCCTAGAATTGTGCTAATCTCGCAAACAATTCAATAAATCACTTAACACTTGAATGGTGCTGCCAATGGCATTCAAATACTCATGCAGGCAGTGTACAGTGTTTGAAGATGGCCAAATAAACGACAGAAAATTGGTGGGTTTTCTTTAACACTGCGCAAAACATAAGCATAACGGGATCGTATATTAAAATGCATATCTAAACTTGACACATAGCTTAGGTTAAATTGCCCGACGATCGATGAAGTTTGAGTTCACTCAGAGGCCAATCAACTGAAAAAGATGCCTGTTGTCTTGGTTTTTATTACGCGGAATATTTGGCTCTCTGCACCTTTGAAATCATCCCGTAGAGTCAGTGAAATATCCCGCAGAGCCAGTTCTACCAGTGGCAGATTTTCCCGATTTGACATGTCTTCAAAGAATGGTTTTCCCAGAAATCGGAAGTGCTGAGCAGTCAGATAGAAGTTGTTGGATACTTTCCAGCTTCTCTTCATCACCACAGCTGCGAGTACTTTCGAAACATTACAGACCAGCGCAGTATCCCACTGTTTATTAGCAGATTCTTTGTTTGTCCCTGTTAATGTAATACAAAAATGCAATTGGACTCTATTAAAGTGATCACTATACGAGTATTGTCTTGTACATTGTGCGCCTTGGCAACACTAACTGGTCTTAGTTACCAGCTGATATTTTCATTAAAATTTTGAAGCATAAACGTACGCAGATCGTTTTGTTGTACAAGCCCAATTTGTTTTGTTTACCGTGACTTTCGACGTGGAGTTCATCAATCAACCTTCTTTCACATTTGACGGATGAAGTACCATCAAAAATTACTGACTGGTTTGTTGATTTGAAACGTGATTGCCGTTCGCTGAAGCCCGAATCTAAAGAAGCTTGTTCAAAATAACTGAGGCCCGCTTTCAAATCCAAAAGCTCAAAACCACCGAAGCCACTGGCTATGACGGCTTTTTAATGTTCTTGATGTTCTCTCAACAGAAATATGCTGTGTTAGTGATAGTATTGATAGTTCCGATAGGTAATCCGACCAATATGTTTGATACCACCTTTCTACTAGATATTTGAAAGAGCATTTTAATAGAATGTTGGCAGTTCCATTTGTGCACAGTGGTATTCCTGACATCATCGTACGCCAGAAGATGTTCATCAAGGGGCATTGTAAATTAGCATTACAGCTGTGCTCTACAAGCTTTAATATATGCTCCCATCGACTCATTACCTCCTGCTTAGGTCGTACTTGCTTCGAAGCCATTTTATGGTCGAAGTACGAGATGATTGGTCGAACATTCGCTATATAGGAGCGGGCGTACCTTGGGAAACTGTCCTTGAACCTGCGCTATACACACTGGACACTGTGGATTTGTTGGCTCCAGTCGCAGCTAACAATTTTCTCGCTATCTACGCAAATTACACGGTTTTCGTGGCTAGCTTAGCTAGCCGTAGTGAGATGGCGAGACTTTCGCAGGAGTTGCTGGATTGCTTCTCCAAATTTTATGCATATAATCATGTAACATGGGACTTCATGAAATGTGTACGATTATATTCGTGATCAGAAAAACGACAATTCAATGTAGCCATGTCCGTCTGTTTGTCTGTCCGCCTCTCTGAGCATTTGTACGTGTCCTCTATTCCCTCAATCTTTGAAATACTGGTTTAAAAGAATGTATATAGACTTTTTTATATTCATAAGGAACCCATAAGTATTGAAATGATCACGATTTAATAAATGGAACAAATGGTATAGCTTCCATATACTTAAAACCTAATAGCACTTATAATACACAAGTAGTTTTTACATACTTTTTTGTTAAGAGCGCGTCACACTTAAAAATTTTAAGACTGAACGCCAGCGTTGCCGAGCAAAATGGGCAAGTGTGAAGAGTATCAAAGCTTCGGTTTCTCCAAAGTTAACGTTCTTTTCGAAACCGGTATGGAAAGCTAGTTGAACCATTGTCAGAAGCTGCTAATTTAAAGACTCAAAAAAAAAAACACAGAGCACACTTTTCGCAGCAAATTTCTTGGTCGAAGATAATGGCAAATGCTTTGTTTTGGCTTCTGTTATCTGTTGAGCCACTAATTTCGACAGGTTATTAAGAACTGAGATGAAATGATATCAGAAGTTGTTCAAGAAACCCGAAATAACAGTGGAAAGTTTTATTGAGCAAGCTACTCCCAGAAAACTTCTCGTTAGAAGATCAGAGCAGATGGTTTTCGTCGACTTCTAGTATCTTCTTAATCTATTGTTATAAATTTAACCTTCCCAAGTATATATTTATCATCAGCGATCTCGAATAGCACACTTTGTTGTTTTAATTTCAAATCGATTAACTGTTATACCAAAAAACATCATAAAGTTTTAATTGCCTTCGGTTTTTTGTTCGTTTTGTTTGTAATTTCGACTACTGTACAGCATTGCACTTCCGTTCGGTAGCACTCGAAGCAAAACTCTGAGACTCTGAGTCTTAGTTGCACATTCAGCATTGATATCGCGTCTGCATCATAATTCAAAATTGAAATTGCAACAATCAATTGCAATGGCAGTTTGCATACTTCCAGCATATACTACAGGGACAGGGTATATATGGTACCATTGTATCTACTCGTATATGTGCAATAACAAATCGGTTAATCACTTCTAGCGATTACTCAGTGCAAGAGTTTGATGCTTGCAAGTAGCAATTTTGCTTGAATTGCATTGCAGTGCATTGGATTTGCAATTGAAATTGGTTCTGGTTTGAGTACACTGCACACTGTAAAACATTTAGCCGACATAAATCTCAGTTTGTCGTCGTCGTTGTTGTTGATTTGGAGCATAGGATTGCATTGCCACATATGCACTGGCCTATCGTAAGATGCAACTGCATGTGAGTATGTTTAGTTCTAATGAACTTTAAGTGTACGCTACATTGATTGAAGTTAAAAGTTTGATTTTCGTGTTGCAGGTTGGCACCTTTTTTGGCTTGCAGGTTGCCACCTCTCTCACACTCTCTTTTCTCTCTCTCTCTCTCTCTCTCTCTTTTGGCATCTTACTTAGTCATTCCATCATTCCAATAATATATATCAACAATACATTGATTTTATGATGCATTATGCTCAAAATGCTGTGGGGAGGCAACCTGACAGCTAAACCTCTAACGGTTTAGCTTATGAATGATTCGCCAAAAGTTTGGGTTTCCAAAAACCACATTTACTCGAGGCATACTGACTTCAACGACACTTTTAAACTACTTCTGAAGAAAATTTAAATCGTATTTTTCTACTGTGCTCATAAAATCAGCATTTTTATGGACAATTCATGGTATATTAATTTGTGCTGTGTTGTTTCTGCATTCAATTTACACAACTCTCACAGAATTCTAAACATATTATGAATTGCTAACTATTTTTTTATGTTTGTACTCCAAAATGGGATCAAAATGCAGGTTGGTAACTTTTTTGGCTTGCAGGTTGCCACCTCTCTCTCACTCTTTCTCTCCTTTGGTTTCATACTTAATCATTCCAACGTATATTATATATCAACAATACGTTGATTTTATGACGAACTATGTTCAAAAAAGCTATAAGGTGGCAACCAGCAAGCTAATCCTCTACCAAATATATGTAGAATCTCACAATCAGATCAAATAAAATGTATGATTTAGAAAGAGCAGTAAACACTTCTGCATAAACTTCTGCGTAAAAATCTTCAGAATAGTTTAAAAAAATGCAGTTTTTCTAACAATAGTTTTAAACAATAGTCTTCATCTTAACCATCAGAAGAGCTGACTGAGACTGCTATAAAAACTGAGAATACAACCCGGACTCTCCGAGACTGCCCAAGTAAAGTTTCAGGTACCTGGGGAACTACTTCGTAAATGACATATATGAAACTTTTAAGCTAGAGCTTAAAAATTTTGTGAAGTATTCCCAATGGTTGTAAAATTATAGTGCTCGAAGTCTCAAAGGAGATTCATGTGGTACCACAACAGGCCTAAGTGCTTGTAACTCACCCGACTAACCTAATCTAACCTAACTATCTCAAAATTTAATATTCTAAACGGCGAAGATCTTTTCGTTTGAAGTGTATCAATTAAATGTTCCACAAAATTGTGATTAGATTTATAAACAGTTACATCTACCTTATCATTAGCATCTAGAAAGACTAGAAAAATTATTGGGGAAGCTAAGTACAATTTTATAAAAGACTTAGTAGTGGAACCTATGGTCGGAACGTTTGTTGGCAACAGTTTCAATGAAATAGTAGTATCAAGAAAATGCTTAAGTTTGCAATATTCAGTTTCTGGACAATCGAAGGCCATCAAACCGCATTGGGATCCATCTTAACCACCTATAATAAAAAATTTTAGACCGTGTGTTTCATTTGCAGCATTTTCTAAGCCAAGCAATGGACACAAACGCATACAAAGCGTAGGGCATAATTATGTATGTAGGTACATATGTTGTTTGGATAATCTCTGATTTTCGAAATTGTTTCACAAGTGTCATAAATCAATGGAATACCAATAAGTCGGCCTTCCGGCTGGCAGCAAAAGCAGCAGTCGTAGTAGTGGTAAGGTCAAATCGAAGGCTGGGCAATGCAAATGCAAATTGCAAGTGCAAATGCAAGGATACGCGTTTGCATAAATACACTGTGCTACTTCTGCACACAAACAAATGGACACTCTTTTACTGCTGAGCCTGGCAGGATGCAAACCGAGAAATGTAAATCGTGCACAGACGAACATATTTCATGCAGTCTCAATTGGAATTCTAAATCAATCAGATTGAGACGATGACGAAGGACATTGAACAAACGACATTGTTGAAGACGAAACAGATACGGTTACATATACAGAGATACAGCAGCAAAATGCTGCAGGGACTCATACTCGAAGCATCACTTTCTCTCCCCAACTGCATAGTATCTAAGCTATTTCGCAGGAAGTGCACTGCTTTTGTATATTTGTGCGTATGCATTAAGTAAGACACAAATCATAATCGTATGCGAAATTGCATAATTCGTTGAGCAAATATCCTTAACAGTGAAAGGATAGTATTCTAAGTGAAGCAGAGAAGTAAGTAGTATGGAGATACATTTGCGTTCAAGTCCAATTCAAGTTGGCAGCGGAAATGCATTTCAAAATTTCAAATATGAATTGAACTGATATATTAATGGTCACTTGAGTTTTCTACCAGCAGTTCATAGCTTTTTCTCTCTCTCTCTCTCTCTCTCTCTCTCTCTCTCTCTCTCTCTCTCTCTCTCTCTCTCACACACTTACATTTGGTAGCTATCTATCTGTTGTATTGTCCTTGCTGTTTGTTGCGTTCTGCAAGGATAACCGCATTGCAATTGCAATTGAATTGGAAATTACTGTAGACTCAAATACGAGGCCAAAATCTAACGAATCCGACTGCAGTTGCTTGAATGCTGCAAAAAGGACATTGTTCGAGGACAGCAGCAAAGCTCTCGAGGAGAAGCATTCTGAAAGTAAGACGAGTTTCTATATAAGAGAAGAGTAGCTTCTGTGTGAGTGTGTGTGCGTGCGTGTGTGACATTTATAAATCAAAATAGCTCAGAGTCCTGGCACTGCGTTACAACAAACATACGAGCCGGTTGATAAAAGTTCCGTAAGTCAAGCTCAATTTTTACATTGAGAAATACGTTATGTACGTGGAGAGAGAATATTAATAACAAGTTTTTGTTTATAAGCAATGCTAAGCTACGCAGACACGTGTTTCGAACTCAGCTACAAGTTACCGTCAGTCCTCTGGTCTCACATTACAAATTTGGCTGCTTATATCATGATTCTTCCGCAAAAACAGCCTGTGTATTATGTTATATATTATATGACGTGGTAAAAACCATGTGACGACAGCCTACCTGCAACTCACAAAACTTCTGACATCAATTTTGTGATGAAAGTCTTGTATTATTCATTTGAATAGTTCGTATTGATTGTAAAATGTAATTGAATGTTCGTAAATATGTATACATAACATAGCGAAGGAAGCATCGGAGACCCCACAATGTCTATATTATATAGCTGAACAAGAGCCGTCAATATAGCCATGCTCATTCGTGAGATGTGATGGTTTCTTATGGACAAAACTTTACAAATTTGTTAATGGGTGTGCATCACCCAGTTTTAGTCATACATACAAGTATGTTCTTAGGTTTAACAAAAACAAAACAAAATGGTAAGAATATTTACCATTAAAAGGGGTACAAAACGGTGTTTTTATCGATTCCATTTATTTTGTAAGTGAGTAGCCCACTCCTTCGCTGAATGTGCCCCAATCATCACCTATTGCGCGATGTGGATTCTGGAAGTGCAGGTAATTGACGTTCCACAAAACGTCGCCTATTTTGTATGGCAATCATTTGCTTGCACTGATCTTCTTGTCGTTGAAAAAGTAAAAAATGTCACCGAAATATCTTTCTCCTGAATTTTCGATATAATTATATCGTTATTTTCATAGTCGACGGCCTATGCTAAGCGTTTAATTCAGCATAAATAATGTATCAACCTGTGGTGAATTATAAGTAGTATTCACGTGCTCACTTGTCAAACTGTTTCGTTCAATTGATTTTAAGCTACTATTGAAAATGATCAGTTTGATGGTTACAGGGATGTACGGCAGTTACAGGCGAGCATATTTAGCTGAATAGAGCACACAGTCCTAGTGGCTAAATGGTAATGCTTCTCATATTTTCGCATACGAATAAATCCATTATTGTACGCAATTTAAGCAAAATGTGACGATTTCTGAAACAAACTGCCATATTTACGTTTTGCATAGTCTTTCAAAACCATTTGCCGCACTCTTGTTAGCCCATTTGTAGTCATCACAACCTGGCATGAGAAGGACATGATGCTTATTATCTCTCCAGCGCTTTCTAGTTTACTATTTGCCTCTCGCTTACATGCACGTACGCTAGCTTATGCAGAGTCGCTTTGTAATTGCTGGTGTTGCACAGTGACGTGCGACAATCTATGCCTTCTCAACTCAACTCTACTCAGCTCAGCTCAGCTCAGATCGGCTCAGTTTCGTTCAGCGTTCGTCGTCCTTGTTCAAATCCAAACACAATTGCAATAGCAACTTATCTCTGTTTTCCTTTCCATATAAATAATGACAGGCACGACGACAAATAATAATGCACACACACACACACCTACACACACACTCCTACACACACAAAAATATACATGCATATATTTGTCCATAGCATGCAAATAGGCGCAGTTCACAAACTCTTTGACCCAGGCGCCCTCTTAGCTTCTGATGACTTGAAGCGTTCTACGGCATAATATGAAAATTTATGTGCGGAAAGGATTGAAAATAAATTTATGAATTATATTGGTTAGAAAATTGCATCTACTCAAGGATATCCTTAATGTCCAAGGATGCATTTACGTTTGTTCATTGGCATCTCCCTCTATCATACGAGCATACATAAGCTCTCTATCTCTCTCTCTCTCTCTCTCTCTCTCTATCTAAATTGTTGGCGTATTGTTCTGTCGTTGTTCCTGAGCTTTATCATTTCACTGTGTTCCTGTCTGTTTGATTTGCATTGAAAATTTATGATAGCCATATGAATGAATGAATGAATGAATGAATGAATGAGTGAGTGAATGAATCGAGCATTGTACGCCACCACAGGCAGGCCACAAGAAGTGCAATGTCAACTAGCAATTTTTAAGTAGTTCTTTCAAACAGTGTATTCTAAAAATTTAATAAATACATTTTTTTTTTTGAAAAGAAAATACCAAGCAGAGTTACGTGATTATCGCGATACAGCCACTTGGAGCTCGGCGGATACATAATCGTTAAATTCAGGGGGGGGAGGTCGGGATCGAGATCGAGATCATAAGTTAAAAATGGATGTGCTTCAAGGTGGAGTTCTCTCCCTCTGCTGTTAAAACTGTATTTCGCCAAGATGGCTCTAACTCCTCCTTATATAAAATATGTTACCTATGCGGTTGATTGGAGACCATTTTATCCTTGGGCCTGGGCGTCGATAAAAAATGTGCGAGAATCGAGGCAGTGAGAGCATCAATCTTGCGATCTCCTTGGCGTTATGCGCGCAAATATGCCCTTGGACTCCTCGATTCGCCTTTTAATGAAGCGATTTCTTCCTTCAGAAACATCCATACAAGTTGGCTATTGTGCAGGTACTCTCCGAACGTCACTTTAATTCTCGGAGGAATGAGGAGCTTCTCGAAGCCTAAATTATAAAAAAAAAAACAAAACAAAATCTGATTCATTACATGCGTTTTATTGCGTTCTGAAAAAAGAATTTCAGAGATTACAAAACAAGAAAGTCTCCATTCACACCTCAAGATCAAATAGAGCATTTATATTACCGGTAGGTCACAGCTGAAGAGTCAATAAACTCTCTCAGCGATAATATTGTCCTTGATGGCAGGCCGCCATCTATTGATGAGAGTGAAAATGTTTCTCTCTTAGCATCAGAACTAAATTAGAACAATTAACATCCGAATGGAGTAACATGCTCAAGTGTTACAGCGAACAAATCGGGATCAGCACTAATGATTTCTGTGCTTAGTTTATTCAATCGCCGCATAACACAACTCATTTCTTTAACTGACCCTGCGTCCAAACGTGTTAACCTCATACCTGGAACTCGACATTTTGGTTTACATTGCACTATCAATAATTTAAAATATTTAAATTTGAATTCTCTTACTCTTATAGTCTCCGAGATCTGTTAATTTAAACAGACGGTCGGGGTTACGGACAAACGAACACGTCTATATCGACTCAGCTTCTTTGCTGATTAAGAATATATATACTTTATAGGGTCTGCCACGCCTCCTTCTTGTAATGTAAAAAGCAAAATTTGAATTCAAATCAAAATTTTTAACTTCTTGAAGGAAGACCCAACATAGAAACAGCCATGGTGCAATATATACCATGATCACAACTAAGAAAAATTCATCCGCAAACCGAACCATTCACCATACGCATTCAAAGCTCTCTAACGTCTGGCCTGTGAAATGCGAGAGCGCTCGCTCTCAAGACGCTGTCTTATAATTGTAGCATGTGCTTTAAAAGTCTCTTTTTGGCTTATACTCTCTTCTATTTATGTAACATAAACAAAAAAACATCTCATGCTAAAAGAGCCAATGCTACTCAAATGCATCAAATTGCTATTTAAAACAGTTTACCAATAAACTTCAGCAAGTTGTCTTATCTCATTGGTCTCGATTTGAAGTTCCGAGGAAGTTGCTGCAAATTTTTTTTTAATTATTAATTTAATTTTTTAAATTGCTAGTTGGTCCCAGCGACGTTGTACGCGGCCCAATTGCCGCGGCAAATTTGCCGGTTAGAGTGTAATTTACAACAAAGCTATCAAAAGTTTTCAAAAAGTTGTTTATACAAACGACACAAGTGGGATACTCTATTTGACTGCAATGAAAATATATTTATATTGATCTTGTAGAGCTGATCAAGAATAAGTGTATTTGTATATATATGAAGCCTCCTTTAATGCGATACAAAATTCCTTCAAAACTGATACCAGGATACAAATTCCATGGGTGAATGGTAGTAAAACATAATTGTAACTTGAAAAAAGAAAAACAAATTATAAGAATAGTAAAAAAAATTGCTAACAGTGATAAAAGTAAAAGCGCCTCCTGCGAGATTCGAACCCGCGACCTTTGGAACACTGTGCCAATGCTCTACCACTGAGCTAAGGAGGCTTCTGACATAATTCTGGTAAACTGCCTTGAAGTACGAATTGCAACGAATGCGAAAATCTATTTTTAGAATCTACACATATACTTGTGTGTATGTGCGGTGTGTTAGAGCGAGAGGTTGTTGTTGATGTTGTGTTAACGGAATGTTGCTTTATTTTTCACTGTCTTCCTTCAATGCTGAGAGTGTTAGACCGGGACAGAGATAGAGTATATTTGTTTCTCTATTCTGCCATGAGTGAAAATGAAGGAATAGAAAGAAACCAAAAATGAAATCAGCTGGCGAAATAAACCACTGTGACTGGATGAGTTTTTGTTAAAGAAAGAAGTTCAGTTTTTTGATTTATAGAGTTAAATTATATTACTTAATTCAGCGGTAGTTTAATTTGTTAAGTTTATTTGAGTTCAATAAGACGTTTTAGTTTAGTTTAGAGATCTACATTAGTTAACATTTATTCGGTTCAGATGTAGTTTCATATTAAAAGCGGCGCAGTTCGTCAGAATGCTCAATTAATACAAGTTTCTTGCAGTTTAATAATTCGGTTTAAAGATGACAAAAATGATTGAACATAGAGAAAGTGCATTAAGCAAAATGACAAAAAACGCACTTACAGTGATATTCAAAAGTATTTATACAGGTTTTAAGTTCAAGACGTCCAAACAGTGACACTATTCCACAATGGCTGACAGCGCAAACAACAACAAAGCCATGTACTCTGGGCTTTCTTAGCTCTAAGTCGATATAAAAACCCTTTTTTTATTTATATGTTTGTTCAGCGATAATACTTTACCAAATGTAGCGAAGATACTCTTCTTTTATTCCTTAGGGGTGGTTCAGTATAAATTTGGTCAAGTTCTGATGATGGAATCTATGTGAAAATCATTAAACTCAGACGAAATGTGTGACAAAAATGCCAGTTTAAAATTTAAATTTGTAGAAAAGAATTGTATCTATTCGAAGAGTTTGTGTAACCTATTCCGACTAACATTAAAGAAGAAACCAATTATTAGACAGTGTCTTTTTTTTTTGTAAGTAAAGTATTGAAATGTGCTATTATAAATCTCTCTAAATCTCTGTAGATTTAATAATAAAAAAGATACCCATACCAAGACCTCTAGCAGGATTATTACCCATTTTCTGTGGGTGCTCTTTCTCAGCCAATAATGAATTTCTAATGGGTTAATGGTATCCATACACAATTTGCACTATCACTAAATCACTAAATATTTTATAAACTATATTATATAAAATGGATTCACATCAAAATCAGAGTCTATCGTGAATAAGAAGGAAAGTGCCCATACTAAATAGAAACCCTATCTGCACCACACTTTTCTATATAAACTGTAGAGTGAACCTATCTGAAGTAATACTATGCGAGTATAAATAAAATTTGAAGTACATAGTTTGCATAATAAAGCACTGTCTATTCAAGGCGCTCCATCTAGTCCTCAGGTTTGTAATTGTTTTATATAATGAAAGGGTTTCGACTTGAAACTGCTATGTTGCAAATTTCAACGACGTTTTTGTTACACAGAAAAATGTTTAAGCCGTAGATACACGTGTTTCGAACCCAGCAACGTCTGACGAGAGCTTCGTGGGTGTTTACGAAGCCGTGTGTATCTGCGGCTAAAACATTTTCTGTTACTACTATTAATCGCTCTTTGCATTGAGATAAATAGTCAAAAATATGTCTCAATTTAAAAATGAACTTGAGTCAGTTAAATATATGCTTGATATACGAGTATATTAAAAACAATGTATATAGAATCATACAGACAGACGGACATTACAAGCTAGAATATACTTATATATACTTTTTAGGGTCTTAGATACCTGTTTCAATACGTTACGAACCTGTTGATAAACTAAAATGACAACTTTCATACTATATGTGAAGTGTATAATAATTATAGCTGTACAAAATAAAATGTAAAAGAAATGAGGCAAAAAAAAAACTGATTTTAAGTTAAATATCTACAAGCATAAAACTTTCTTCCACCACCCCTGCCCGCCTTCTGCTGGCAGGACACTTCTCACTATACAAATCACTGCATAAACTTGGGCATTTCGAACGTCTGGCGTCTGACAGCGTTGATAATTATACTTGGATAATGTAACTGAGAGAGAGACAAAGAGGGAGACAAAGAGAGAGAGAGAGAGAACCAGCATCAAGCGATAGTTAGCAATGTATGTAATACAGCCGAATTACTTAGTGTAGTGTACAAAACTGTCGAAAAGTTGATTTTATTTCGCCATCACAGTTGCACAATCTTTCACAAGCACCTTTCTTTCGATTGAGACCGATAAACGATTTACAAACTTCGAACCAATACAATCGTACTTGTAAGTATCTTCAGAATCACCCGCATTTCTGTTGGACAGAGCTGAGAACCGAAATGATATGCTCTTGGATATCATGGGCTCTTGGATAACATGGGCTTTTGCAGGACTATCTGTAGTCGAATCTTTTTATCTACAGATTTAAGGAATATGTAAATACCACATTATCACTTAGGCCATAGGCATTGGATCATTGTGAAACCACATAATCTTTCCTACTTCTTTTACACCCATTACTGTAAACAATTTTCAATTAGAGGTATCACTCTTTACACCCATTACCAGTTTATCTGCTCACAATTACCTTCTATATTCCGGTGTCCAGGCACCCAGATGTGTTGGCTTCCGTAGTACTTGGCCATCTCTTTAAGGACACAGTGGTGGAATTTGTAGAAAATGTACACTTGCTTTTGGTTTGCATGTGTGTAGCCTAAGAACGTGTGTAGCCTTCTGCGTAGTAGATGCTATAATAGGCTGGTAGTGTCTGAAGAATTCTCTTATCCCCAGTTCCCTGAAAAAGTTACCATCCCGGACTTGAACTTAAAGCCATCAGTGAATGTATAGATGATGTGGTAGGGTGTCTCATTGTATCCTATATTACATGAATTGAGATATCATATTTTTCTATCGAAGGTCGTAGTTAGAACACAGTAATTCGTACTTGATGCGAGCTACTCTTGCAGTTGTGGAGTATTATCAAGTGCCAGAGTTTTCTCTCAGAGCTAATGCTGTAGTTGCTGTAGTCTTCTCTCTCTCTCTCTCTCTATCTCTCTCTCTCTTGCAATGATGTCAAGAGGGAGTAAGTGAAATACCACCTGCGGAACGTCAATGTAAAGTTCCACGGATGTAAGGTTCTGTACTTCTTTATACCCTATTTAGTTGCTTAAGCCTATTTAGTGCCGCCCTACGATACACATGAAAAATTGATACGGAGAATTCCCATTTTCTTTTAATGGTCCTTGTTGTGTTGGTCTTTATTTTTATTTGTTCTCTAGTGTTTCGTTGCAATTCAGCTTTCTGTTTAGCATCACACCAAAATACTTTGCACTACTATAATGCAATGTTGCAAGACCTTTTGAATACCTTAAGTGTTTAACTTTTGGGGAACGACAACTGGCATGAACGATTCTGATGGATCTCGCATTTTAGCTCAGTCTTTATTGGGTTTATGCTAAAGTCGCGAACCGCAGACTACTTTGAAAGTAGTATAAATCCGGTTTGCATTTGGTTGGAAAAGTTTTGCGGAAATTTACCTCTGATAACACTGGTTTGCAAAGTGAATTTAATGGCACTATATTTTTGTTATATACAATATATTGACATTGAAACATTGTTGGGAATAACGAATTCGCAAATCACTGCAATCTGATTTGTATTTTCATTTTTGTCACTCTCAAAAGGAAGACCAGAATTAGATGCATCTCGGCTGAAACAAGACAAGCTTTTGGCGCCACGTGTTAATATAACGTACTGTAGAGATCGTGATAAACTTTACCCAGATAGCCTAAATATGAATTTAAATGGATGTTCCTGGTTTTTTTAAGGATCTAAGACAGCATAACGATGCAACAGTGTGGCGGTGTATAATATATAGTTTGAAAGCAGTTCTCTTAACTATTTTAAACGAGAAACCATCAATCCCAGTCGGACCTGTTCTCAATACCAAAGAAATTGTTGAAATGTATTAAATACAAAGAGCACGACTGGAAAATTTGTTCCGATTTAAAAGTGCTGGGCATGTTACATCATTGTGGGCTTGGGCAACGTTGCATATAAGGCTCTGGTGAATAAAGTAAACATTGTACTTCTACCATAACACATAAAACTTGAACTATTTAAAAACTTCTTCAAAGCGTTAAACAAAGAACACCAGGCCTGCGCATATTTGAGTTCACTTTTTCCAAGACTTTCTCTCTATTGCGAAAACCATGGAAGGCATCTTTGACGGTCCACAGACAGGCGTAAATATGTCGTTAAAAACTAATTTTTTTTGCATTCACACTTGGATTTTACTCCGGAGTATCTCTGTGACGTAAGTGACGAGCACGGTGAAAGAGTTTTACCAAGAAATGAAAACTATTGAGCAGCGCTACCAAGGATTTTGGGATGGCAGAATGTTCCGCATCAGAGAAACAGATCCAAAGAACAACAGAACAGAACACAAAGCAAGGCACAAAATTATTTCTAATCTACCTAGCTTTATAATATTGAATACCAAACGTGTACAAAAATAATATATTCACAACAGTGAAATCAAAATCACAAATTCGAAATTCAAATCAGAAAAACGTTGGAAATTATATTAAGACCGTGAAAGAGTACATACTCAAATTACGTTGGGAATTCATTGAATTAAACTACATACTATCTGTATATAAATGGGCAAGCGCGAATCATTCACACCCTTTTCAACCCTCTTAAACACAACATGTTCGCTTGATTTTTATACCATTCACACCTAATGTGAAATGGTATTATCAATTTGTCTGAAAGTTTGTAACGTATTAAAGGAGGCATCGTAGACCCCATAAAGTATATAAATTCTTGTTCAGCTCGACGAGACGATTCGATCTAGCAATCTCAATCTGTCTGTCCGTATCAATATATCTATTGATCCCTAAAATAAGCGCAACAATTACTAAACGGAAATCATTGAAGCGATTCGTCTTGTAGACCTGATCAAGAATAAGTATATATGTAGACGATGCCTCCTGTAATGCGATACAAAACTTGTTTAAAACTGATACCAGGATACCATTTCCATGTCTGAATGGTATAAACCATAATCTTAACTTAGAAAAAAAAAAAATTATAATATAGTAAAAATATACATATTTTAGATTTTCACATTCGAAAAAGAAGCCTCCTTTAGCTATATAAGTGGTACTGAGAGCGCAGGCTGGCACAATGTTCTAGAAGTCGCGGTTCGAATCTCGTAGGAGGCTCTGAGGTCTAGAAAGCAACCATGATTTTTTCATTGTTGCAGCTCAAAAATATCCAGACCCAGTGCTTCCAGCGAGATCCGAACCACAGACCTTTCGGACACTGTGCCAACACTCTACCACTGAGCTAAAGGAGGCTTCTCACATTATTCTGGTAAACTGCCTTGAAGAACGAATTGCCACGAATGCGAAAATCTATTTTTAGAATCTACACATATACTTGTGTGTATATGCGGTGTGTTAGAGCGAGAGGTTGTTGTTCAAGTTGTGTTAACGGAATGTTGCTTTATTTTTCACTGTCTTCCTTCAATGCTGAGAGTGTTAGAGCGGGACAGAGATAGGGTGTATTTGTTTCTCTATTCTGCCATTTGTGAAAATGAAGGAATAGAAAGAAACCAGAAATGAAATCAGCTGGCGAAATACACCACTGTGACTGGATTAGTTTTTGTTAAAGAAAGAAGTTCAGTTTTTTGATTTAAATTTGAGTTAAATTATATTATTTAATTCAGCGGTAGTTCAATTTGTTAAGTTTATTTGAGTTCAATAAGACGTTTTAGTTTAGTTTAGAGATTTACATTAGTTAACATTTATTCGGTTCAGATGTAGTTTCATATTAAAAGCGGCGCCGTTCGGCAGAATGCTCAATTAATACAAGTCGCTTGCAGTTTAATAATTCGGTTTAAAGATGACAAAAATGATTGAACATAGAGAAAGTGCATTAAGCAAAATGACAAAAAACGCACTTACAGTGATATTCAAAAGTATTTATACAGGTTTTAAGTTCAAATCAAACCAAACAGTGACACTATTCCACAATGGCTGAGAGCACAAACAACAACATAGTCATGTACTCTGGGCTTTCATAGCTCTAAGTCGATATAAAAAACCTTTTTTAATTATATGTTTGTTCTGCGATAATACTTTACCAAATGTAGCGAAGATACTCTTCCTTTATTCCTTAGGGATGGTTCAGTATAAATTTGGTCAAGTTCTGATAATGGAATCCATGTGAAAATCATTAAACTCAGACAAAATGTGTGACAAAAAGGCCAGTTTAAAATTTAAATTAGTAGAAAAGAATTGTATCTATTCGAAGAGTTTGTGTAACCTATTCTTACTTACATTAAAGAAGAAACCAATTATTAGACAATGTCTTTTTTTTTTTGGTATATAACCTTCTCTAAATCCAGTGCAGAGGTTGACTGAATGTTACGTTATTTCCTTTTCTATAGTTCAAACTGTTTCTTTCAAAACTTAAAAATTCTTCACATTCACCATCAGTTTCAAATGGATCTGTAAGGATGCACCAGTTTACGGGCCATAACATCGCCGTACACAACGATTTGTGGTTTGTGAAATTGGATTCCAATGGAGGCAACTTCTATGGATAACATGCAGCGTGGATCGCGCAGATCGCTCGGGGCGTTCAAGAGTTTGGCATTGAACTCAAGAGGAATTTTTTGTGGTTGACTGTGCAGATTGTCCCGCCGTTGCAATTTTCGAGTGCAATGCTACGTTGTGTTGCTCCTCCTACATGAAAAAAGAAACTGCAGTTGAGTGTGCTCGACTTCGACATATCATATACCTTGTCTTAGGCTTTTCACTTGAATCACAGCCTTGTATTCCGGCTATATTCTGATCTGGACTTGTGTGTGACATTTTATTTCTCATATATGTCACAATAAAAAGATAGCAGGTTAATTTTATAGACTTTACTTAAAGTGGAAAAAGCTGAATTTAAAGGTTTCATATTTAATTTATAGTTTCAAAGATTTCGACGTTCCTACGGACAGACGGACAGACGTACGGATGTGTCTATATCAACACGACTTTTAATGTTGATCAAAAGTATGTTTTTCTAACTGGACCAGCCATGTCTCCTTTGTCGTATGGATAGATAGACTTAAGTTTTTGCATTAGTATGTAGCATCCAAAAGGAGGCATGGCAGAGCTCAGTTGGCGTCCATATTCTTGATCCGCATAAACATGTCTGGCGGTCTCACAGTCTGTTTGAACAATGAAATTTTGGAGATAATTAGATAATTAGATAATTAATTTGGATAATTAGACTCTCTTATTCGCTCTTCAGATAAAGTGCATTGAATATAAAAAGGTTTTTGCTATTAATTAAGAAACAAATGCCACAATTAATCTACATTTCGTGAAACCTTATAAAATATTCGACATAGGTCCAGCTCGAAATAAAATTACACATCCATGGATCACATAATAACCTTTCTTAGGGGCCCGGGATCAATGCGATTGTATTTTACACGAGTGCAAAGAAGTTGTTACGACATTTAAAAATAAGAGTTCGAAGAGTTTATCGAAGCACACTCGACTGCAGCCTTCATTCTCGTTTTAGTGTCATTTGTAGAATCTCCATAATTCATAAATAAAGAGAGAAAGAGACAGAAATCTCTAAAATTTTGAGAAACAAAGTTAGCTAAGCGTATTCGAGCAAACTTTTTAGTCGAACTTCAGTATTCGACATCACTTCGTCGGAGAGCGATCCTACTTATATTTTTTTTAAAGCAATAATAAATTTATTCAAACAGAAATAAAACTAACAAAAAACTAAAGAAAATTTCGAAAAATGTCCGCGACTTCTGCAAAGAGTTTGGCCGAATGTGATTGTCAACGGCATAAGCCCTTGCCGCGGCCCGTGGCGTCTCGTAAACCTGGTAAAGTGCAGTCTAGCCCAAAACCAGGAAACATGGCACGCGTGCTGTATCGCAAAACTTCCACCGTGTTGCAAAAAAATAAACGACCGCCAAAATTGAAAGGCGTCCAAAAGCGGAAGACGACGAAAAAGCGTACCGCCGGAGCTGCCGCGTTGGAAAGGACTGCAAAGAAACGAGGAAGACCGGCGGCAGGTAAGCCAAAAGTTAGGACAGACGGTAAAGCAGCCGCGGGAAAAAAGAAATCAAAGCGCTTGAGGGACGCCAAAAAATTCATGAAAAAAGGGGTTACAACTAAAAGGAAGGCGATAAAAGATAAGACGATGACCCAGAAGCCAAGTGTCAGCAATATGTCGAACACCCAATTCACTTGTGAGACGAATTCGCTTCAAGAATTCGACAGCGGAGGCGCCACCTGTTATGCACACGCACCACTGACGTTCCAAATACCGATTTACCCGAATACATTCGGTAGACAGCAGGACAATAACGCAGAAGAGAGTCAGTCCGGAGCAGTGAACCTTGATGAAACATGTTGCATCAATTTGCAACTAAGTCACACGCTTAACTACTTTTGTACCAAACCGGTGCAGTTGCGAAAGCCAAAGCCAGACGCTGATAATGCTGATAATAATAAGTGTACGAACAATAACGCAGAAGAAAGTCAACCCAGTGGAAACGTGGGCGAATCAAGTTTCCACAATCAGACAATTCAATTCTCATTCCCGGATCCTGATCCTGAGCCGGTGGAAATGACGAATGCCTCTGAAGATGTTGCCAGCGGCAGTGATCTGGAAACCAACCCGACATCTAATGGAAAACAGCCGTACGACTCCGGCTGCAAACAGTAATAAATGGAGTTACGCTGGCAAGTGATAAAAGCAACGCCTAACGCGTTAACCGGCGAAACACTTGCCGTACAGCCAACAGTCGGTTATAAATTGGGTACGATTCGCAAAGAAGATTACAAAATTGTTTTCTGTAAAAATGTTTGAACTAAATTGTGATAGGCGAAGTATAATATAAAAATAAATTAACAAAACCCATAAAAATAACAAGATTTTTGATAAACTTTGCTCAGAAGGTGGTTAGGTTAGAATGGTCGGACGGGTTCCCAACGTTTACTCAGCACTTGGGACGCAAACGTCCCGTTGTTATCTCCTTTGAGTTTTATATATGTAATTTGGGAAGTAATACCCCAGCTGCCTGAATTTTCTCCTGGACTGTCCGGTGCAATGACAGATAAGGTGATGGACGGTTATCAGTTATAGCAGCTTCCACAGCAGTCTTGTGAGGAGGCACACAGTCTCCAGGCATGCTGGCCTATGAAAGACTGTTTTCCGGTCATACTTAGGTCACGCTGCAGACTTATATAATTTTTATTTTAATTATTATTATAATAAATTCTACTACATATTCATAAATAGTGTGAAATGGAGTTATCAGTTTATTAGAAATTATGCATCGCATTAAAGGAGGCAGCGCTTCTTATTTAATTAGCTGCATTCAAAAAACTAATTGCCAGTGGATCAATGTCATCGTTTAGTCCTTGAAGATACATAGTAGGAGTAAATTTTCATTTCGTCTACTTCCAATGGAGTTTTTAAATTTCTGTAAAAGTGTTCTTTTTGGATAAGAACCATGTTGCATTTAGTACGAGTATGTTTTTTTTTTTAATATTTTTGATTGAAATCTCTGCAATACTTCGATATTCGACTCGGTTTCTGTTCTCCACAGCTGTATCCTGTAAGTCCAAATTAGTTTGGGAATGGCTTTAATTCTCTATATTTTTATCCGCTAGCTAGCTTTGAATTTGTACCGAACAACATTATACATTTTTTTGAACTTATTGTTTAGCTGACCTTTTTTATTGCCTTAATGTGTAATCGCCAAGTGATCCTGCTGTGCGGATGATAACCGGAAGTAACTTAGTTTGTTAACTTCTTTACTTTGTGAAGTGATCTTTTGGTTCAACACAAGCCTTGGGTTGTCACCACTTCTATTTGTGTATGCGACTTATATACACTCTTCTGTAGTTTATTTTAATCTTCCATTTTCATTATACCAAACTTCCAACAAATCTAGTTGGTTTTGTACCTATTCAGAAACTTCGACTGCCGATTGGCATGACGACAGGCATTAATATCTGTCATGATAGCAGATAGAGTTTTCTTAAAGTCTGGAAACTGCAAAATTTTTACCTAAAGTAAAAACCTTAAAAATGCTTTTCTTCCTTCTTATAAAGTAGGTTTTGAAAGATAATAATATATAAATACCTGTATGTAGTTTTATTCTCGTATAGTCCACATGGGTCGGTTGCCATATTTCGAAAAAAAAAAAAAATGGAAATTTTGACTCGCCCGATTTTACGGTTTCAGATTTTTTCCTGTACCATATTTTGTGGTCCATAGTTTAGACTCTGGCAAAGCTCCAAATTAATATTCGCAGTGAAATAGCCACCAAAACACATCCTTTTCAAAAACCAAGCATCAAAGCCAACAAGGCACATTTCATTCCGTTTTTGAAGTGGTTAGCTCAAAAAGTTTTACTTATAAATTAATTTGTTTTCCATATAAAAACTTTAAAACGGGTTGTCGGGCCTCTATTATAGTGTTAGTTCTCAATTATCTGATTGTTAACCCCATTGTCCATAGATCTTATATTTCACGCTGATATTGACTGTAATAAAAAAAGGTTTTTTGTATAAAAACCTAACAAGAAGGTGCTGCATTCCATCTTAAAGACGCTGAACGAATGTCGAATGTCTCCGGCGTATCTTTATACCGAACTTTATCAAGTTTGGATGAAACCTGAGTAATTACTAGAGTGGTTTCTGGAGACTTACTATGCTGAATGCACAGATTAGCTCCGAGTATCTAAATCAGCAATATGTAATTTCACACATCTAGATTTGGTTAAGTTGCAATGGCACACCCGTGAGAACTCACTTAGCACAATAATGTTCCAACATGATACCGTTATGATCTCTCCTAAGCCTTCAACTATCCTAACGTGAAGCAATGCAACTAAACCACTAACTCCCATACACATTTACACTCTCTTAGAGAAATCTTTGTAAAATTATCTAAGAAGCGGTTCCCGAGCACCGCAGTTATCCAATCAAACTCTTTCGATAAATAATACCATAATAAAAATTAGTATTTTCTGCAGTTTGTATTGAAGCATGTACTTGAATTATAAAATTGAATAGTTTCATTTTTAGTTGTTTTGGTTTCGTTCCATTCCACAAAATTCCATTCAGCCAGTTGCTACCGTGGTGGTCGTAGTCGGCGCCCGAGTAGTGGTTGTAGTCGTTGTGGTGGTTGTCGTGGGGGTGACTTTCTGTATGATGACACGTACACAGCCCGCATGATTTGGATGCGATTCGATCAGTTCATGTAGTGGCGACTGCAGTTGCAACTAAATGAATTGGAAATTACTTTTTTTTTTTTTTATTACTAATAACTTTTTGCATAAAACTTTAAACCATTGGTGTTGCATTTGCTAGCGTCCAGAACAATCCCAACGGCATAATTATGCCAAGCAGAGTCAGTGTTGCAAAACGCATTTTATAATCTACTAAATACGCGTAAAATCCGCCGCTTGTGCTTTTATAGTCGAATTCAAAAAGTTTTTACATTACATTTAGCTACAAACTCTAATATTAAATGTTTTGTATCTCGTTTTTTTTTTTGCTTTTAAAATGTGTATTATTTTTTTTTTCTTTCCAATTGTATAGTTTTGCTCTGATTGCGCGCGAACACAATAGATTATAGCGTTAATTTTATATCATTTAGAGCGTCAATCTCTGTATCTGTGTTAACAAATGGCAATAGAGCAATTAAATCAATTTAAATAGTAAATTAAATGGACAGCCAGACGGACGGACGGACGGACGGACGGACGAACAGCTAGACAGAGTTATACTATTGTACAATATAGAAACACTCACGTGCCTAGGGTGTTACTGATTGGCATTTGATTTCCGCTACTGATATTCGTATAGATACAAATATATGAGATACATTTATTGTGTGCAAAAGTGTGTTTTATTTGAGGTACCTTTTATATGCCAAAATTCGTTTAAAGTTTCATATTAAAGAATTGATACGAGAGTAGTTTGATAAGTAACTTTAAATGAAACACTGCTCCTGTCAACAACCGAATCTGTTATAAGACTACTCTAAAAGTATTGAGAAATTGCAGCATTTGTCGCTTTGTCTTTGACAGCGATTGAAAGCAGATATGAAAGGCAGACAGACGGACAGAAATTTGAGGGTTGCCGCACCGATTCGACCAAAAAAAAAAAAAAAACAACAACTAGTTCATCTACTGTTTGGTCACTGATGTACTGCAATGGATTTATATTTCATTCACATTCATAAACCGGTGCAAAAACTTGACAATATTGCGGTTAACCATCGTCAAGCACTACTTCGATGTTATCACACGATTAAGTTTGAGTTCAATTTCGGCACCAAACTGCTTACTGTCCGCCCTTTTTTTTTACATGTCAGAAGGATAAGGATATCATGTCTACTTTCAATGGCTGTCAAACACAAACTTAATGATACAGATTCCATACTTCAGGGGCTACCCTCAAATCAATATAACTTGAAATTCAAAAAGTTACTCACTTATCAAACTGACCTCGTAGCTTGATTAGACATTTAGTACTAGAAAGTGTTTAGATATAATCTTACTTACTTACAACTGTTTATCGGTCTTGATCGCGCGTAGGAAGGCGCACCAGCCTTCAGCCATAGTGTGTGTTTTAATATCAATTTTGCGGAGATCTTCCCAAACTTGATCTATCCAAAGCATGCTCAGCCATACTCTTCATGGTTGTCCACCAATTAAGCTTAGGTATCCCATTCAAACCTCTCGTCATGCAACTCCGCTGTCCATTCGGATAAGTTGACTGTGCAGTCACTGGAATATTATGCACTGAACTATGTCAAACTCATCATGTAGCTCATAGAGCACAGGGTGCAACGGAACTGAAACTCGTCACCAACTCCAATTGTTCAAAACACCCTACGAAGAATCTTTCTCTCGAACACTCCCAAAGATGCTATATGCGGTATTGTTCTGCACTATACAGCAGAACCGGAATTATCAACGTCTTAAGGATTTCTATCTTCGTGCTTTAAGAGCGCTTTACTTCTTATTTGCTTATTGAGCCCAAAGTAGCATATATCAGCAAACGTGATACTTCATCTGGCCACCAGGCTGACGTTGTTGATGCTGGTTATCTCTGTTCCCAGCTAAACAAAATTTTCTATAACGCTAAAGTTAAAATTTGGCATCCTCACAAACTGTCCAAGTCGTGCTGATGGTTTGCGAGTGGACACCAAGTACTTCATCTTGTCCTCCTTCATCGCTAGACCCATGAGCTGTGACTGTTTCTCAATCACCGAGAAAGCCTTGCATGACATGGATATCTTCAATGGATATCACACGATAAAGCATCACCCTGCTTGAAACATCTATTGGCATCAAAGCGCGCGGAGATGTTCTTACCTACTCTAGCGATGCTTTGTTTGTGTGATTTCGTCATCAAAGAACTTCGTTCTTACCGTCGTGTCGATAGCAATCTTATATTCGATAAACTGTTGGCGAACATCTCTGTTGTACTCACGGGCCTGAACCAGGATGTGTCGTAGAGTGAAAATTTCACCATTCGACTATAATATCCTATAAATTCATCCATGTATAGTTCCAGCCATTTACATAGTACGCGGAACACAAGGCTCGTCAACAGTTAGAAAACTGGAAACGTGACCACACATTTTCTTATTAACCAAGAATTCGCATGGCAACTATACGACAACTATACTAGATGTCACAGGACAGGATCGCATTTTTTGTATTGCGGTGATGTTAACCTTCTGATTGTCGAGAACATCAAGCAGACGAATAGTTACCCATAAAGGAATATCCATAAATCATTATGCCTACATCGAAGATTCCTCATCAAAGATGCATTGCATCCGAGGCATCTTCTGTGCCTTCACTGGTACAAATATGTTTTGTGAAGGCAGTTACCTTCTCACAATTTGTTCATGCGGTAACGGACGCTCAGTGTCCACCCAGAGTATAGGGTGGGGTTGACTATTACTGGTGAAACAAAGAAACCAATCGGACTTGATGCTATTAATACCAATTCGGCCAATTATGAAGTTTGTAAATAAACTTGTAACTGTGTGGCACCTAGAGAGTCTATGTTGCGAGTTTAGTTTCTCTAAGTCTTTTCTAGTCAGCGAACTTTTCTCTCAGACAGATTTATAAACGGACGTGGCTAGTTCCTCTGAAATTTTTTCGAAAAGCGCCTCACATGTTTTCCTCTGAGAATTGAAGTCGCGTTCGTAGAGTTCCTGCACAATAGCCAACTTGTATGGTTGGTAATGAAGGTCTTCGTGAAGAATTCGCCTCACTGAACTGTAGCAGAATTCAAGGGCAGACGCATATTGACGCGCAGAAAACTGCCGGGATCGCAAGATTACTGCTCTTACTGCCGCAATGTTGTCTGTTAATCTGATAGGCCGAAGGACTCCAAGCTTCACGTTACATTTTCCGTTACATATATCGATATATTTTTGATAATTTACACCCTTAGCTCGAACTAAGCTCACAGATGTTTAAAACGAAAGAAAACATTTAGGGGCATCCCAAAAACAAATTGCCAGTTCATCAAATTAATATGCTAGCGCATTCTCAAATTAGAAAACTTGGAATGTGAGAAACAAAACTTTTAATTCGACTGATTGATTGTATTCGAAGCATATTTTAAAAATATTCCATCAACTAATTTCATTTGTTGCTGTTTTTCTTTTCCTTTATTTAAAACATAAAAATGTTGATTAATATATTGTAAACAAAAAAGGATATAAGATACTTAGTTATATTATAAGGTAACAATTGCAGTAGTTCAACGATGCTTTATCATGTGCCATTATTTCCGTGCCGTTCAATATGCCAGCAAGACAGCATTTAACCCGACGTTGCGGCTGTTGTGGGTGCTGTACCATTTCTTGGTGGTGGTGCACCACTGGGACGCGGATGATGATCACCATTTCCAGGTGCTGCCAGCTCGACAGATTTTAATGCAGTGCCATCATTCAAAGCAGCTGTTGTCAGATGACGATGTACACCAGCAGCAGCAGCAGCAGCATCAGCAGCATTGACTGCATTTAATTGCAACTGAAAATACAAGGATAGCATTTTTTAAAAGGATTTTTAAATTATTTAAAATTTTAGATACATACAACACAGCTTATAGATACTAGTACTACCAAAAAGGTAAAACCGTATGCGAAACGTTGCTTTGAATACATGCTTGTTATGCGTCAAAACTTTAAATTAGAACAGATGTCAAGTTCAATGCTTTTCAATTGTGTCGAGGTGAACTTCTGTGCACTGCTATTTATATGAAACTATGGCCAGATACGTTTTTCGATTCGATTTAATTGTTTACTTCCAACTAATTGTGCTGATGATTTGCTAAATTTATTTAATACAAATCAATTTGCGTTTTATTTTCAAAAAATAATATTTATCTATTGTGCGCAACAAGCTGTGACTGTAACAAAATTAAACTAGACAGCAAGTCGATAATTGCATAATTAAGCGCACAATTTGTATTTGTATCTGAGCATGTGTAAAAAAATCGAATCGCATATTATGAAATTTCACAAATCACCACAAATGACAACACACACAAATTAAGTACATATGTGCGCCCCCAACACAACTGAGATACATTTCACATTATAAAGATACACCGCAAAGTATGCAGCAAAAGGTTAAAGTTTATCTGCCACAAACTTTCTTTAAAGGCAAACTAATAAAATGTCAACGCCTTGCCTTGCCTTGCCTTGCCTTGCCTTGCGTCATGGCTTGAGTGAGAGTGTGTATTTATAGCTAAAACTTTGTAGCTACTTTTAGCGTCCGTCCATCCATCCGTCCGTCTGTGCATGCCATGCCATGCATGTATCTTAACTAACGTATTTGATGTTGATTTGTCATTCGCCGCTGGTACAATACCTTATACTTCATGCTTCAATTTTGTATTTGATCTACTATTGCAACTGATGACAAACAGTGATAAACATAAACGTGTCAGGAAACTTTTATTATGTCACAACCCCGCCTACGCTCTGTGTATCTTATAGATACACGTATATAGATACGTATATTGTAGCTGTATGCATAGCTACTTGCCTTTCGGCTTCAATTTATATATTTGTATCTGAGAGATGCTCTTTTTGCATTACTTTTCGTTTGACAGATTTGACAGAATGTCTGTAGATCATCATAAAAAAGTCGTAAACTTTTCTATAGGTATAGCATATATTGTAGTTTTTATTTAAGCAGTAGCGTGGAAGTTCGCATGGAATATTGCTGTTTGCTCTCTCTCTCTCTCTCTCTCTCTCTCTCTCTCTCTCTCTAAATGTATCTATCACTTACGTACATTCGCTTCAAATAAAGCTATAGACAAAATCATAAAACATTGCTCTTGCTGCACTTATTTGATTTTTATAATAAGTTCTTTCGACTTATTGTTGGCATATTGATGTAAAAGATACAGATGCATATGATGCATAGTGTCATATTTATTGTGCAAAGTTTTTTATATCTTCGAAGACAACTGAAAAAGTCATAAGATTAACTTCAAACTTCTAATTTGTGGCTTTAAAGCAGTTGCTTCATTGAAGTCTTGAATGAAGTTGTCAAAATTTAAGATGGTTTAAGGTGCTACGCACCTGCTTTACCATGTGAAGCTCGAAGTTGGACCTAGTTTCTTTCATTTTGAAACGTATTTTAATGTATTGGAAGCAAAAATTAGTTCGGTCGGTTTTTCGTGCTCGTGTATTTATTTCAGAACAAAATCAATGAAAAGATTAATCAAAGTATTTTCCAACGCTGGTTACTACTGTTTCTCAACGAATTCCAACTCGAAAAAATGTCTCGTCTTTAGAGGCGATCCAGGTTAGTTGGCAATTTTCGATTTCTGCGAAAGAAATGAACCGATTTGCTGCCAAATCGTGCTGCATGCGTCGGAGCAGCCAGTAATCAGAAGGAGCAATTGTAGCAGATTGTAGCAGCTCACAGTAAACAGCATACTTTTGGTCGGTTACAGTTCATAAGATACTCAATTGCCTTAGATTAGGTTAGAATGGTCGGGTGAGTTGCAAACGCTCATACAGCAACTTCGGACATGCTTTCTTTAAAGCCATGGAAAATTTTGTAGTGAGATTTTCTGCCTTGCTGAAACCAAGTGTCGCCGACATCGCCGGCTTCAATTTTCAAGTTTTTTGTTTTATAAACATTATTTCTTCAGTGAAAAAATGCGTGGTGAAAAATGTTTTCTGTGTGTGTGTGTGTTTTTTTTTTTCACCACGTTATTTCCGTTCACCACGATTTAGTTGTTTTTCCCTGAACTCTAAAAACAACTTTGTGAATTTCGCATAGAACCACAGCGCATAACAATGAATTCTGGTACTACTTATATGTAGTAGTTTAATGGATAAGTTTGCCAGTAGAATACATGCACCTATATTTTTATGCTTTTAGAATACGTTTCTAATTAGTTAATAGTATTTTTTGTATCATTTCATTTATAGTTAAACACCTGTGGGGCATTTACATACATGGGTTCAAAGTAATTTGCTTTTGCTTTATCTAATATTGAATGCAGTGCATATGTACGAGTTTACCTATATGAATACCATTTTCACCCTCAGGTGTGTTGAAAAATAACCAACGATTAAAATATATACTACACTAATCCGTTATAAAAAATGAAAGGAGATAAAATAAAAAGCCCACATGAATTACAACGCTTTTATCTTTCATTTGTACATAAGTATGTTCTAGTAACTCCATACTTATTAGTTGGGACATAGGTACACATCGTATATAAAATATGTGGGGGCTGTTTACAAGTACTGAGACAAATGTGTGTGGACTGGGCATAGACATGTATGTGGTTGTCCTTCGTCAAAGGCATTAGTTTCTCATGTTGGTTAATTGAATATGCGTATTTGCTGGCAATTCAGAATTTGAAGTTGATTTAACTTTTTTTTTTTTTTTTTAATGTTTTGGTAAAAGAATTTCTTTCTTTATTTCCTTTCCTTTTTTTTTTTTTTGGAATACAAACAATGTTTGTTTGTTTGTTTGTTTGTGTGCTTAGGTCACTTGTATGGAAAGAAAGCAAACAACGTTTATGCACAAATTGAATTGTTAATGAGCCTGACAAATGTGCAGGAATATGTTTTCTAACTACGCAGCTTGTTTGTTTGTTTGTTGTTTAGATTGGTTTAGTGTTGTCTGTGGTTGGTTGACTGGTTGGGAGATTTGCTTCGACGCGTTGTATTTAAAATCTGCTGAAAGCAGAAAGGAGAAGGCTTTTGAGATAATGTGTTAGAGCATATAAATTGTTTCGGTATTTTATGGTGTTTTTCTTTGTATATATCACAAATTTTTCAAAATCAGTCGAACTATAAGCATGGAACCACTAGGTTCGTATTTCTTTTAGTATAAAGACAGATCCAATGATTGAAATGAAGCAGATTGATTGGCAAGACGTCAGCGATAAAAATTTTTCTAGAAATGAATTAGCGAAAAGAGCACAAAATGCAACAAATGCAAATGTTGTTAAGCAACAAATATAAAATTGCACTCTTCCGACGAAGTATGGTGACACTGAAAATAGTAAAGCTGCAATTATTCAGATACCAAAAGTTGTGCTGGTGCTATTATTCCTAATAGCCTCCCAACTATGGCATATTGTTGGTTTTATATACCTACAGGTATAGGTTCTAAGTCATCGTTGGGCGCCCCATGTTGGGCGCCATTATCATGTAGCTATTCATGTTCATTTGGATTAATTCTAATAATTAATAATTTTGGTTTTGTACAATATGCTGCACTCTGTGGATAGCTGCTTAATCTCCATATCCCACCATCACATCAATAACTGAAATTGACTATTCTGAGTTAAAAAAAAAAAAAAATGAATAAAACTCAAACAAAGAAAACTAATAAATCGCACTCTACCGAGCAAGTATGTTGGTACTGAAATTAGTAAAGCTGCATTCATTCAGTTACCAAAAGATGTGCTGTTAGTGTTCTCCACTGTACCCTAACCAACCATGGTACTTTGGTGATTTTATATACCTATAGGTTCTAACTCGTCGTTGTCCCACGTTGGGCGCCATTATTATTATGTAGCATGCAGCTAATCGTTTTCATTTGGATTAATGTACCCAGGCACGGATTAGGCTGCCCATAATGTCCGAACAGATCAACATGATCGACAAATCAACATGATCTTTCTCCTCTCAAAGCTGTACAGCCACTAATATAAGTTTTCGCTTCTATTAGTAAACAACATCCGTTTTCGGTAAGTGTTCGGCTTATATGCATGTAAGCAACTAACTTTTGTTGTTATAGTCTAGTATATTAATTTGAAAACAAAGTTTGTAGCACCCAGAAGAGTGTGTTAGAGACCTCTTAAAGTATGTACACATATTCTTGATCTTTTCGAGCATGCTAGTCGATTTAGCAATTTTCATTTGTCTGTCCACAGTATTAATACGGTAAGTAGTTCCTCAGTTTTCATTAAATTTTTCCTAAAAATGCTTTTTAAAAGAATCACTCCGATTCTTTTAAAAAGCATGCGTTCGAAAATTGTAGCAAAATTTCGAGTAGCGGAAATAAGAGCATTTGACGTCTTGAGAGCTTAATGACCAGTCATAACTTATACGAGTACAATTATCATAAAAGAAATTGCATTGACTTATTTTCCGTTGACTCTTTTCGTTGGTACATGCCTAAAGGGTGATTTTATATTTCTAATAGTGATATTTGTTTCGAAAAGTCTAACATTCGAAACGTGCTTAGAAAGAAGTTGACAGTGAATGTTTTTGAATAAAAGAAATGTTTTGTTTGTGAATTTAAATCTCGGAAATGTGAATTGTTCAGAAAACTTAAGCAATGTTTGGCTTATAGATATGAAATTATCATTAAATCTTAAGATTGGACATAAGTTATCTGCGAATTAGTTATCTCATTTGAATTAGTTTATTTTTTCGATTGTTCTCCTCACTTGAATTTACATAAAACGTAACGATTTCAATTTGGGATGCTGATGTTTATAAGGAAGAACCCTGCATTCCGTTATCGCATTGAATAAAATAAATTCGAGTACCATGAAAATTTGAGTACCGAAAAACGATAGCGTGTAACCTTATTGCGACAATGTTGGTCCTTCAAGCCGGATCTGGCAAGTAGTTGCTTTTCGTTTTCGACACCTTGCAGTCGCAATTTTAAAGTCTCTGTTATATTTGTTGTTTTTAGCACTGTTTTTTTTTTATTATTTAGAATAAAGTCATAATACTGGCACTTTGATATTGCGCGAATAATTTGATCCTTCGAGCCGGACACTTTTATTTTGATCCATGCATCCAACCATACATGCCACATTACTTGGCATCTTGAAGGTGTGGCGTGTGCTTTTGAGTATTACAAAATTTGTTTCATTGGTAGTTTAAAAAAAATGGACGCATCCGCGGAATCTAATGTCTAATGACCGAGTCAGGCAACGAACTGGACGCTAAGAAATGTGTGAATGAGGAAGGCCCATTACTATCTGCTTATATGTCAGCCGTTATGCAAAGACAGTATATGCAGGAAATGGTCAAAGCGCTGCCAGCTCCATTGCAAAACCTCATTGTCGTACTAAAATATATTCAACTAAATCGTATTAAGCTTGAGGACGATTTGTTTGAAGAGGTCTATAAATTGGAGAAGAAGTACCAACTTCTTTACCAGCCGTTTTTTGATGAAAGGAAAGACGTTATCAGAGTATGCAAAAGGTATGGCTCACCATATTCCGCAACTCGGAAATTTTTGGCTTAGCATTAATACGCGCGAGCGCATGAATGCCTGACCAATAGTTGAATTACGAACGCATGACCAATTCTGTATTTCCGCGCGATAAAGTTACTTCCGTTAGAAAATATCTAAGCAACTCGTTATATCGCGCCTAAAGAATAAGATCAACTGCTCGAATAAGCGAAAAACAATAGTGGAGCGTTGTAATGAGAAAGAAGAGCTTTTGCTGTATGCACAATTCCTTCTTCAAAGAAAAATACAAAGTTCTATAGCTGCTAAAAACCACCCTATTGCTATATTGCCATGCAACATTCGTATTTAGAGAACTACAGTACATAATTCGCATTAAGAACAATAACATCAAATAACTATATCAACGAATCCAAGCAGCAAAAAATTAAAAAAGGACATAAAAGAAAAATAAAACCAAACGAAACCACAGAAAAATTATAATTAAATATTTTATCACACAAAATGTATATGAAATGAAAGGCAAAGGGAACGACTACTGAATCTATGGAATGGTATGGTATGATATGGAATGGGGCTAAGTTTAGTTTCGCAGAGCATATGAACAATGCCATGAGGAGGAGTGAGTGAGTGAGTGAGTGAGTGAGTGGAATGGTATGGAATGGTACGAGTATGGATGAATTCATGCTGTTCTTTCTTCTGCAATATATATGTATTTAACATATTGTAATAATACACACATGAACACAATATGCCCGTAAGTGCAAAAATCTACGCTTCCAAAACAGTTGCTCAGTGGCTCAGCTCAGCTCACACTACTCAAAAATACAATATAGTATTTTTGTACTGGAATTTCTTTGGCAGCCCTTTGCATATACTTGTATGGTACACGTACATATTTCGGTTTTGTAATAGCTGTAAGAGGCACGAGGCGCGCGAGCATTGCATCCTTTTAATAATTTTTTGTTGTTGTTTCTTTTCTTTTTTGACAATTTTGTATGAATTTTAATTATAATATTTCTATGTTCATTTATGAAAACAATCAAAAATGACTTTTGTACTTTGTGCACTATAGTACTACACGTACTATTTTGTACATACTTGTTACTGGCCGGCCACACAGCGACAGCGCCAGCGCCAGCGCCAGCTACAGCGACAGCGGCAGCACGGTTCGGGAACGTTTCGTTTCACACATTCCATGCTTGAGATTCCCATGCCGCTGACAGCTGACAGTAGTTAACAGGGATGCATACGCTGCCTATGTTGGTCGAAATTGTCTCTCTCTCTCTTTCTCGCATTTATTGCCGCCAGCAGTAGCAGTCAAATTGTAAGACAAGTAGCTACAAGGATGGAAGCATGGATGGATGGTTGGAGTAGTAGAAATGACAGGCAGGCATGATTGTATCACTTACCTGTATCTGCTATATCTGTACCAACTAACCAAACCAAACCAAACCCAACCCAACCCAACCCTATACAGATACGATTTGTGTGGGCGTAGCTGACGCTGCATAAGACAACATCATTGTCATTGCCAGCGGAGATAGTCACATACTTCTCTCTCATATATATATATATATATATATATATATATATATATGTGTATGTATGTATATATATGCTATAAGATCAAAAGCATCGTGGAGCAGAAGCGCAGCATGCGCGCAACGAAATGAAAGTTAGAGAACAGTGCATAAACAAGTTAGCAGCGCTTCCGTTTCCTGTGTAACTACGCTGCTGAATGCTTTTGTGTCGCCGTATCTCTTTTTTTTCACTTCTATCCATTTAGTTTTTCTATAGTTTTTGGCTTTTTATACTCACCATCATTTCTTTATTTTTTGTTGTTCTTTTTTTTTTTTTTGTTGGCTGAAGGTTTCGTGTAGCCTCTGCCCGTAGGCGCACTGGGCATTTACGCTCGGATTGTTGTCGTTGCAAAATTTTGCATGCATGTCGCTTTTAAACATGAGCATGAGCCTGAGCCGCTCTGTCATTATGAATTCTGATGACATTTTCGGTGTTTTTTTGGGCAGTTTTTTTTTATTTTTATTTTTTGGTGGTTTTTTTCTATTATCTCCCGGCTAATTAAGAGCATGCAGACTGTTGTAGCTGTTGATTGTGGTTTGAGTTGAGTTACATTTGTGCAGCAGTGGCATTTGTCATCACAGAACGTGCACCGATGCAGAAAGTAAAGCAGTGTTGTGTTTACAAGTAGTACCTTTGGGAGCACACAAACACATTTATTGGTTCGAGTGCAAATTCTGATGAAGTCACTAATTGAAACTGTTTACACAAAGCAGTAGAAGTCGATTTGCGTGCGCTGAGTTTTTTTTTTTTATATTGTAGATACGCGCGTGTTGGATATATTAAAGTGTGAGTTTTAAGCTTGAAATTGTAGTGTGCTTAGAGCCAAGCTTAGAGCCAATATATTGAATGTCTCACTCCGACAAGCTCTAAATTTTCTATATAAAGAGCTCACGCAAGCATACAGCCAGCCACCCGCTGAAGTAGCTTCGCCCATTAGAGAACGTACTGGCAAATGTGCTTGTAGTGATGAAGACAAGCCCGTTGCTTTTGAAGCACATCTTGGAAATGTGTTCCAGCTAAATTCACAAATGGTTTATCCTATCCTAAATCACACTCAACCACTAAGAGTCAAGAATATCAAAAAAAAAAAAAAAAAACAAAATGTTCATTGTACTTCCTAATCCATTGTACTTCCTAATTATGCACCTCACAATCCTAATTTCCGCATTATTCAAATGAAATCAGTATCAGTAATGTTTGACAATTCAACATAGAAAGACTCACACCTCAACAATGTCTCCCAAATTATTCAACTGTATTACGAAAATCGGCGTTCTGTGAAAAATGTTCTTCGTGCACTTCGAGCAACATACGGTGTGCTTCATCGACCTTCCGAGCCCACTATTGCCACTAATACCATTCGCAATTTGAAGTCTCAGTGTACGTTATTGAATGTTATGCGACCGAATAGACCACATCCAGCTCGTAGTGAGAAGAATATTTTAGCTGTAGGGGAGAGTGTGAAGACTGAAGACCAAGACCAATTGATTCGACTCCGTGCGCAGCATCTTGATCTCTCGTATGGAACAACTTGGCGTGTTTTACGACAGGATCTTGGTTTAAAGACTTACAAAATCCAACTCATTCAAGAATTGAAGTCGCCAGACTTGAATTAACGCTATAGTTTCAGTCAATGGGCTGTTGTTGTTTATGCCCTTAAGTTTGTACTCTCAGCCATGATGGAAAGTGTCGAACATTTATAAAATCATTTTCAAGGTCTTCGAGAACGTTCGAAAACGTAGACAATGTTACTCAGTCTGTACGTGACAACCCGGACCTTTCGATTCGGAAGCGTGCTGTGGCTTTAAACGTGCCTAGATCATCATTGTTCCGCATTTTTAGCAACTTCACGCACGTCCAACAGGTCTCTACCACGAGTTCATGAAATTTTTCCTGGCAAATTGATCTCCAGGAGAAGTGACATAAATTGGCCTCCACGAAGTCCCGATTTAACCCCTTATGGACTTTTTCCTGTGGGGTTACATCAAATCTAAAGTTTACGGCAACAAACCGACTTCCCTGGCACAATTAAAAGAAAATATCCGTCACGAAATGGCAGCCATCACGGAGAATACCATCAACACCATCACGGAGCTGTCATAGGAAATTTTAGTGCTCGATTAAATGAATGCCGTGAACGCAACGGTTTACATTTGGACAATATCATTTTTAAGAAATAAATTCCCAAAGTGTGTATTCTAATATATAATAAACATTTTTTCAATAAACTTATTACTTTTTTTATCGATTTTTTAATTGTGAACTACTCTTTTGAGACACCCTGTATTAAACTACATCTGAACTGAATAAATGTTAAATGTAGATCTCTAAACTAAACTAAAACGTCTTATTAAACACAAATAAACTTAACAAATTGAACTACCGCAGAATTAAATAATATAATTTAACTCTATAAATCAAAAAACTGAACTTCTTTCTTTAACAAAAACTCATCCAGTCACAGTGGTGTATTTCGCCAGCTGATTTCATTTTTGGTTTCTTTCAATTCCTTCATTTTCACAAATGGCAGAATAGAGAAACAAATACACCCTATCTCTGTCCCGCTCTAACACTCTCAGCATTGAAGGAAGACAGTGAAAAATAAAGCAACTTTCCGTTAACACAACAACAACAACCTCTCGCTCTAGCACGCCGCATATACATACAAGTATATGTGTAGATTCTAAAAATAGATTTTCGCATTCGTGGCAATTCGTTCTTCAAGGCAGTTTACCAAACTAACGTAAGAAGCCTCCTTAGCACAGTGGTAGAGCATTGGCACAGTGTTCCAAAGGTCGCGAGTACGAATCTCGCAGGAGGCGCTTTTGGACTCAGAATTGAAATAACTTTTTTTAACTAGTATTATAATTTTTTTTTTTCGTCCGTTTAGCTTGAAATTTGATTTGGTGGATTTTAGTGGACAAACGCTTCATATACAAATGGCCGTGTTCCCGCCCACTTTTTGAGACATCTACCAGTGAGCGTGTACCACCCACTTTCTGGGGTAGCCCCTATTTAAACCTCCACTTTTATGTTTTACAATAGTATTTAAAATTTCGTGAGAATGGTATTAGAGCTTCGGTTCAACCGAAGTCAACGTTTTTTCCTGTTTTAAATTATCGCATACACAAATAGAAGTGGTGACACACCAAAGCTTGTGCTGAACCAAAAGTACATTTCACAAAGTATTGAAGTAATCCTTCTATCATCCGTATAGAAGGATCACTTGGCGATTACACATTAAGGCAATAAAAAAAGTCAGCTAAATACTAAGTTTTTATCTAGGTTGCTAGATAAAAAGTCACAGCTTAGTTAGCTAGCGAATAAAATAGAGAATTAAAGCCATTCCCAAACTAATTTGGACAGAAACCGAGTCGAATATCGAAGTATTGCAGAGATTTCAATCAAAAATATTAAAAAAAAAACATACTCGTACTAAATGCAACATGGTTCTTATCCAGAAAGAACACTTTTACAGAAATTTAAAAACTCCATTGGGAGTAGACGAAATGAAAATTTACTCCTACTATGTATCTTCAAGGACTAAACGATGACATGGATCCACTGGCAATTAGTTTTTTGAATGCAGCTAATTAAATAAGAAGCGCTGCCTCCTTTAATGCGATGCATAATTTCTAATAAACTGATAACTCCATTTCACACTATTTATGAATATGTAGTAGAATTTATTATAATAATAATTAAAATAAAAATTATATAAGTCTGCAGCGTGACCTAAGTATGACCGGAAAAGACTGACACTCTTTCATAGGCCAGCATGCCTGGAGACTGTGTGCCTCCTCACAAGACTGCTGTGGAAGCTGCTATAACTGATAACCGTCCATCACCTTCTCTGTCATTGCACCGGACAGTCCAGGAGAAAATTCAGGCAGCTGGGGTATTACTTCCCAAATTACATATATAAAACTCAAAGGAGATAACAACGGGACGTTTGCGTCCCAAGTGCTGAGTAAACGTTGGGAACCCGTCCGACCATTCTAACCTAACCACCTTCTGAGCAAAGTTTAACAATCAAAAATCTTGTTATTTTTTGGGTTTTGTTAATTTATTTTTATATTATACTTCGCCTATCACAATTTAGTTCAAAAATTTTTACAGAAAACAATTTTGTAATCTTCTTTGCGAATCGTACCCAATTTATAACCGACTGTTGGCTGTACGGCAAGTGTTTCGCCGGTTAACGCGTTAGGCGTTGCTTTTATCACTTGCCAGCGTAACTCCATTTATTACTGTTTGCAGCCGGAGTCGTACGGCTGTTTTCCATTAGATGTCGGGTTGGTTTCCAGATCACTGCCGCTGGCAACATCTTCAGAGGCATTCGTCATTTCCACCGGCTCAGGATCAGGATCCGGGAATGAGAATTGAATTGTCTGATTGTGGAAACTTGATTCGCCCACGTTTCCACTGGGTTGACTTTCTTCTGCGTTATTGTTCGTACACTTATTATTATCAGCATTATCAGCGTCTGGCTTTGGCTTTCGCAACTGCACCGGTTTGGTACAAAAGTAGTTAAGCGTGTGACTTAGTTGCAAATTGATGCAAGATGTTTCATCAAGGTTCACTGCTCCGGACTGACTCTCTTCTGCGTTATTGTCCTGCTGTCTACCGAATGTATTCGGGTAAATCGGTATTTGGAACGTCAGTGGTGCGTGTGCATAACAGGTGGCGCCTCCGCTGTCGAATTCTTGAAGCGAATTCGTCTCACAAGTGAATTGGGTGTTCGACACATTGCTGACACTTGGATTCTTCTCTTTTATCGCCTTCCTTTTAGTTGTAACCCCTTTTTTCATGAATTTTTTGGCGTCCCTCAAGCGTTTTGATTTCTTTTTTCCCGCGGCTGCTTTACCGTCTGTCCTAACTTTTGGCTTACCTGCCGCCGGTCTTCCTCGTTTCTTTGCAGTCCTTTCCAACGCGGCAGCTCCGGCGGTACGCTTTTTCGTCGTCTTCCGCTTTTGGACGCCCTTCAATTTTGGCGGTCGTTTATTTTTTTGCAACACGGTGGAAGTTTTGCGATACAGCACGCGTGCCATGTTTCCTGGTTTTGGGCTAGACTGCACTTTACCAGGTTTACGAGACGCCACGGGCCGCGGCAAGGGCTTATGCCGTTGACAATCACATTCGGCCAAACTCTTTGCAGAAGTCGCGGACATTTTTCGAAATTTTCTTTAGTTTTTTGTTAGTTTTATTTCTGTTTGAATAAATTTATTATTGCTTTAAAAAAAATATAAGTAGGATCGCTCTCCGACGAAGTGATGTCGAATACTGAAGTTCGACTAAAAAGTTTGCTCGAATACGCTTAGCTAACTTTGTTTCTCAAAATTTTAGAGTAGTACTTTTGTTTTGATTTCTGTCTCTTTCTCTCTTTATTGATGAATTATGGAGATTCTACAAATGACACTAAAACGAGAATGAAGGCTGCAGTCGAGTGTGCTTCGATAAACTCTTCGAACTCTTATTTTTAAATGTCGTAACAACTTCTTTGCACTCGTGTAAAATACAATCGCATTGATCCCGGGCCCCTAAGAAAGGTTATTATGTGATCCATGGATGTGTAATTTTATTTCGAGCTGGACCTATGTCGAATATTTTATAAGGTTTGACAAAATATGCATTAATTATGCCATTTGTAATTAATAACAAAACCAAAAACTTTTTTTATATTCAGTGCACTTTATCTGGAGGGCAAACACTACTTCCTTTTCAGTTGGCAGAATAGAGAACAAATACACTCTATCTCTCTGTCGCGCTCTAACACTATCAGCATTGAAGGAAGATAGATACATTTGAATGAAATTATCTTTAAAACGTGAACATCAGAGATTTCTCTTTCGGTTCATAATATGTATATGAAAACTGTCCACATTGGTCACAGTTCATTTAACTTTTTTACTGTCCAATGTAGACAGTGTGTAGATTACAGAGATAAGTGGGTTCTTCAACAATTTGAAATCGATTTCTGTTTTTTTCATTTTTATTTTTTTACTATTTATTAAGTTTAACATATTTTAAATAAGGTTCGGTAATATATATATAATTATAATATATAATTTCTGTACATAGAAAATTAGGCATGAAACAAACTCAAAACAATTTCAAAGACAGCAACTTTTTATAAGAATATACGTTCAAAAATTAATTGAATTCATTTTAACAATGTATTTTTCATTTTTTAAATAAATTGTACAAATTTGCAACAAGATATGTCTGTCTGTCTGTCTGCCTGTCGGTCTGTCGGTCTGTCTGCCTGTCGGTCTGTCTGTCTGTCTGCCTTCCTGTCATACTCACAAAGTTAACTAAAACTTAGAAACTACGCAAAAAAAAAATCATCTTAGGAACATTAACGAGTAAATTAAGATAATAGTGTTGCAAAAGGTAACTATCTGGTATAGTACCGTTAAATGTCAGTGTTGTTTAATTTTTTATGCAGTGTTGGTGGAGGCAGTTCATGAACTTTAATGCTCTGCAGCTGTACAATTGTTGTAGGCTTTGCGGGCAAAACCATCTTCTTCTCGCGACGCCGTTCCACCCAGCGACGCACAAATGGCGTAAGAAGACGCGGATCGACGTGCTCAATATCGCTTTCACCGAGCACTAAGCTGGTAATGAGCGCAACTATAATAGCGATGAGAGCGCCGAAGAGCGTAAAATAAAGATAGGAGATTTTAGAGAGGCGAAATGTATCATCGTCGGATGAAGCGCTATATGTAAAAAGAAAAGAATAAACAGAGAGAGAGAGAGAGAGAGAGAGAGAGAGAACATTTATTAATTATGCATTGACATTTTACAACACTATTAATACATACCTTTCACCCAAGAGTGTTGCATTCGCCGGTGTCATGTAACTATAAGTATATTCACAGCCCTCATTCGAATACGGCTTACGTGTATAGACAAAACCGCCACTGGCTAGATCCAATTGCGAACTGACACACATCCAGATCATAACCACGAGACTGGTAAGTCCACCGACTAGCGCACCCTGTAAGTAGTAATTAAGTTTACTTGTGATCTATTGAATTGAATTTCTCATATATATACCTTTGAGTTGATCCACGGTATCATGATACCAGCAGTAAATATTCCCAATAATGGACCATTGGCCACAGAAGACACTGTTATGGTTAGCTGCAGCACAGTGCCTAATTTTTCTACTACAAAAACAAGCGCTACAAAGAGTACGCCAAAACCTACAACCACACTACGCATTATCAAGGCTGTGTGTGTCTCACTTAGTGGTGTCTTACGTCCGATCTTTACAAAATCCTCTAACACCACAGCCGATATTGAATTCAAACCGGTCGAGAGCGAAGAGAGTGCTGCACTAAATACACCAGCGACAAAGAGTCCTGGCAAACCGGGATACTGACCCAACGTTTCCATGACAAGCAATGGCAACAGTTGATCATTACGTTCCACTAGCTTAGTTACCAGCGGATCGCATTGCCAGTAAGTGGCGTAGATTAATAATCCTGTATAACCACAAATTCCAATGAAGAGCAGCACGCCGACAATAAATGTCCAAATAGCAATACGCGCATCCTGCAACGTTGGCAGCGATAGATAACGCTGTATCATATTCTGACTGATTGCATTCGATTTCAACCAGTGTGCAACACCACCAACGACAAGCGAATAAAATGTATAGCGTTCCGTAAGATCGAAGGTGAAACTAAAAAAAATTAAAAAACAATTCGATATTGTCTAGAGTGACCAACATGTCCAACATGGGTACTCACTTGGGCGCCTCAAGTCGTGTCGATGCCATGGCACGCTCATAGACAATACTCGGTCCACCAATATCTATGGTACCCTTGATCAGCACCAACGCCATAGCGCCAAACATTATGAAAGTCTGTATAACATCTGTCCAGACAACCGCTTTCAGTCCACCGATGCAGGTATAGAAAATGCACACAAGACAGACCAATGGTGTTACAGTGTGTATATTAACACCAGTGGCCTGATTGAAGGCAATTGCCGGTACGTAGATTACAATGGGCAACCAGAGCAACTGCATTGAGAAATTTTTTGTAAGAGAAACAAGAAAACAAAAAAAAAACAAAAAACGTTTAATTCGGTGAAACCGAAGCTATAATGCTCTTTACACTTACACTATTCTGCCGTGCACTTAACAGAACATGCATATGTAAAAACTATTTGTGTATTATAAGTGCTATTCGGTTTAAAGTGCATTGCAGCTATTGCTCATGTTGCTTATAGTTAAAAGAAAAAATCTACATATCAACTTTCAGACCAGTATTTTAAAGATTGAAAAAGAAAGAAATGTACTGACAAATTTACGGACAGACTCACATGCCTAGATCGACTCTTTAAATGCTTGTATTGTAACTATTCACTTCTGTGTAACAAAAAAAAAAAAAATGCAACTTAATTGTCTTATCTATGTTTTGTACTCACCGATGCTATAATAAACATTATTGAGCCAAATAGACGCAATTTGCGATTGTAGCGCAATTCTAGATACTATTCCAAAAATAAATAAAATTTTTCGTTCATTAGTTTTATGTTTATTATGTTTCTGCTTTGAAATAACTTACCTTATATGTTGATATTAGATTTAATTCATGAAATACCGGCAGAAATAAGTAGTACATACAGAAGCCCATTATTACTAATGAACCCATAATATACATATACTGTGTACCATACAAGTAAACCTCGGTCGGTGTACCCAGCAGTGTTATGCCTGAGATGAAACTGTAAGCAATAAAGAGAATGAGTAAATAAATAATTCCGTAATGAAAAAGCCATTGAGAAAGAAAGCAAAAGAGTCCGGGTGGGGTTTGTATATAGGGTTACCCCCAAAAAGTGTGAGCGATCACAACTATTGAAATATATTTAAAGTGTCCGTTCATAAGAAGCTACAAAAAAGTTAACTAGGTTTTCATACAATAAGTCATAACTGTGTGGGTCTATTTCAGCTCGGTATCTTAAAAATTAATATCCAAAAATAAACGCAGAGCCGGATGGAAGCCAATGGGTCAGAGACTACTTCATTTAGGAGCACGCACCAATCACAATAAAAAAAGAAATGTCAGTGTTATGTTATTAACATATATAAAAATAAGAGAAACAAAATCCATTAAGTCGTCTAAAAAGTAGTTACCTAGCCATGCAAGTCTTCTACTACCTAAAGCATCGTGCCGGATTCCTTCTCGCTACGACAACTTTTACAAATGTAGCTTGAGCTGATGCTGAATCTGACAGCGAGTCTGTCTCCATATCAAACAGTAGCCAGGTGTGCTTTCGACCAGCGGTCGATGTCTATTCTACTTATTTAGATTGATAAAGAACTACATCTGTTTAGGGTTATAAGCAGGTCACGTGAGCTTAGCGCAGATGTGGCACCCCATTTCAGCAACAAATTCTGCATAGTTGTCCCTAGCCAGATGGCTTATGTTACAGCGAACTGTTTACATCGACTGGAAGCATTTGTAGAATTGTATTGCTCTCTTCTCTTTTTCCATTAATATGTATGTAGAATTTGATGGTTTGCGCTCTGGTAAGTATGAATGAAGCTGTTGCAGTTGTATGTACATACAAATGTATACAGAGATAGTGGTAATGAATATTTTTGTGTTTATTCTGTCAACGGAAAAAAAAAGGAAACGAAAGGAACAAAAAGACAGCAGCTAGGCGTGATACACCATGGTTTGAAACATAATGCGAGCAAGTGAGGAACGAGACAGTTAATACTGCTCTGTTTGCTTTGTTCATTCGCATTGTATTTTCATTTGGTTTGATTGATTGGTCGTATCAAACCATGTCACTATAAAATAGATATAACTTGTTGGAAGAACCAAATGAAAAGAAGAATATAATATCTTTGAGACATTATCCAATTGTGTTTGCGCAATGGTCTAGTTAAGAAGGATATCATTCAGTTTGGAAGGCACTAGTTTTGGAATCTTATATGTACTTCCTTGTGAATAGTACGAGTTCAGTTTTTGACGGGTTAACTCTTAAATCACTGTATGTTACCCATGAGTATAGTTTCGCTAGAGCCATTTGCATTAGGTTGGGCATAGAGATTGGGTAAACTTTACATTAATTATGATAACTAGGCGATTACCTCAAAGGATGTCTTTACCATGCCACTTAACAGTTTTTAAGCGCTAAGATACATTGAAATGGTTAGATTACATTAACTTGTGAGGTAGCTATTCGAGTGGAGCCTATAAGCACCTGGTGAGTAAACTCTAAAAGATACTGTTCCACCCCCAAAGCTGTCATGACCCCAGTGATCGTCTCAGGGACAATATTATTGAAAGCATCTTCTATAATATATCTATCGTATTCTCAAGTGTCTTCTCTACCAGCGATACTAAGGTGTGTAAAGATTTGACTTTATCGTAAGCATGCTGTTAGCTCGACAGACTCGTTCGGTTGATTGTGTGTCTTAGGCAGATCTCAATTATGCCCTCTAAAGTTTTAAGCAAAAAAAAAAACAAAAGAGAGATGCTTATCGATCGAAAGTACGTTGGTGATGAGTGGGAGAGTTTTCTCCGCTTTTGAAATGAACATGTCATTAACCACTCTCCATAAATGGTATGGGTATTAGTTGCATTACAGTCAAGAGCATTATTGTTTGATTGCAAATATATTACACAGTTAGTTTAAAAAACTAAAAATCGACATCAAAATGACTGATGTGGTCAAAATATAATATACCCTGTACTCAAAGAGACCAGCGTATATTAAGTTTGAGCGAATATATGTTACAGGTCAGTGTATGCGTGGGAGACCACATAAAGTATATACATATATTCTTGTTCAGCATCGTTAGCATAGCCATGTCCGTCTGTCCGTCTGTGCGTCAAGTTGTTTGAGCAAGCAGATCTCCTATTTGTAATTGCTACAGCGTATCTAAATGTCGGGCAAGTTCGACTGTGGCGTTCTTTCTTGTTTTAAATTCACAATAATTCTAAACTATGTAAACTTTTAGTATCTATTCATTACAATCTATTCGAACGTATGTACTATGTGAAATGATTAAATCATTGCTGCTACTTAAGCCATTAAATTATTTAAACAATTTCGTAGTTTTAGTTTATTTTTAGGATGTCGACACAGAAACGAAGCCAACGAAGCGGAGGTCAACGCATCTTAGTAACTAGTCAAAATGTGCGACACAAAAGCACTCACTCAACTTGCGCGTAGATATACAATCACCAAATATGATCAAAGTGATTATTATTATTATTATTATTATTATTATTATTATTATTATTTTTAGAGACTAGCTACCGAGCTTATATAGTAAGTAGACTTGTATTGTCACACTACATCTGAAAACTCTTTCGTCATGTGTCAATTTGAATGTAATATATCAAAAAAAAACTTTAGGTGGTTTTTTGTGTGTTTGAATTCGTTTTGCCGATTCTTTTTAGAAATCTTCACAATTAATAAATTGCGCTCAACTGTCGTCGCCTCTCAGCGACATGAATCGCATTTGTAGCTAATATACAACTCACTCAAGTGCACATAAATTGTACTATATAAACGATGAGGATAGGATGTTGATGATGATGTTCTTTGTTTTTTTTTTTTTTTCTTTCTTTCTTTCTTTTTAGCTCCCTGTGCAACGTTGGAGAATTTCTACAACGACGACATTGGTGCTAATTGAATTGTACAGAACGCACTTTGATCGCAGCTGGTGATTTAGCATATCACATTGTGAGTCTGGATTTATGATGTTTTTGTTTTTTTTTTCTTTTTTTGTAAGAAATGTATCTCAAGGTCAAACTTTTCATATTGTGCACATTCATGTGATATAGGTCTATACTCGTATACCCAGCAAGAGTTATTGAATTAATTTGGCGTGATTTTGTGTTTTTTTTTTTGCTTGTTTTGTGTTCGTAAAGAAAGTGTTACATTATAATTCTTTTTTGAGAAAAGAGTAGCGAACACTGGACAAAATTATATTTAAAACAAAAAAAAATTTGAACTTCTGTTGCAATAAAGGCCCTTATAGTCTACAAGATCTCGATGTGCAAACAGACGGACACGGCTATATGGACTCAGCTTTTTTTGCTTCTAACCTAATATATCAGGCCTCTTCCGGTTTTTACTTTTGAGACAATTTTGCGTAAGTGATTTCACGTTTGGAAGAGTTGTGCGATTTAAGTTCACGGGGAATTGATATTGGTTAATCCTAACGAAGAGGATAATAGTTATTTATTTATTAAAGCAATTGTTATTACACTCTGTACCCAAAGGGACAATGGTATAATAAGTTTGTATGTCGATTTAGTCCGTCTGGTTGTATGCAATAACAGTTTTCAAGAACGATATAAGTTCTAGAGCCTTCACACTTAGACACTTAGATTCTCTTTGACCGTGCGCAGTTCGAGTTTATTAAATTTTGTGGACACCAGGTCCAGAACACGGCTATTTCAATCGTATGCACATACAAGTACTTTTCAAAGCTAAAAGTTGAGCGACTGCCACTTCAATGGGCACCTCTATGAAATCATTTTCCATACTTAATCAAGAGAAACGTTCCATAAAATAAAGCAAAATTCGTTCTTATTGCTAATTTATAATTATACAAACATATACATGGGTCACCCTTTACATTGTATATAACTTCAGAAGAAAAATGATCCGCAATTTCTTATTTAAACGAACCTCACTTGAGTTATTGTGAAATAAATCTTTTGTCATTACCGTCAAGAGGGGGCAGGGGTTAAAGTGTGTTTTTAGTTTTCTAGTCCCGAGCCCGGATCTTCGCTCGACGGTCCTGACAACTGTAATGCATAAATGTTGGCACAACTGTCAGACATACTACTGCCCGATGGTTCCTGCGAAAGAATTTGGTAAAGAAGTTCGTGTTTGGTGCCTTTTTCGAATTTCGAAGTTTTTCTTCCCGGAATTTGCATAAAATTATATATTGTCAAGAAAATTTCATGTGCTGAAGTATTTTAAAGAAAGCCTACGGAGAGTAAACAATGTCGCGAAAACACAGGCAACCGAACCGAGTGGTACAAAAAGTTCGGACCACAGTGTGCTTGATAATTTATCTCGTTCTGGGCGTTTATTCATCTCTTTGACTGACCAAAAACTTCCAAAAATTAAACAAAATATGCCTGAAAATCATCAGGGAAGAGATAAGGCTCTTCTTTGGATCCATGTAGAGCATTATGCAACGCGACTTGTACCAAGATTGCTTAATTTTTTGCACATATTCTCATCTAGCACATGACTATTTGACCAAAAACAAGTTTAATGTCATTCCAGAAGCTCCGGATTGATCTGATTCAAATTACTACTCCACGGAAAGTCTTTTGATCCGAGTGGGTAGAAAGTTTAGTACTATTCGATCCGTAGTGCTCTAATTTTGTACTTCGTTTAAGAAAATCCGTATTCACCATACCGATATGATATCGCTATGTATCAATTCAAGTACGGAAATCTTGATTTTTATATGTCAGTGTAGTATTGGCGTTCCCCTTATAGAATTTACTACGCAAATTTGAAAGCTTTTATAAGTCAGCTGTATACCACGACTACTTGTGTCTTTGTGGTCTTGTAAGTGGTACCATATCAGACCCGGTTCGCAGAAATTTGTGATTGGATTACAGTACAATGAACAAAATCAATATGAATTTTTAACAAATGCAAGTTACATAGGTTACGCCGGCTGGCCCTTTGATAGAGCTCACACATACATAGACCAATATGATCCTTAGTGAAGAAATATTGAACCAAATTGGGCAGTCATATGTTAAAAAGCGTCTTACTAATGATTGCTACCTTAGTACTTTTACATTAGTTTGCAAAAATTTGGATTAAAATAGCTTCTTAAACATAAAGATAGTGTTTCTAGCTATTTAAATTGCTAGTTTATATGTTAGTTAAGTTATACCTAAGAATATGTCTATGTTTATTCCCTTGTATTCGCTTGCATTTGATTAGTTAATATGGATTTAAATTTGAATTTCATACAATTTGTTTTTAAATTTTTATTAAAATTAACTATGTAGTGGAGAAGAGAGAATAGTTTTCCAATTTTGTGGTTTTATTTTAAAATTCTGCGAGTAAGAGTTCATATTTTTTTTCATTGTTTTATCTGGTCTTCATACATGTACCACAAAAACATTTGAAATTTTAACTTTAATCGCTAATATCTCAGATAAGGTTTTATGTATTAAATCCAAGTTTGTCTTAATATACAGTTTATTAATTTCTCTTTTAAGTAATAATATGTTTTACTGTATTTTAATACTTAAAATTATAGTTTTAATTGATTTTATGCTACAACATGTCAGAAAAGCACTACCGCAAAAGTCTGCGTACAGCTGCATACGGGAAACATGGAATGAGCGAATATGCGATTACCGCTACCTAAAAATATGCTAAGGAATGATTACCTCACTTTGGAGTTTTAGTTTAGTTTTAGTTTCTTTTTCAATCAATTGGACTGTCAAAAAAATATTAATAGCACCATGGACAACAACGGAAATCAAATTGGTGCGAATGGGTGTATAAATAAAGTTATATATTGAGGGAAAATCGTATAGAAAAATTGGAAAAGTAGTTGGCAGAGCTCACTCATCAATACAAATACTTGTAAGTAACTACACTTATATGGGTTCCATCCTGCCAAAACCACGATCAGGTTCTTCATCTCTCTTAACAAATTAAGAAAAAAGCGACATTCAGTTAGTGGAACAGAATCGAAGCTCCAAGCTCACCAACTGAAACTAAAAGTAGAAGAGAGGTATTCAAAAATAATTTCCGATGTTACAGCCCTGAAATTTAAAAAAAAAGAGCCGAGTATCATGCTCGAGTTGGCCGTGAGAAGCCCCATATCTCAACTGTAAATAAGCAGAAGTCAGTGGAGTTTGCAAATGAGTACGTTTCCAAGGCCCCAGAGTTTTGGCACAAGGATTTTTTTCGGATGAGAGCAAATTTTGTATTTTCGTGATAAAAGGAAGAAAGTTGGTATGAAGAAAGAGCAGTACGGCCTTTGAAAAAATTGGAAAATTTGTTGCCAACCGTAAAACATGGTGGAGAAGGAGTTGTGGGTGGGGTGTCTGGCAGCCAATTGTGTTGGCAAACTAACTATTATTGAATCAATAATGGATCAGACTAGTTATATACAAGTTATGAAGGATAATTTGTTGCAAAGTTCCCAGAAGTTGTGGCTGCAAGAAGAGTTTTGGTTTCAGCAAGACAATGAGCCCAAGCACAGTGCGCATAAAGTAGCTCCGGCTCCTTTATAATATAAAAAATCATTTGAGGACACATCCGCAACTAATTCCCATAGAGCATTTGTGGGACCTACTCGAACACAGAATCCGTCAATACACAATTACCTACAAAAATATAAATGGAGGAATGGGAAAATTATTACAACTAAAGATCAAAACAAAACTTTGTAGACTCCATGCCAAGACATCTTACGGAGGTACTGACGAGAAAGGGTTATCCTACCAGTTATTATCACATCATTTTCTTCGAAAAAAGAGGCCTGTACGCAGACTTTTGCGGTAGGGCTTTTCTGTCATATTGTAGCAGAAAATGAATTAAAACTATAATTTTGAGTATTAAAATGCAGCAAAACTATTATTATTATTAGTTAAGAGAAATTAATAACCTGTATGTATAATAAATATAAATGATTCAATACATAAAAATTTAGCTGAGATATTCGCGATTAAAGTTAAAATTTCAAATTTTTTTGTGGTGTACGCAGACTTTTTCGAGCAAGTGTATATTAAATTATTATAAAAGCAATGCAATTTTCAATTCTATTAAGAAGATCTTCAATAAATTGATTTAAAGGTAGGGATGAGCTATTTTTACTGCTAATTGAATATCAAATTGCTCAAAAAATATAATTGAATTACATCGATTTCTCGAATTTCAAAAATACGAAAAAACAAAGATATATGACGAAGTAATGTCTACCACGGAAACGTTGCAATTTGTGTAAAATATTGAAAATCATAGCGTGAAATTAAAAAAATTTGTGTTACACTGATGTTCCTACGTTTGTGGAGTAAGGTGGAGGAGCAACTTTACTTTGAAAAAAATAAAAATAAAATAGAATAGAATAGAAATAGAATTTTTTGTTTAAAGTAATCAATTGTTTGAGGATTGTCAGCATAAACTGTATCCTTCAATGCACTTCAAAGAATGAAATTTAACATTTTTTTTTTTTTTTTTTCATTAATTAAATTATTTTACGCAAATTTTAATGTTTAAATTACTTCAATGCGATTTTACAAGAAAAAGCTTTTATTTGCAAAATTTTATATGCAATTTTGCGGTTTTTATCTGAGGTCAAGTTCAGTGGCCTCTTTTTTCTCGGTGCCTTCAATTCTTATATTGATGAGTAAAAAAAATGGAACCTATATGAAAGCACAGAACATGGTCCTGCGGCGAAAGAGAACAAAACAAGGTTCGACATATTCACAGAAACGAAACACATGGTTCTGGGGACTACTAAGAGCAAAATGAGGAGCACAGAAAAAAAAGGGAAAACAATGCATGGTTCTGGAGAGTTCCAGAAGGTCATAGTGAGGCTCCAAAATACAAACGTTTAACAATTATATATTCAGAGACAAAAAAAAAACACGAATTTCAAATTTAAAATTTGGGAGCCCTTCTTAGACAGGCGCCGCGATTGGAACGTCAACTTCCGGCCTTTGCTTTTTACGCCACTGTTAGAGTGGTACAATTTAATAATAAGTATAACTCTGCGATTCAAACCCGTTTGGGCATGGTTCAACCTTTTAACTACTTATTCAAACTCTTTATTGTTGTTTTTGGGCATACCGCTGAACATCTTTATCTTGTTAATACTATAAAGTATATTTTTATTTAATAGTCAAACTTACCTTGCAATCAGCGACATGGTTATCGGAAAGATCTTCATCTGTCGTCCACCGACCAAATATGAACTGGCGCTATTGTCCAAGGTGCCGGCAGGACGTGCACGCGATTCACGCCGTAGCTGTAGACAGAAGTAGACGCCAATGACGGCGCATATAGCCAGCATTAAAGTGAAGACAACATAATCGGGCCAGCCGAAGTTCTGCAAACTAATGCGCAGCTCGTTGACATTCATGATTAATTGGGTGAAGGATTATTTTAACTTTAAACGCGAAGTTTTTTCTTTTTATATTAATTTCTATAAGAATTTGGCTAAATTATTTTGCGAGCACTACGATTCTTGCATGTTATAATATAGTTTTTTTTTTTTTTTTAGTTTAGTTTAGTTTAGTTAGTTTATAGTAACTCAAGACTTTAATAAATAGTAATACTGATAAAACTTTTGATTTATTGTATGTGTGAGATCTTGAAAGTTTTTTATTTGTGGTAGTCTCTACATATATTTTGCACAAATTCGAATTTATTTGTAGTTTATAGATTCTTTTTTCCAAGTTTTGATTCTATCGAATTAATATATATATATATATATATATATATATATGTATATGTATATATTGTACGGATATATTGTATATAGTATATCACATAGAACTATAACACTTTGACTCAAACGATTGACGTTTTAAGAAATCGCGTACCTTACACGTTCACACTTCGCCAGTAACTGAATTAGCGAAATCGGTTACAATTCTTCTTATTTGTGTTTACAGTTAGAATTCAAGACCTGAAGCAGTGTCTCAGCGTCCGCCGAATCGTTCTCGTAAGTCGATCGTTAGATGTCTACATAAAAACACTTTAGCCGTAACTATTGTACCCTACATAAAATCTCTTAATTAAGTGCCCAACGCCGCATTCAATGTTATGACACTTGTCGTTTCGTTTCGTTTCGTTTCTTTTCATTTTCATTTTTGTTTTTTTTTTTATGTCACTCATCCCTTCCCCCTCTTACAGTTGCTCCATTATTTTGTGCTCGATTGCATTTGAAATGTATACAAATTTGTACCTACTAGATGCAAATGTACCTTACTCTATGACGTTCAACACGCCACAGTATTACTCTCTTTTGTTTAATAAGATATTATTCGCTTATTGTGCATACATGTGGCGTGGCGCACAGTGGTTTTCGCTGATATTTTTAGTTGTAAAAGTCATAGCTTCTGTATGAGTAAATATGTATATCGATACGAAGTTTGAAATAGAAGACTATTAATTTAATTTAAACTTTGCATTACACGAGCTTTTAATAAAAGACTCTGTTGCCATAAGTTAAAAGTGTATATTTCGTTGACGTAAAATGTGTGTAAGTATATACATTATTTTTTTTTTTGGCTCTGTATAAAGAGAATTGAAGCTTCGGTTCTACCGTAATTAATGTTTGTTTCTTGCTTTGTTTTTTGTTATTATAAACTGTGACACTTTTATAAGTGGTCCACCAAAAAGATATTTATTGATGTACATGATCGCTTAATGCTTATCAATAAAATTGAGCATTAGCTGAAGTGCATAGTTATTCATTATATAATATTCTCGATCAGCATTCTCTCGATCTGTCTGTCTGTCTGTCTGTCAAACTGTCCAACTGTCTGAACGTCAAGGTCTTTAAGTATAACAAGTTTTTCATCTTCAAATAAACTGTGTTAAATGTTACCCGGTGTAAGGGGTAGCCGGTATAAGGGGTAGGTTTGTATGAGGCGACCCCTTACGGTGATCCGATCTAAACTTATTGAGATATTTTATTTGGTTTGACGTAATATACATCAAATTTGCCGTTTCTAGCTTAATTAACAGGACAATATAGAAACAAAATTTCTTAGAACAATTTTAGCTATGTATAGGACCCCCGTAAGGGCTCGCCCATACAAACCTATACACTCTATAAATTTTTGTAAGAAAACTTTTTGCTTTTTTTTTTTAATTAAGCTAGAAACGACAAATTTGGAGTATCTTATGTTAATCTTAATAAAATATTCCACATTTTTTTGTTATTAAAGACAGAAACTTTCAATTTGGTGCATCTAACATCAATTCAAAAAAGAGTAGTCACCTACAAACCTGACCCACAGGCACAATTATTGATGAGAGTGATAAACGTCTCCCGCGTAACACCAGGAACCAGAACTTGTACAGTTAAGATCCGAATGGAGCAATATGCTCGAGTGTTAGAGTCAGCACTAATGATTGCTGTCCTGAATGTGGTCAATCACCGCACAACACGACCCATCTGTTCAATTGTCCGTCCGGTCCGACCCAATTGAGTCCTGCAGAATTTTGTATACGTACAACAGAACTAGCTTCGTTCCTGAACACCTAGGGTTACATTTCGGTTTGTCTTTCTCTTACATTTGCACAATCTGCACAATACATTCCTAATATAATAAATTGTATATATATATATATATATATATATATATATATATATATATATATATATATATATATATATATATATATATATATATATATATATATATATATATATATATATATATATATATATATATATATATATATATATATATATATATATATATATATATATATATATATATATATATATATATATATATATATATATATATATATATATATATATAATATTCTGATACAGCACAAGTCAAGCTGTTCCAACAACAACAACGAACCTGAACCCAATTTTTGAGTTTTTCAATTAAATACATTTTTCCTTTTTTTTTTGTATGTCAATTATGCTAGGAATTGCTACTTTGGTATATTTTCTATAAAGAACCACATCAGGCTACTATATAATACAGCACCCATACAACTAATAGCCGCCATATCAAATGCACAGCGTTAGACAAGTTACAGATTATCTACAGCGTGCCATTTTGTTTATTTACCTTCCGATGAATGTTACCGATCAGACACACAGTGATTTGTAAATGAAATGGCGGTCGACTTTGTATTTACATTAAATGCTTAAGTTAACATTTAATTCGGCTCATGCCGATCAGCTTATGAGACTATAAAAATCTAAGTAGAAACGTTTCTAGAAGAAATCGTTTTATTTATTGCATATAAACACAGAATTATGTGAATGTGAAGAAGCTTTGAAAATAAATAGAAGAAAAAAAAACCCAACTTCTAAAATTATGTAAAATTATTTCAGTTTTCTTAGAGTTTTAAAAATTACACAACACAAAAAATATAACACTACTGCATAGCCCCGTACTCACAGAAAACAAATTTGATTTTAGTCACCACTTGTCGCCAAACGAACCACTGTGCGGCGCTACATGTGAGATCGACGCTCAGAACGGAAGCACAAACGTGATTTCTCTACTCTGCTGTTCTGCTGTTCTGCTGCTCTGCTCAAATGCGAGAAACACCTGTTGAGGGCGTCTGGAATCCCCCGCCTATTCTGGGATTTTTTGAGCTCTCTTACTAATAAACTCTATAAAGATATTGTTGATTAGTTTTAACTAAAAGTCGGCAACCGTTTGTGCGAAGATACACTAGCACTGAAAAACTGTGCCCTGACGATTGGCATTTCCGCTGTGAATATTGTGCAGAGAATGACTCCACCAAACGATCGATCATATTGTACTGGAGTGCCATGGCAACACTTCAATCCAAACAAATTTGACGAACGGAGATCATCCAGCTTGGTCCAGTATTGTATATAAATTACACAAAAATACTATCTCAAGTATTTTGAAGAATGCCACCTGGTTTTGGAATTAGTATTTCCACTGAGAGCGGCAGTGGCCACAACTGATGCAAAACTTCAATTAGTTTTTACTCCATCACCTAAGAAAATATAAAACATTCTGAATTTTCTGAATATAATTTCGGTTTGAGTTTATATGGGCGGTTCTATAGACTCTTAAACGATTCTAATGATTTTGCGTTTTCATCAAATTTAAACATCATATAATTTTAATTACAGTGCGTTACAGCAATAAGCATGCAGATGCATATATAGTTCTTTGAATGGCTACAGCTCGCAAACTATTGGAGATATGGAAAAAATTTAAAAAGCCATTTTGTTTAACAGTCTTTTTAATATTTAATGAAGGAACATCAATGTTTTGCATTGCTGGTTCTATTTATTTTTTGAAATGACTTGTTTTGTACTACTCGAACATTGAATTCGTAATCTAGTTCATATTCTAGAACATTTTTAGATTTTCGGAGCATAATGCGTCGCTTATGCATATCCATGAAAATCTTGTTGGGCGCGTTTCGGATCTTCTCTGCCACACAATTTCCGTGCACAAAACGATGAATTACGTAATGCTTTGTGTACTGGAGCTTATAATAACCATTTCGACAATTACTAGTTGACTTTTCCTATATTTTAAGTGAATTAAAACCAATTCGTGCTGTTTTACGCTCGTACATCAGCACATTCCAAATAGTTCAGAGTCGGATAGGCCAAGATCACACTTATGGTTTGCTTTACGTTATATTTAAACATGAACAATTTGTGTATCATACTGCAACATGAAAGAAAAGTGATCTACGATGCACCATTCGCTCACCAACACGCTACAATGAAAATAAAGACACAAATAGCAGCATATTTCATAGTCGAGCATAGTCGACTGCAGCGTTTTATCTTGTTATAAACGCTTCAAATAATATTTACAAGTATTTCCCCATATAAAAAAGTCGCTCGAACAGCGAATGAATTAGTCTGTGGTTTATTTTCAATTGGAAAACTTGTGCTATAATTAAACTACAACGTTTTCTTTCTTACTTTGCTATAAAATTAAGTTAATTCCTTTTTTTTTTATTGTTTTTTGTTGGGGGAAACTTCAATTAATGTGAAATATTCGCATGCAAATTTGTGGCTACAAATAAATGTAGTTGTTATAAAATTTTATTTCTGGAATACTATAAACACAATTTACTGTGAATTGAATAAATATGTATTTATATGCATTTAGAATTTTTAGCATACAAGAATTTGTGATTTTCATTAAAAAAAAACTGTATAAATTTGTGTACACATCTCATTTATAACATTGTATTCAATTAGCTTTAACTCGCAGCTACGAGCACATTTAGAATTCTAAATCAGCAAAATTATTAACGCCATTTACAAGTAGATTTTCATCTGTTAAAGATTTTGTTTTTTTTTTATAAATGTATTAATTTGGAATGGTTTATTAAATGATTTTCGCGCTTACCAACTGCTTGATTAGTTGCACCCAAATGCAAAACGGCAGCGGTTAGTTCCTTCAGCGTACTCTCCAGATTTTTATAGTTAGCCAGATTATTTACATTCGGTGCAGCGTAAATGAGCTGTGAATAAAAAAGATTTTCATATATGCACTACCATTTTTTTTGAAAGATGTGTTGTAATATATTATATTTTATATATAGACTGCACACGCTTAAATGCGAAGTTTATTATTTAAACGAACTTCGTTTGAGTTATTGTGAAAATATAAAGCTATTATCGTAGTTGATACAACTGTCAGGACCGTCGAGAGCGGGAGGGGGAGGGGGAGGGCGAGGGGGATTGTTAAAGACATACTATCCGATGATTCGTACGAAAATCGTCAGGGAGATATCAGGCTTTGGGTCTCATTTGGACCGATGCACAGTGGTCGAAATGGTCAATCTAGCGGTATTTAATTCAAATTTCAAAATATTAATTGGCGCCAATTTTTTTAATGTTTTTTGATTACTTTCATCCCATCGATGTTATCGTCATCGTCATCGTCTATTTTGTTTTTGCTTCAATTTTCGCACAGCTGTTAGCGTTCAAACTCAACATATGTTTTAGAATGCACATCACTACATTTTCCCGCCTTTTTTCATCACGTTCATCACGGGAATTTCGCTGCAAAAGTTTGTTTCTATGAATTTTTATTAATTTAAGTGTTTTTGAGTAAAGTTAATGGTATGTATTGACTATAAAAATCAATGTTTGTGACCTGTTTCATGTTCCATTTCTAAATTGGCCGGAGCATGTACGATGAGGAGCAATGCCAAGAAATCAGCAAAAAAAATTAAACAATTTTGTTGCAAAATTAGGTGAGAAATTACGGAAATGCTGTAGAAACCGTGAAAAGTTTGAGAAAAAACACAAAGAATGGCTGGATGGGCAACTTTTGCTGGCTGACCTGCCTCTTCGTTGTGGACGACCAGAAAAGGAGTTCAGCATTTGCACAGCGAAAATTCAAAAGCAATGAGTGTCTGGCTTAGTTAATGAAATCTCCTTATACAAGGCTGGTAAGCGAAATGCAGCAGAAGGTAAGGAAATGAAGACTTCTATTGATTCAGATATTTAGCTTCCTGTTCAATACACACCTGAGGAAGCCCTGCCTCTTTATATAGATGGTGGTTTTTCAAAGCACAGCTATAAATTGATGCAAGTAGGTGCCAAAATCAGGAATGCTAATATATATCCACCATATGATGCTTTACTGGCAGCGAAAAAGAGGTGCTATCCGTTTTAGATTTTCTACTGAAATAACAACAAATTAACAATAATCCCAATTCTGACAAAATTACAGAAGTATATAAATGAAGCTGCGATGGAAGTAGTGGGCACTCAACTTATCGTCAAACTTGTAGCGATGGCGAAAATAGAATGATCGATGAAAATTTATTTGCAGTGTGCCTGGTGCCGTTGCAAGTTCAATATGGATCCATTGTACTTTGGAAAAATCCTCGGCCGTCTTCAATACGTTATTGTAGACCAATTAAGATTATTTGCCAAAAGGAAACAACAGAATTGGTTCGTATTGAAGTTGGAAACATAAAATCACAAATATTAAATATCAATTCAACAAGCATGGGTCATTTTCGAATACAGCATCAATTGCACATGACAATGATTGATTATTTAGTGTAGTTTCCGAATCGCCATCACAAACATGTGGGATCTGTAAAGCATCGCCAAAAATAATGATGATGCAAAACCTGTCATCTAAAGTGCAATTGTATGAGTTTGGTTTAACCACATAGCATGCATGGATTCGTTGTTTTGAGTCTATATTACATATTGCTTATAGACTACCAATAAAGAAATGCCAAATTCTCGACTCGGACAAAGATATCGTAAACGAAAAAAAAAAAACCCCCCATCATTCAAGAAAATTTAATTTTGGCTGATATACCAATGGCAGGTTCCGGAAATACCAACAATGGAAACACAGCCAGGCTCTTTGTCCAGCAATCAAAACTAGCACCTCAAGTAACTGGAGTAAATGAAAATCTTATATATACATTTAGCGTTATTCTTAGATCTAAGGCTTGCGGATATCAAATAAATATTGAATTGTTTCAGAAATATGCTTTAGAAACCGCACAACCCGCACCTACCATAGCTCAAGTTAGCACTCTGTGGAAAGCGTTTTGAACCGATTGTGTAGATAAAAGAAAATTCACGTACAGCTCTAAAAATTATAAGAAAAACTGACAATTGAATAGTGTTTTGAAGTTTTGAAGTGTGAAAGAAGCATTGGAGAGAGAATATGTTTATTTAATCTAATGAGAATTATTTTGAAGGAGAATAACACAGACCTGCGGAATAAAGCTTTTAATTTTCTTTTTGCAGCTACTAATCCATGTAAAACTGTTCCAAAAACATTCTATCGCGCCCGATTTCTGAGATAACGGTATATTTGTGTTTCTCGATTTATGATTTTACGTAAACCAGCGTGCAGAGTGAACTCAATCGAAATAAATAATGTGAAATATTGGAATTATTTGTTAATTTTTTTTTTCATGGTTTATTACATAATATCAACCGAAATTACTGCTCAGTATTGTAAAGAGAGAACCATTGCAGTTCTGTGTAATGAAACCGTTTTCGTTTAAGTGACAATTTCTGGTAGATACATATATTTCAAATCAGCTCGTGGAGACAAGTCGATTTAGTTATATCTGTCTGTCTGATAGTTGTTGCGCATTTTTTTGGGTTTCAATTTTAAAGATATCGTGCTGAAATCCGGCACATACACTTATTTTTATTGCAGTTAAATTGTGTATACATGCCATGCTCACTTTTTAAGGTAGTGTTCCCATACAAAGCACCTACCCACTTTGAAAATTAAAAATTGATATCGTGGCCGACATACAATTCAAACACACACTTTTGAAATTTTGTAAGGTCAACTTTTTCGTTACAGACAATATCAATTTGAAGTTAGTTTGAGTTATAATAAGTTGCAGTGTCGATCTTTGCGTTTTTTACAAGACCAGACCCTTTTATTGAGAATTGAATGTTCTTTCCAAGTGGCAACAGGGCTGAAAATTATATGATTAAATATTGTCAAAAGAAACATAATATAAGTTCATAAAAAAGACACTGTTCTAACCCCTGTAATATATATACATATAATGCTATACAGAGAAATCCGACAGTAATGTAAGTGGAACGAAATGCGTGCCGTACCATTAGGCAGGGATGAAGTGGAAGTTGAGTCTGAACTTTTACTTCTATCAAAATGTTGATCAAGTTGTCTTGATCGATGCAAATGTCGCTAAGTATCAACTACTTATGCTGATCCCTTCAATTGAACAGAACTTTTCGCGCCAACATAGGTAATCTAATCTTTTAGAACTTTAGCACCATGTGAAATCAGTTAGCTATATTTTGTATATTCGGTTTAACGATCGTTACTACGATACATACAAAATGTTATTATATTGTACAATTTTTACAAATTTTTTATTCAGGTCAAAAAATACTTTCCGAAAAGGAATCTTATCACTGGACTGTTCAAAAAAAATAGTATACAAATCCCATCGTAAACCTCTAGCATATAATCAAGTTCTAAGTAATTAAGAGAAGACCTAAACTTTGTTATATCTTGACCGTTTAATTCAAAAATTTAGCAATGAGCGTATCGCAGTTCTTACAACACGAGTTATGGTTCATTCATTCATTCGAACCCATATAATTCGTTATAAAAATCCAGTACCAACATTTGGAGGTCTCCCACCAGACACGATAAAAAAATTCAAATTCCAAGAATTTTCCGTTAGTCTATGTTTTCTAAGATGAAGTTGTCGCATTGAAATTGAAAATTGCACTGTTTCTTACGATAAATATGGAGGTCTTTTACATTTGTTAATAGAAAGCGTTGCACCAGAATAAATACACCACTGAATTATTTCGTGGAAATATTTTTTATCTTTATAATGATTCTATAGTCGTCGGCATATAATCTGTTTCTGAACTTTGTTAACATGTGAAGCGCACTTGAAGCTTCGTTTTAAATGTTGATTCAGCATCTTGAATAAATTAGTTCTTAACCTACCGCAAAACACATCATGAACATGATGCTCAGCAGTGGAATACAATTTATGAAATGCATTTTTTGCAACAAAGAAAAATAAAACAACAAAGAAATACTTCGAGCGATAACTAAGCACATGGAAAAGCTTTGCATGGGTTTTTATAGCATTTTAAAACTTAAATATATCAATCGAAATATCGTATAAAAAGATAGTAATCATTGAAATAAATAATAAAACATACTTAAAACAAATGGCATACGAAACCATTAGGTATAAACTTCATTATAAATAATTTATTCGTTGTTTTTCATTAACTTCAATAATGATGATGATGAAAGGCATTGGCCCATGTCGAACTATTAAGTGCGTAAATATTGTAGCGCACAGATAAAGCTATAGTTCAGTTAACTATTGCATGTGTAGGGTATTAAAGTTACATTTCATTTGCATTTATGCAAACAAAGTGCAATAACTTTTTAATAGTAATCAGGCAGACACGTTTTCGCACGATTTTAAGTATTGTTTCTTTTTTTTTTTTTTGTATTTGCAAATCAACAGCAATTTGTAATTAAAATATTTATAGAAATTCCAATGCGAATCATGCAAGGCATTCATTTCAATTGCATAATCATTTGGCGACAGCGAAGTATATGAAATCGCCAAGTGTTGCATACTTTTTGGTACGACGTTTAATATTTGAGTGCAAAAGTAGACAACGATTTTTATAGGCTGAGTGCTGAATGATGTATATAACCTATGGAGCACAGCGTAGGGTGCAATCCACAAAAAGTGATTAAATAAAAATGTTTGCTCGATTACGAGTTACCCTGTACCTTGTTCAAGGCTCCCCATTTGCACCATAGATTAAATTTTGAACTGATCCGGATCCGGACAAATTAGTAGTAAATAGTAAATTTATTAGAAGTCATGTAAAATTAGACTTGAATAAAAATTAAAACAAACAAAATTTCATACTAAAACTCATAAATGGGCGGGTCGTTTGCAAGCGGCAACCATTTAAAGTGGTCCTATCTGGGTCTATGTGTTAAAAATTTCATACAAAAACCTAAATATGGAGGTCAAATTTGTATGGGGCTACCTCTTATAGTGTGTGTTAGTACATTTATTTAATACACTTCATCTGATGATTAAATAGGTAAGAGTTGAAATATTCAAACTCAAAGTCTCTATCTCGTAAATTCGCCAAGATCTCGATGTTCAAACAATCGGCCAGACAGACAAGGCTATGTATCTCGACACAGCTAACGATGCTGAGCAAGAATATATATACAATTCATGGGGTCGACTACACCACCCAAACTTATTTTTATTGTAGTCAAATAAAGTATCCATATTTACATGCCACGCCCAATTTTTAGTGTAGTCGCAATACAAAACACCCGCTCACTTTTGAAAAACTTAGAAATATCAACTTAGAAATGCACACGGTGGCTTCTAATGGATGTACGCTTCACAGTGGGTGTGATCACCCGGCTTTTGAGGTACCACCATACAAACCAGCCTCCCGCTTTTGACTTTTTGTAGGAAAACTTCTTTATTTAGGTCAACATCAGTTTGAAATTTATTATGGTCGTTGGTTATAGACAGCCGCTTCACATAAATATAGTAATGGGCGTATCCCGCACACTTATTGGGATGCTCTCTACACAAACCCGCTCGCTTTTTGTTTTACAAGGCAATTTAAAATTTCGTGTGAATGGTTATTTCTCTCCTAACCTTAAGAGCATCTATAAAAACAAACAACGTCCACATATAATTGACCTGGCAGCTCCCAGTCGCACACTTTTATATTTTTGTATGAAAAACTTTTTAACTTATGTCTTATGCAACTCGTCATGCGGACGATGGGGAATTAAGTTTTGAAAACCCTACACGGAACTACATACGGAAAGACCTCTGCTTACTGTTCACGAAACAATATTTGGTTTCATTTTCATTTTCATTTGGTTTGGTACTCATTCTAGCAAACGTTAGCTTCATCTCCGTAATGATTTACACTGTCATCCGTTCGTGGTAAACAACATAGTCCAAGTTAACGAGATAACCTCAGAAAAAATGTAATGAGATTACATGGTGCATCGGTAGATAAGGCCAGAAACAACATGGGAGACCACCTTTTACTTAGAGGCAGAACTACTCTCGACGCGTATGTCCAAAATGTGTGCCCGTCTTTGCTTGACTAACTCATTCCACTAATTGCTAATACCAGACAGTCTATGAACCCAATCGGTCACCATTCTCCACTTAGGCTTAGTCTGATTTAATGTAATTTTTCTTTATTTTATTAATAACAATCCGCAACTTGAACTTGAATAAAACCTTGCACATATCCTAAACTACGTTTTCCAATTTGTCGTATTTAAACGGCTGGAAGAACGCAAGGATTAATATTTGGTAGATGTGTGTTTGGGAGCGCTACCCCTGGGTTAAACATCTTTCGATGTGGAGATAACTGGAACCGATTTTTACAACAAATACATTTAAACTGAGCCAACAGTCGCGGAATTCCCAAATAGAAGGATTAATAGACTAGCAAACACACACACAGACGGATACACATGACTAGATCAACACATCACATTAAACTTATTACAAAATGTATAACGTGCAGTGTATGGGTTCTTCGACGTCTCTCACTTGTTCTTGTTGCAAACTTTTCGCCAAATCTGTGTATTTAATAAGTATCAAAAATTGTATAGAAAAGGATTCAGGCAAATAGTTTATATATGAACACACAGCACCCATTTGCATCGGGTAGAACAGGCAGTTGAAGCACTTTAGGACTCGACCATTTTGCTCCATCCGAGCCACCGCGTACAATATTGTATTGTATATGTAGAGGCGCTCCTCAAATTGGTAATGAATTGCTATTTAATGAAAGTATACTATACTCACTTTGTTGCGTTTGATGCTATTGAGAATATGAGTGAATATCTCTCTTGTGGGGTGCGATGATTGGAATGAATACGCACATGCGCTGCCAGCTTTAACGTACGCTAATAATATTCAGTCCGATTCTGCAGTTGGTTGCTTTAGCTGCCTTCACGTTGCCAATGGTGGTAGATTCTTACTTTGCATTGTCACCATTCGCCGCCATTAATCCGTTTTCCTAGCAGCGAATGCATGCTGATACGCATACTGCAAAATGTGTCTGCTTCATCTATTAGACGCTAATAATCCTGGCCCTGCTGTACAGCGGTCCTGCTATACAGCGTCTCTGGGAGTGTTCGGGAGACATATTCTTCATAGGATGGTGCTCTTAGAGTTGACGTCGAGTTCAGCATCCGTATGAACAGCTGTATAAGCTGTGTGATGAGGTTGACAGAGTCCAGCGTATACCACACTAGCGGTTGCACTGGGCGGGTCGTCTTATTCGCATGAACCACGAAGTTTCAGCACTAAAATGTTTACGCCGGAAACATAAACTTAATCGATGCACAGCCTCATATAGGACGTCCGAGCTTACGATGTCATAACTAGGTCTGAGAGGACCTCAAGAAGTTTCGAACTGCCTTCGGCGTGCGCCAACGCGCAAAATATTACAGCGAACTATTGCATGCGGTCATGACCGATAAACGGTTGCAGTGCCATTTAAGTAAGTCTGCTTTTATTCGGTACACGCCACGCTTAAATTCCTTCGTACCATGTGTTAACTTATTGTCCAGTCTAATTCTTCAGTGCTCCAGGTTTATATTTGTGTCTTCGGCGAAGTGATTAACTCATTTCGTTATTAGTCCGCTTTTATCGCTGTATGTCCTTGTTCAATTGGTTCCCATTATCTATCCTGCGCTTCTGCAAATGCTCCTTGCGCTGCCGTAACTCAATTTTGATGCGAATTTATTGTTTTATATTAATTTCACTGAATTTATTAATTAAGACAAAGAAATAAAATCGCGCAGTGATTTCAAACTTGTGGGGGATCGCATGCAGCTTAACCCTTAACTGACGTGCTACTTTTATTTGTTTCAGTTTTTCATACAGATATGTTCCGAAAAACGCTTTTGTCACAATTTCGCCAATAAAAAAAATCGTAATATTTTAAATAGTTAAAAAATAATGGATTTAAACATGGGAATGCATACAAAATGTTATTTATTGCAGTCTACTCTGAAACATATGAAATTTCAGTGTTTTTAATAATTTTTTACATAAACCGGGAAACTTAAGCAAGCATCAGTTGCAGAGATCTGTGCATACCTCTATTCCTATTCTATGCTCTATTTCCTAAATCAATGTAGTTTTCATTATTAAACTTTAAGATATTAATCTATAGATATTATCTATATAATTTTGAATTGAATAAATCGAAAATAAATATGCTCAAAGTTACTAAAATTCGCATTTTAAATGAGCTCTTGCGGTTATCTGCACAAAATAAATTAAATATCAAATCTGTTTACATAATTAAAAACATTGCGAAAGTTTCTACTTAAAACACCATAATAAATACTACTAGAAAGAAAAAAATTATCCCCAATTATCCCTCTAGATCCGCCAATGCGATCACTTATCTGAATGTGTTAGGGGACATTCAAGTATTATCTAACGCAATTATTTCTTATTCTTCTCGCTGTCCCAAGGGGGATTACAATTTGAATACTATCAAGTCGCCTATAGTTTGTATAGCGATTTTGTGGCCTACAACTAATTTTACGTTATGCATATTTACAAACACTGTACAACATTAATTTATTAATATGAAACTGGTGGCTAATTCTTATTCTAAAATATTCTAATATATTGAAATATTTAAACATTGTATATATTCTAAACAGCTTTTCTAAAGTTTCAAAAGTAAATTGCAAGAAGCACAAGCATAAGCGAAATGTAATTAAATTTGGGTTGCTCCGAAATGAACGTTTTTTCTTGTTTTCTACTTAACCGTATGGAACCTAATTATAGTTATAATAATCACTTCATTGTGAATAAAACAAAAGGTATTCTTGGCCTTGTTAAGCATTGGTTTAATGAACAACTAAGTTCTCCGTCCGTATAATTTAGATAACACATTAATTATGAAAGTGTTCAATGTTTTAAAATAGTTTTCACTATCAAATCAGTGATTACCAGTCATGGGGAAATTTGATCACATTAAACTTTTAATATAAGCTTTCATTTGTAAAGCGTGTACAAATTGCGCTGTGACTCAAATAAAATGCTACTTATGTTCCCTTTTAAAATATAAATATGTAATATAATGCTGCAATATGCATGCATATCTATACATGTGCTTAAATTTATATATAAGATTATGTATGAAAAGTGCAAAAAGTGCACATTCATAGCTCTCACAAAACTTTTTCACCGTCAGCTACATCAACTTGAAACAAAATTCAAAGCACAACTAATTTTACATAAGCTGAGAAATATTTGCTAGCGAAAAAAAAAACAAACATAAAAGGTGCGCAAAATATTCAGAATATGTTTTAATATAATTTCAAATAGTATTTCAACACCTGCAAAACGACATTTCAAGTGCATACGTACAACCTATGAAGTACTTCTACATATATACCTGTATATATTTGTAGGTATATATTCAAGTAAATAACTACATATGTACGATATGTACTTACAACAATGTACACAAAAATAGTACAATAATAAATTTAATGCTTAAATAAATTTAATGCCTAAATAAATTTAATGCTTAAAAAGTCACACGAGACAATGTCAAATCAATATGAAGCATCCGGAATGACATTAACGTTGTTTTTGGTCAAATAGTAGCGTACGGAAGGAGAATATCTACAAAAAACTAGATAATCTCGTCGCAAATGGCGTTAAAATTCGCCTCATGCCTAAAATATCGTTCATAACGATGAAGCGAGACCCCAAGGTCGGCTGTTATCTATTTTACGATTTGTAAGCATATTTTTATTTTTGTTTGGACGTTTTGATCAGTCAAAGATGGCTAACCATCAACCACACTGCGGCCCGATTTGAACTTTTTGTACCACTCGGTTGCCTCTGTTTTTCGCATTGCCGACTCTCCGTAGGCTTTCTATAAAGTTTTGAAAGCTTCAATTAAGTTTTCTTGTCAACACACAAGATTAGACAAACTTCGCAAGAAAAACTTGAAAATTCTCAAAACCCATCAGACAAGTTGAGCTACTAGAAGCAACAAATGACCAAATGGCAACAATGTTGCTATTATCATACAATGAGGGCTCTTCTGTGGGATGGCATGGTTTGAATAACATATCCTGCATAGTGATTGCTTCAAATACAACTATTTTAGTGTACTGTAACTGTATATGAAGCACACGTTGGAATGCATGAAAACTCTACAAGGTGCATGTCAGCACGGAAAAGGGCTTTCCTTGAAAAATCGCTCTGCTGTAATTAATTAATTTGCTGCAATTTTCAGTTTTTATTACATAGAAAAATATGAATTCAAAAAAAAAAAAAAAAGAAAATTAAAATGCCATATAATTTTTGATTTTGATACAAACGCACACTGCTGCAACAACTTCAGCATCAGCATACAGAAAGATGCAGAGACATGCCAACCCACTCGAAGGCGTTGTGTGTGTTTGTGTAGTGGCACTTGCTGCTCATTATATGCTTCGATTGTTTTAAAAGTGGAGACGCTTTTTGCACGTGAAATATAAAAAATAAAAATGAGTGAAAAAAGATCTTAAATATAACGCTTTGGCAGGCGCCGCAGCCGACAGACAGACAGACGGACAGACAGACAGACAGACAGGCATATACTCGTACCTAAATTAAGTAGGTGGCAACACTAGCAATGAGATCTTCTCATACACGATGTAAAGTGATTTTTCAAATTCAAACGATGCGCAACGATTTGCTCTCAATGCACTGAAGAGTTCCAGCTTTCTATGTATATATTACGAGAGTAACACTTACGGTTATTAGAATATATAAATCAAAGCAGTCTTAATTTACTGGATAATGTAACAATAACTTCAATGGCACATTCCATGGGGAGGGAAGTAGTTATTGTTTGCATAAACAAATTATACCATTGGAACTCCAGAACTGGGTACAATAATAGAAATTGATTTTACTCTAATTGAAACTCAGTATAGCATTACATTCGCTTAAAGGATCAACACAAAAGAATTTCGTGATAATAAATTCACCACAACAAATAGTTTACATTCATCTAAAACTAGATTCTTCTAATGTAATATTTTTAACAAAATCATACCACATTTCTCTAAGACCATTATTTTTAGCCCCTGACTAAAACTAAAATTCATCAAAACAGACACATTACCGATCGATATCCTTGAATTGCTGTTTAGCAAGGACGCTATATAAAATCATTCCAAAAAGTCAATGATGATTCGTAACAAAACATAACTTAAAGCATTATAACCAGTTTAATTAGAGGATAAAAATTACTTTGGCGAATTGAAATGTCCCAAAAGTTTGCTAAATGAATTGTCAGGAACATTGATGAAATGAAGTAATAGCGAAATTGTGACAAAAGCGTTTTTCGGAACATATCTGTATGAAAAACTGAAACAAATAAAAGTAGCACGTCAGTTAAGGGTTAAGCTGCATGCGATCCCCCACAAGTTTGAAATCACTGCGCGATTTTATTTCTTTGTCTTAATTAATAAATTCAGTGAAATTAATATAAAACAATAAATTCGCATCAAAATTGAGTTACGGCAGCGCAAGGAGCATTTGCAGAAGCGCAGGATAGATAATGGGAACCAATTGAACAAGGACATACAGCGATAAAAGCGGACTAATAACGAAATGAGTTAATCACTTCGCCGAAGACACAAATATAAACCTGGAGCACTGAAGAATTAGACTGGACAATAAGTTAACACATGGTACGAAGGAATTTAAGCGTGGCGTGTACCGAATAAAAGCAGACTTACTTAAATGGCACTGCAACCGTTTATCGGTCATGACCGCATGCAATAGTTCGCTGTAATATTTTGCGCGTTGGCGCACGCCGAAGGCAGTTCGAAACTTCTTGAGGTCCTCTCAGACCTAGTTATGACATCGTAAGCTCGGACGTCCTATATGAGGCTGTGCATCGATTAAGTTTATGTTTCCGGCGTAAACATTTTAGTGCTGAAACTTCGTGGTTCATGCGAATAAGACGACCCGCCCAGTGCAACCGCTAGTGTGGTATACGCTGGACTCTGTCAACCTCATCACACAGCTTATACAGCTGTTCATACGGATGCTGAACTCGACGTCAACTCTAAGAGCACCATCCTATGAAGAATATGTCTCCCGAACACTCCCAGAGACGCTGTATAGCAGGACCGCTGTACAGCAGGGCCAGGATTATTAGCGTCTAATAGATGAAGCAGACACATTTTGCAGTATGCGTATCAGCATGCATTCGCTGCTAGGAAAACGGATTAATGGCGGCGAATGGTGACAATGCAAAGTAAGAATCTACCACCATTGGCAACGTGAAGGCAGCTAAAGCAACCAACTGCAGAATCGGACTGAATATTATTAGCGTACGTTAAAGCTGGCAGCGCATGTGCGTATTCATTCCAATCATCGCACCCCACAAGAGAGATATTCACTCATATTCTCAATAGCATCAAACGCAACAAAGTGAGTATAGTATACTTTCATTAAATAGCAATTCATTACCAATTTGAGGAGCGCCTCTACATATACAATACAATATTGTACGCGGTGGCTCGGATGGGGCAAAATGGTCGAGTTCTAAAGTGCTTCAACTGCCTGTTCTACCCGATGCAATTGGGTGCTGTGTGTTCATATACAAACTATTTGCCTGAATCCTTTTCTATATAATTTTTGATACTTATTAAATACACAGATTTGGCGAAAAGTTTGCAACAAGAACAAGTGAGAGACGTCGAAGAACCCATACACTGCACGTTATACATTTTGTAATAAGTTTAATGTGATGTGTTGATCTAGTCATGTGTATCCGTCTGTGTGTGTGTTTGCTAGTCTATTAATCCTTCTATTTGGGAATTCCGCGACTGTTGGCTCAGTTTAAATGTATTTGTTGTAAAAATCGGTTCCAGTTATCTCCACATCGAAAGATGTTTAACCCAGGGGTAGCGCTCCCAAACACACATCTACCAAATATTAATCCTTGCGTTCTTCCAGCCGTTTAAATACGACAAATTGGAAAACGTAGTTTAGGATATGTGCAAGGTTTTATTCAAGTTCAAGTTGCGGATTGTTATTACATTAAATCAGACTAAGCCTAAGTGGAGAATGGTGACCGATTGGGTTCATAGACTGTCTGGTATTAGCAATTAGTGGAATGAGTTAGTCAAGCAAAGACGGGCACATATTTTGGACATTTGGACATATATTTGATACTTGACGGGACGATTAAAAATTTCGTGGTGCGGCGAGAAAGGGCGTCTTCACTACCATTGAAGAAAGTCTATCTCTATGTAGAATGTGCTCTGTCATGTTGTTTCTGACCTTATCTAACGATTCAGCATGTAATTCCATTATACTATTTTCTGCTTTTATTTAGACTGACGTTCTCAGCGATAATATAATAATTCGGAATAATTTTACATATACAGTATTCTAGAACAGATGGTTTTTTAAACATATTTTCTTTAAAATGTACCTACTTTTATACACTTTTTCAATAAAATAGAAACTCTTGCATGATTAACATCAACAGGAACTCCTTTCATTTTGCCAAGAATTTTGTTTGAAAATCTGTGCTTAAACTTTTCAAATATAACTTAGCAAGCACTATGCAAGCAGTCAGTTTCATACGAATTTATAAACACTTACACAACCGAACAGCTTACACGAGGGCTGAAGCTAAAAAAAAAATTAAAATAAAAGAAATTTTAAACAAATATACTCTTAACATAACGCACTGTAATTGTATCGCGAAATACTTTAAAATATTGCAGAAATGTGTGAGAACGTTTGTGACAATTTAGAGACTCTCGATGCGCAGGCCGAATATCAGAAGTTTAAGAACCATCAACCGTTTGCACATGTCGAACTTTATAAAACGATTATGAAGCATGAGTCGATGAAGTGTTCACGTGAGTATAATAAAGAATGCGTTCAACTCTTTTGTATCTTTTCTCTGTCGTGAAATGTTTTTCTCTGATAGCTTCTGATCAAAACAAAAAAAAAAAAACAAAAAAAAAATACGCATGTATAAATGTTGTTAAATGTCCTACATAGGTTCAGATCGTCGGAATCGATGAAGAGCATTATATACTTGCGTTATTTTGGGATATGTGGAATATGTGTATTGCATCCAATGTGGGGATTACCTTGAAGCAGACAGAATAAATATCAATTCATTTTGTCTCTTGTGTACCTTTTGATCAGAAGTTACATTCTACTATTTCACGGAAACAAAAAATGTGTACAAATATTTTTTATTAATTAATTTTGTTTTTATTTTTTACTACAGACAGATTCCGTGGCTATGGAATAGAAAACACAAAAGCACAAAATCCCATGTATCGTACGGGAAATTCAGAGTACGGACTTTATCCACCTAACGCTTATACCATACCTGTGCGTCACTTTGCTCTTTCACAAAGATTCTCCAATGACCAAGTTATGTATGGAAATTATCATAATATGTCGCTGAACACCCACATGAAATACGCACATCATCCCTGAGATTGGAGAAAGCTTTCACGCCACTTTGCATCGGTTTACCCGCGAAGATCTGCATCAAGTTCAAATCAATTAAACGTTAAAGAAACTTAGAAACTTAGATTTTCAGATTATTTTTAAAATTTAAAAAATGAATCAATGTTTAATACATAAAATACAAATGCTGTGGGGTAAATCGAAAATATCGGTTTTTTACACCCTGTGTGTGTATACATAGGGTATGATCACATTTGTGCAAATGTATGTAACAGCCAGAAGGAAGCATGGTAGACACCATACAGTATGTACGAGTATAGTCTTCATGAGCAACGGAAGCTGAATCGATTTTGCTGTGGCCGTCTGTTCTTCTGGTTGTATGAGTCAACATATCCCACAAACTAGAAGAGCTAGAGACTTCAAACTTGGATATTTAGATTCTTCTCAATCGTACGCTTTTGTTTTATATAAAAGTTTTTTGTTTTTTATTTATTAAATTATGAATTTTTATTATTTTTTTTTTCATTAATTTAAATTTTTGTAAGTCTGTGAATAGTTTTAGCTTCATGTTGCTGAGCGTGCCGATACTTAAAATCTTCATACACGCCACAATTGTTCGAGATGATTGTCCATGGAGTCATGCACTGTAAGGCTGAGCGGTGCACTGACAGCATTCGTACATGGCTCACGTGCAACCACTTGGAATTTATAGCGACCCGGTGCAGGAGGATCACGTTTCATGCCCTCTTCATTGACAATGAGTATACCATCGGCGGTGACATTGAATGAAGGCGTTGTCAGTTCATAGATGTAATCCGGTTTCGGATCATCCTCAAACAAATCGGCATCGGTGGTCTTAAACAATACTGGACGTCCGTCCGTTGACATCGAGCACCTTACTGCCAATAGGTGAATTTTCATTGACACAACCTTCGATTTCTGTAGAAGATATAACCGGCGGATTGGCATCGACAGGTTTGACAGCAATTGTTAGTTCGGTAAAAGGACGCGCAGGTGAATCTGCTTCAGCTTTGACTATAATATCTTATTTCTTTGCTGTAGAAGTATCCACCGATTTTGAAGTCAACGTTACACCCATCTGTTCGGATATGCTCTGAGTTAATGCCGTTGCAGTGCATTACTTTTGCCTTTTTAGTGTTGATGTCGACGGAAGAAGTTCCATTCTATGCTTTTTTCGGGTAAGTCGTATACCAAGAAGCGCCGAACGAACATGCTATCAATTCAATATAGCCACTTATGATCTAAGGATCCGAATATCGAGCCAACGGCGGGCACAGCGTAGTAGGCACAGAATTCGTAGTATTTTCCATATTTTTTGCACGAGTTGGTTACTGTACTGGTGAACTGTTTGAATGAAGTAATTTTAATTTAGATGTTGAAGAGCATTTATCATCGAATGGCAAAAGCTTCATTTGAATTCTAACTTGTTGAGAAAATTGAATTGCTCCGAACACATTTGGTAATAGTGTAGCATATAAAGGGCATAGAATCTGTCTTGAAGATGACATAGATATACACTGTGTTACTTCGACTTTGATTGAAGCTAAATACCTCAAATAAATTCGCGTCTTACATACTAGGTTGTTGGAAAAGTTATGAAGCTTTTTTGCAATAGATGGTGTTACGCGAATTTTTATTATATTATACGTATTATGCGTTTCGACAGATGAGTACTCAAACTTCATTAAAAAAAATGTGTTCTTTTAGACGCCTCGTTTGTTTTTTACATTAAGTTGAAAATGAAGAACGACCAAACTGTGCATTTCCGGCATATTTCCATATTTTGGTGTTTTACTTTCACAAAGGAAAGAAGTTTACAGGGACAATGCTGCATTGCCGTCCGAGATGATACTATATTAAATTTGTTGCTGGTGATTTTGACGTCAACGATGTTCCTTGCACCGGAAGGCGCGTTGAAGCAGATGACGACCAAACAAATGTACTGATTAAACTCACATTCGACTACTCGTGACACTGATCTTTCGTCATTCGACCGACCAAATCTACGGAAGCGTCTTGAGGAAATGAGCGTTCCCAAGCCTACTCCAAATTTGATCTTCACCAAATGAAAGTTTTGCTCTCAATCTATTGAGACTACAAAGGGTGTGGTGTTTTTCGAGCTCCTACCGCGGAAGCAGCTGAACGCTTATAGAGTGTACTGTCGTCAACTGAATAATTTGAATACATCTGCTTCGTAGAAGCTGCCAGAATTTATCAATTGCAAAGGCATAGTGTTTGGTGATTCGCTAGAAGTTGGTATAGTTTATAGGGAAAGTTTTGACGCATACTCCTTACTCAACGGACCTTTGCCCCACCATACTACCAACTGTTTCCTTTCTTGGCAAATTACTTGAATGGTAGATCGTTCGATTTAGATGAGTCCATCACATAGCATTGCAGCTAGTTCTTTGCTCGATATACTGAAAGTTGGCAAAAGAGCATCGATCCAAATGGTCAGTATATTATTGATTGAACTTTGTTTTATTATTTATAAATGATCCTTGAAATTCACCAAAAAAAAAAAAAAAAAAACGAGCGTTCTGACTTTTACGAACTGACTAGACATAGGAATATAAAATTCCTATTCTCCCTAGGGATGCCATTTTTGGTTGTAACGCTGAATTTCTTGGTTCACACTTAGCACCCTTAACTCGTTGTGTTCAGTTGTGGCGTGTTTTTCTCTGAATCCGAACTGATGGTCGGGAATCAGTTTTTTTTTCTACTGATAATTCGCTTCAATTTAACGATTCAAAAACCTTATTTATTACAGGTAGAAGACTAATAGGCCTATAAGTGGTAACTTCTTCTAGCGGTTTGCCTGGCTTAGGGATAACAGTGATAACAGACACCTTCCACTGAAGAGGAAAGTATCCAGTTCTTGAGATGCTGTTGAGCAAATGGGTCATGTACTTAAGTCCGATTTCCGGCAGCTCGTGAAGTACCTTTGCAATAATTAGAACAAAGCCTGGAGCTTTCTTTGCTGAAAGTTTATGACAAGCATTTTTTACTTGTGATTCAGTGAATCGGGTAATTGGAAGATCCATCTGCCCAGAGATCCATTTAAGAACTGCGAGATTCTGTCGTCTACTTCAAGTGTTGCATTCCTTTCGAGTGGTTTAAAGACTTTAGAAAGGTGCATGGCAAAGGTACAAGCCTTGTTCTTGTCTGTCTTTGCCCACTGGCCGTTAGCCAACTTAAATGGGGGAACTCTTACGACGGGCTGTTTTAGCTTTGAGTAGCTTTCCAGAGAGAGAGAGAGAGAGAGAGAGTAATATGTTGCTTTGGTCGCTGTTAGTCCTTGAATACTTTGAGTGACTTCAACATTTGTTTTCCATTTTTTGTCTGCAGGATGTCGTGTGAATTTCCATTTTTTTCTTAGTTTTCGTTTTGCGGAAATAAGTTCCTTCAGTGGTGCACTAAGATTTTGCCGCCATATTGTTGAAACAGAAGGTGTGGCCACCCAGACTGCGTGCTGAATCGTTCGGTTAAAGAAGGTTCACATATGTAAGTGCTCTTAAACAATGTACAAAGTACATATCTCGAAGTCGTGCACACTCGACTGCATGGTATACTATTTCTAGCTCAATAGCATTTTAGACTGTGTTCAATTATTATTATCGCACCCATTAATATTCGAAAAATCGTGTTGAAGTAGTTAAAAAGGAAAAAAATTTTTTTTTATAAGCTTCATGTGTATATAAACCCTTTTAGAATTCTCCATTGTTGTAATTACAAACGCAGCAAACCCAATAGGAAAATGTCTTTACGAATTTCACAAGTTTTAAATATTTGCAGTATAGTCTTTATAGTTATAGTTAAAAGTCAAAATGATTGGAGTGATGCTGATATATTGCGCATGCTTGAATTGCAGAAAATTAGCCCCGATACTGAAGCCTGGATTGTACCTGATCAATATGGAGAATTCATTGACTTGTCTCCGCATGATATATTGGATCGTCGAAAACGGAATGCACCAAATTGGTCTGCATATTTTATACCAAATGGTAAGTAATCATTACGTTTAAATAGTTTTCTATATACATTTGCCCACATGATAACAAAATTTCTGTCGAAGAAACGCCAATGATAGATTTTAAAAATGTTTGTTTGGCGAAGAACGAATGTTTTATAGTTTTTGTATTTTACATTTGTATTGTTGGTATTAATTGTAATATGTAAATGAGTGTTCGTCTTGTTGAGTTGTAGTATTGCACTTTTGAGAAGCTGCTTTAAATTAATTAAACTAAGAAATGAGTTCGATATTCTAGAAAAGTAATGACGAACGCTCAACTACATAATACAAGCAATTCCAACAATACAAATGAAACCGTTCCCAAGGACGACTGGGTTTTCGCCCCGGACCGATCTACACAAGGACATTTGTGCAGTCCAAGGTTGTCCAACTCAGCCCAAGTGGCTGCATCAGGTATCAGGAGCACAAATGAAATGAAGCTTTGTGAATTCCAGATAGGCTTTCATTACTTGTATTATATTTACACTTGCATGAAAAAGGTCTGCGTACACCACAAAAACATTTCAAATTTTAACTTTAATCGCAAATATCTCAGCTAATGTTTTATGTATTAAATCAAACTTTGTTTTAATTTGTAGTTTATTAATTTCTCTCTTAACTAATAATATGTTTTACTGTATTTTAATACTAAAAATTTTAGTTTTGATTCATTTTATGCTACAACATGTCAGAAAAGCACTACCGCAAAAGTCTTCGTACAGCTGCATACGAGAAGCATAAAATGAGCGAATATGCGATTACCGCTACCTAAAAATATTCTAAGAAATGCTTATCTCACTTTGGAGTTTTAGTTTATTCTTTTTCAATCAATTGTAGTGTCAAAAAAAAAATGTTAATAGCACCATGGACCACAACGGAAATCAAATTGGTGCGAATGGGTGTATAAATAAAGTTATATATTGGAAAAGTAGTTGGATGAGTACGCTTGCAAATGAGTACGTTTCCAAGGCCCCAGAGTTTTGGCACAAGGTTTTTTTGTAGTTTCATGATTTTGTAGTTTCATGATACAAGGAAGAAAGCTTGTATGAAGAAAGAGCAGTACGGCCTTTGAAAAAATTGGAAAATTTGTTGCCAACCGTAAAACATGGTGGAGAAAAAGTTGTGGTTTGGGGTGTCTGGCAGCCAATTCTGTTGGCAAACTAACATTTACAGTGCGCATAAAGTAAAGCGCTGGCTCCTTTATAATATAAAAAATCAGTTGACGACACCTGCCCAATGTCCGCCCCCTGAGGTTATGTCCGCACCATTACCTCCAAAAATATAAAAAAGACATAACAATTGAGGAATGGAAAAAAATTATAGCTGAAGATAAAACAAAATTTGTGGATTCCATGCCAATACGTCTGACGGAGGTACTGACGAGAAAGGGTTATCCTACCAGTTACGAACACATCATTTCCTTCGAAAAAATAAACCTGTACGCAGACTTTTGCGGTATAATATCGATCATTTAAAAAAAAAAGTAATATATTCGGGTGTATGTGCGCCAATGAGGAGCAAAAAATATGAAAGAAATATGAAGAAATATCAAAGAAAACACATGACTTTAGGATCATAGGCCAAGTTAGCAAACAAAAAAAAAAAAAAAAAAAAAAACGGAAACTTCGGTTGATCCGAAGCACTGTTATCACATGATTTCTATGAGGGCTACCCCAAAATCAGGCCCATTAATATAGTACATATTTGTGACGCGTCTGAACATATAAATCAACAATTTTAAATTTCAAGTTGTTATTGACTATAGTAAGAAGAAAAAACATAAAACCCAAAAAGTGGGCGGAATACACTCATTAGTATATGTAGACAGCTCGCCACTTGCATAGGACACCCTTTAATCTATTATCGCACACTGCTCTTAAAGCAATACCTGGCAAGTGGCAGAGAAGGTGTTGAGACGCTTGGTCAGAACATTTAACGTAGCGTACCTGTTCAGTCCCAAGTGACTGATAGTTAAAAGCCTTCGGCACGTTGTGCACCACTCTAAAAGAACTAAAAGAACTCATGCCCGAAAGAAATGATTAGTGTGGTCTTGCTTGCTCTCTATATGTTGTCCAAGTACAGTGCTTATACCAAAAAATTTCAATTTTATTCGTAACAAATGTTTATTGTGAGTTCACCTCTCGCATAGCACGGCCGTAGAAGTATGCATTGCCTAAAACAGTCGGACAACTTGCCCATGCGTAGCATTTTTACTTGTTTTTATTGTTATTTTCTATTTAACTAATCTGTCGCATTTCGTTCTAATTATTTAGATTGCAAAAAAAATCAACTATCGTTGGGTAAACGCGTGACCAAAAAGGCGCCGCTACCGCCAGCTGATGGACGCTGATGAAGGATAATCGTACACACACACACACACACAGAGACACACACCGATGCACTATTCAATTAACTGTAAATTTTCGTGAATAATCAAATGACAATGAATAAAAATGAAGCGAAACCGCCGCACAACAAAATGACAGGACATTATTTTAATTTTTAGCAGTAAGAGAAGGACCTTTCATATTATCGTAGTACCAGCTTCTATACTAGTAATTTAAATAGGCATTTGTCAAAGTACACACCCGTCGTCACGCAAAACGCGTGTGTGAGAGTGTGAGAGTGTGAGAGTGTGAGAGTGAGTGAGTGAGTGACTGAAAGGACGAGTCCTGCGGTCATTTGGCAGTCATCCGCACACTTGTAGTTGTGTCTAATTACGCGTTGTCATAATATAATTGAGCATATTTGACACGCACCTTTTAGGCCCAATGAAATGAACGTACTACATACCCTACACTACTCTATGCCACTCTGCATATGATGAGTGCGTTTCAAAGACACACACCAATGATGAAACGCATTTCATTGTATAAAGTATAAAGTATCTGTCCATAGGCTTTTAATAAACACTCGCTTGTTGCATACTCACACAGCAGAGCAGTGAATAAGTGAATGAATGACTCGAAATGAGATAAGAATTAATTGTTGGAATGCACGCATTACAATATTTAAATACTGTTCAGAGTCAAAAAGGCAAAGCCTTAATAAATCGTTTACTAGTGTCCTGCGTATGCATATGTGTCCCTTAACTCTGTATTTGTATTTATGAATTTAGCTGCTAATGAGCTTCAAACAAGCATTTGTTTTGTTGTACATATTAGCTTCTTGTATGCACAGTGGTGTGTTCTACACAAATTAGTTAGTCGTTGCGCAGCTCAAAACGCGTGTCTCACTTGCTAAACTAAAATGTTGTTTCGCATTGAGAAAATCATTATCGCAATGTAATGATTTCGAACCAGTCAGAAAAAAAAACTCTTATACAATATTTTAAATTTTTAACTTAAAATAAAAAATGCATATTATTATTTTTTAGTCGCCATATCTCGCTACTTTTCATCGAATAGTGTGCAGTGTGTAAAACAGTCGAAGCACTGTAAACTAAGTACTGGGATCGTACGACGCTGGACTTCACAATTCAATGTATTTGAGTTGTCTTTGCATTGAACGAATTTCTAGAAAAAGTTGCGATTTTCTTTTCCACCATTTTTACTAACGCATTTGTGCTCGACTAACTTTGCAACTGTCTTTCTTTATTATAAATATGTAAGTATACACTCGAAAGAGGAAACTTAAAATATTTGTATATAAATTTCTCTTTACAGTTGCCGATTAAACTTCTTTTTCAATCAGGACGCATAAGAATCGATGGAATAAATCTTCTTTTATATTTTTCATTCATTTCTTCTTTTTTTGTTTTTTTTTTTAAGTTGTATTACTTTAATAAATGTATTTAAACTAGTTGCTATGCATTCATTTATGTATAACTGCATGGGAAATTAGTAAGTTTGAAATAAGAGGTCTGCAGCAAATTTTTAGTAGCTCAAGTTTTAATAATTTCAGCGAGAGAGAAGCACATGGCTTGAACGACTCATTGCAACGAGTGGATCATGAGAATAATAGAGGCATCCCAAGCCTTGTTGAAGATATATGCTCGAAGCTAAATAAAGCTATGCTTATACATACTATGTAACCTGCAGTACACGAAACCAGTCCAAAGTTGTCGAATCACCAGTATCTTTGTAACCGAAGCTACAGGATTGAAAACACGGCGATGTCATTGTACGGAATCAGTTGCCTACCGCTGTATTATCATTCACTGATGCCGACGGACTAGTTACTTCATCAGTGAAAAAGGAATATGGAATTTCGCTGGTTAAATTTACATAGTTTAAATATTATTCTTACTGAACGACGCCCAACGGCGCTGAGCGCTAAGTCTCAGCGTCTTAGCTACTTTGGCTAACATGTACTTAACTCATTGTTTTGCTAAATAATAGGCAGTTGGTTCATCTACTTGTTAGTCGCTGCAAAGACAAGAACTATTTTTATTCTTTTGTATTTGTATACTGACTACCTGCTGCATTACCGAGGGCTAGAGAATTCGCTAGTCCTCGATAATGCAGAACAGGAATAGTGAATTTACTGGTCGAATATAGTATTCGTTTCTTACGTACCCGGTATGGAATTTTCCATATGCAAATTGAATTTGACGATGTTTGAATGAAAAATAAAAATTCGTAAAATTATTTTCAACCAAAACCGGTTAAATACCTATTTATCTTATGTTCCCCTAGTTGGTGGCATATGTGGAAGGGAGAAGGAGTTGCATATACAAATAAATATGATCGTATTAAAAAAAAAATAGTTTATCCTACATAAACTATCATCCACGTTTGCCTCTCGGGTGTGCAGTTATCCAAAACCGGTCCAATACGTTTTAAATTATTTGTTGTCTACTGTATGTATATATAGTACAAACCGATTTCGAAGACAATAAAATATGCCCCACATAACATTTCACCTCATGTTGCTAAATTTGGTGTATCTTATGACAAGCCTAATATAGTATCTGACGAATTTCCAAATCTGTAATCTATGGTTTAAATAAGTATAAGGTACAGGGTACATATGTATATCGAAACGGAGCACACTCGACTACAGCGAACTTTTTGTTTTCTTCTGCACTACACTAAGTAACATTACAATGTTTTTGTTTTGTTTTTCTAAGATTTAAAAATTTAAATATTAAACAATTTTTTTTTTCCAGCATTCGTCACACGGTGCCACCTCCTAGTCAATACCTTCTGCACTATTGTAAATTTTTGTGCCATATTCAGTGAGTTGATGTTTGACAACGCTTTGACTTTGGCTTTGGCTTCGACTTCGATGCGTGCTCATGTCATTTCCGGAGGTATTTCATGACATTGGCTACTGTGCGCGGTCAACGCCTCAATGTTTGACTACTCCTCTAACTATTTTAATCGGATAAAATTCATAATTATTGTTATTACTGTCATTTTTTGTTCCCCTTCCCGTTGAAGAACAAAAGTGAACTAAAACAGAATTATCATTGCGTGTAGTTTTCTATTAAGATGAGCTATCAAACGCATTACTTCTATGCTCGAACGTTGATTTTTGCTAAGCATACTAAGGACACTTCGTTATACGATGTTTTGTTTGTTTGTTTGTTTGTTTGTTTATCACACCTCATCATCTCTGCGAGGAATGCTATAGGCGATGGTACACTAGTAGAAGTTATGAAATTATGTAATTAAAATTCCACACCTTAATTTGGGCAATTTATTAGATGACCTCTGGACTAATTGGATAACGATGAAAACTGCAAAATAGAAAAATGTAATATGCAGGAGAATTTCAAGTAAAGGAAATGTTAACATATTTGTATAAATAATGCGCTCTTTATATGATACAGTTTTCATTGAACTCAATTCTGTGTTAATTTTGTACTATTCTCGATCAGTGTGTATAGATCTTCAGTTTGATTTCCGGGCGCCATTACGGCGCTGTGATGTTCCATAGATGTTTCAATGGTTTGATTTTGCTTTTGCTTTTGCTTTTGCAACATCACCATCAAGGATCTGATGTGGCGCGAATGTCTGCCGGTATAGAAATACTGAAAGTATTTATATGGCACTATAGTTTGATTCGATTTGGTTGCATTAGCCTCAGTATTGGGTTCAACGACACCGGCATATGAATATGGATTGTCACGGCCATCCTGCTGCTTGTGCTCCTCCATCTGAAAGCTGAACATTGTACTGACCATGCAATATGCCATCAAACAGAGCAGCGCAAGCAGCAGCGCACGTTCTAATTTGGGATTTGTCTAGGGTGAAACATAAATAGGTACATATATGAGATATACTATGTCGGTACACATTGGTTTTGTAAATTTTTTGTATTTCAACTTACCGGAAAATTTAATTGGGAACACATACAGATCAGCAAAAAGCTAAATGTAGTTATAATCACGAAGAGTATGACCGCGATCAGTATATAGGATACGATCATGCGCCAGAAACACTCTTCGGCGTATCCATTAGCCTGGCTCTGTTCAAAGAATTCGACGGTATTATTGTAATTGAGCGCGAAACATTCACGGGTCTTTGTTAGATTAAAGTCGTACATTGGAATTGTGTGGAATTGCCAAATAGTTTGTATGTGTGTCAATACGTAATTACAGTGCAGCTAAACACATGAGAATATAATGTGTTTCTCTGAATTTTTCGATTTTGTATATTAAGAATATAGAAAACTGTACTTTTGTAGACTGTGAAAATTTTTTTGAAGACTTAATCAGAAATGAGTACTAGTTCAAAGTAAACATATTGACAAAAGAAAAACAGTTTTTGTTTTTTTATTGTTAAACATTTGACAACTAGAATTTATTTTTAAGCTAGTATGCATTATAGGTCATATGACCACTTTTTCGATGCAAAATTAATAACGACTATAAAATCATGGCATTCAAACGAAAACCTGTAAGAATTTCATAAGTGTGTATGTGTGTGTGTGTGTGTGTGTGTGTGTAAGAATAAATTTGTTAAAAAAGGAATGGAGTTTAACGACCAAAAATTAAAATGAATGGTTTTTTTTGCGGTTTCTTTTTTTGCATAAAGTCGATATTTTAGGGTTCCGTACCAAAGGATAAAACGGAACCCTATTACTAAGACTCCGCCGTCTGTCTATCCTGGTGACTGTATTTTCATGAACCGTGATAGTTAGACAGTTGACATTTTCACAGATGATGTCGATAATTTCTGTTGCCGCTTTAAAAAAAAAAAAAAATACTAAAAAACAGAATAAAATCAATATTTAAGGGGGCTCTAATACAACAAACGTGATCTTTTAGCGGATATTTCGCTCTCTCTCTCTCTCTCTCTCTCTCTCTCTCGCACATACCAATCAAGGTCTGTATGTGCGAGTGTGATAAATGGCATACTGCATATTTATAGGACCCTTCTGTATTTAGTGTCTACTTTTAGGCTTGAAGTAATATCAATTCTTATTCGACGCTTAAACACATGTTTATTGCATACAAGCAGCTTTCTTATGCTATACTAAAAACTATCTGAGTCAAATGACGAAAAATGTGGAAAAAGTTAAAATAAGTCGGACTTGCACACAAAGGGTTCCTTACCAGTATCTACAAAAAAAAAAATCATGTCTGTTGTATGGGAGCCCCACTTAAATATATATTTTTATAGATAATGGTACGGAACCCTTTGAGCGCGAGTCCGACTCGCACTTGGCCGGTTGATTTTTTATTTTTTTCTATTTCAGAATTTAAAAATTAATGTTGTTTTAATATTCACAATAGTCTAATTAACACACTGATTTATCGGCGAGCTCACAAAGTCAGCTGATTATCAATAACATGCTTATTGCAAAATTGGCGACAATTATTGTACAACTTTAAGTATTCACAGTTGCAGTCAAAAATACAAAAGTTTCGATTTTTATGATGGAAAATATTCGTCCAGAGGTATGTAAAAGTATAGTTTATTAACGTTTTTGTCAATGTTGTGTGTTTTTATATACTTGTATCGTGTTTTGTTTATGTGTATTTTTACAGTAATAACACTTTGCTAGGGCACAGCAGTGCAGAAAGTTTTAAATGGCTAGTTGATAACCTCACACACAATGTATAGAATAATGTTTTTTTTGCACATCTTTGAAAACACTACGTTTTTCTAGTACAATACGCGTTTGCGCGCGCAGAACTGGTCGAAATTTAGAGCAACAACAGCCGCACAGGCGACGCAGTTAAAACTCATATATTGCCAAGATTTGGGAAAAATGACGTTAATGAGAACTATACTAGCATAGTAAATAAAGAAGTTGAGAATTTTATTAAATATATTAAAAAAGCACTTGCCAGGTTGCTATCGAATGTTGGACAGATTCAAAATTAAACACTCAAAGCATAATAATCGAAATGGAATTTCCCAGTGAAACTCCAAATAAAGTTGTGTATTCTAATGCTAGTGACTGCTTGAAAAGAAAGTTAGCCACGGATCTTGCAGAAGAAAACAATAACTCTTCACCATTGCACTTGCATGCTACCCACACAAATGTCCGCTGACAATGCATTGACATTTGTACATATTTGAAAATGGATTTACAAAGAGCCAATATATTAGCTTACAAAGTAACACAAAAAGACACGGATTTGATATTTACCCGCCTTATGCTGATGTGCTTAATTCTAAACTAAAACTTAGACCGAATGGGCAAATGGCTCTCATAGACGGAAAAGTTTTAAACATATTGTCTAGATGTAACTCAAGTCAGTGTTGAACAATTTGTGGAGCAAAGCCGACACATTTGCTGAAAGTTAAAGGTTTCAATTCGTATGTTTTTGCAGAATCTCTTCAATATGGAATAAGCCCTTTACACGCTTGGATTCGCTTCTTCGAATTTGTATTGAAAATTTCATATAGAGCTGATCTTCAAACTTGGCATGTGAAGGACTGCAATAAACCTCAATTGACGGAACGGAAACTTATTGTACAAAAACTAATGATGAAGCAAATGGGGCTCAATGTGGACAAGCCGAGAGCAAATGGCAGCGGCAACTCTAATGACGGCAACACAGCCAGAAGGGCAGTCTCTGATGCAGATTTGCTATCATCAATATTAAATATTGACTACAATATATTACATACTTAATTTTTATATAATTTTAATTACAATTTCATGCGAATTGATGGAAGTGATTAAATCGACAATACTCTCTGATGTTTCTATAAACATAGTACTTCAACAATGGACCACGCAGTTACATTCTGAGATAAATAAAACTAAAATGATCCAGAATGAACAATTTTGTAATGGTTCTGATTCTAATTTCAGTGGTAAACTTAAAAATTTAGCTGACCTTCATAAGGAAATGTTAAAAATGCTAACGAAAATTATTAATATGCAAACACAATTTTTGTCGCTTCAACAAGCCACAATTTAAATGAAAATCCTAATCTTCGTATTGGAATCTGGATTGCGGACGGTCGTGGGCAACATGCCAATGAACTTGATATCATGCTTATAAATTTAAATCACTTAACCACCAGATCACCAGATCACCAGATCGTATGAAAGAAATGGGGTTTGAAATTTATGTTGCCATTCAACCAGATGATAGCGGTACTGGTGGGGCTGCTGTTCTCATTAAGTGTACCATAACTCACTTTCCAGTTTAGTGTATGCGATACTCATTCTTGCAATGTGTTGCTATTAAAATATTCTGTGATATTGGTGAAATTATCTTGGCATCGATTTACACTGTTTTCCTAATTTTGTTTTGAGCACGTTTGTTTGTCGAGACATCTTTAACGAAATAGTTCCTACATTTCTGATAGCATGATACTGCTATGCTAAGCATCGTATCTGGTGAGCTAGAGGTGTCACTCTATTTGATCTTCTTACCAATTCTAACTTACAAATTTTGGCTACAGTTTCTTCTAAACATTTTCCTTAAAGTAACCGAACTCCAAGTGCATCGGCAGGGATTTCGTTTTCTAGTTTAGCTACATATATCAGGTATTGCTGAATTGAGCTCTGATCGGAAGCACAATTTTTAAGCGCCTAATTACTACCATCTTATGCTAACCTTGACCGTTTTTAATTAAAACTAAATCAATTAGTTATTCTTAATATGGTATTCGAAAGTGGTGATTTTGCGGTTGAATTATTTTTACGTAATATATGCGAGGCAGCTGGTTTTGCTACTCATCAGCCTCAACATCCTTCCTGTCTTACTTTTCCTCATCGTTCTCTTTTAACTTTAGAGATTCTTTAACACTTTGCCTCGACTGCTGACGTCGACTTCACTTTAAAACAACTTTCTCTTTCTTGTTCTTCATTTAATAATACTAGCGCCATCTCTTAGCTCACCTTAGTTTCATTTGTAGTTATTGTTCATTATTTTACATAGTTTAAAATTATATGTGAATTGCATACAGCAGCAAACGGTGAAGTATGCCAGCGACATCTCTCATCTAATTTTTTTTTATTTCACGAGTAAAATAATGTGTAAGCCTAGCGCTATCTAGCGACTAATTTTAGCTTAATTTACTGTGAATGTTTACTTTCACATAACAACTAAGATTCATTTGCAGTGCATGTTTATTTTCGTGGCCCAGCGCCATCTTTAGATGAATTTCTTGTTGTGATTGCCAAAATAATTAGCGCCATCACCAACTAATTTCAGTTTCATTTTCTTCTGTTACAACTATCATTTGACCGAGTCCACACTAGATAGACTTGCACAATGAACAAGAACAGCTACACAAAGCACAGGCCAAAAAAAAAGAAAAAGACAACAAGAAGACAGCACAATACGTCCACGGTACACGGTACGGTAAAAAATCAACGAGACCTCTTTAGTTAAATGCATATAACACAAACACGGGCAAAAACGGTCAGCTGAAATTTATAGCTCAGAATACTAAAACAATAACAATTATTAAGACATAGGTCTCAACTTAGGCAAAGAAGGGCGCTCAACTTTTACTTCAGCTAAGATAACAATATTTAGATAAGGACAGCACAGACAATGGCACTGGGAACAATTAATTATTAAAACAAAACTAAAACACATTATTACATAAAAACAGTTGTAATGCATAGTTAATACCTTTTTTTCAATATTCATTTTAATTTGCAATATTACAACTCGATTTAATATTTTTATTTAATTTTTAAAATTAAACAAAAAATTAAACTGCACAGTCCACGTGCATTTATTGTCTCTCTTTTGAAGCTATTCGTTATGTGCACGTCTGGAATAAATCAAAAACGAATTAACCGATTAATAGCTTATTCATTTACGAAATAGTGATGACACATTTGGAGTCAAAATTCAAACTTTGATTTTTTTCTTAATGGCATATGAAACCGTAAACTGTGCACCGCCCCGTACCCCTTTATGTAATTATTTCGAATGGTTCGACTGAAAATTGACTAGCTATTTTGATAGTTGAGCAGCACTTCTTTGTACCCACTAGATTAAAGGGAATAGTAGTTGTGACAAAAAGCGATTGGTCTAAGGAATCAGGCTCATCTGACCAAAATTTCTGTTTATAAGTACTTTGACCTGTTGACCCATCAAATTTTTTGCACCCTGTACATAACCTCAAAAGTAGGAAAAAACGCCGTTTTTCGGGTACATAACCTCAATTATCTCAAAATCCTGAGCTGATGGAACAATTCTGAACACGCGGATTCGGATTCTACGCACCAAATTATTTTCCCAAAAAATGCGCACCACTGACAGACGGACAGAGAGACGGACATAGTTAGATTTACTCGTCTCGGCGAACTGATCAAGAATATATACACTTTATGGAATCTACATTGTCTCCTTTAATGCGTTACAAACTTTAAGAGAAAACAGATAATGCAATTTCACACTTTGTGTGAATGGTATAAAAAAAGAAACAAATTTAAAATTTTTTTCGGCTGGATGACACGGACAAACGTGATACTATAATCATTAAACATAAATTTTGTGTCATACAATTAAATAAATAAATTTTGGGTTACATTTTTACAGTGTTGTAGGGATTAATGAGTGGATGTGCACAACAAAAAAATTTACCTATTGTATTTTCGGCCTTTATTTATTTGTTTCAAATACTTTAAATTATAACTTAATAACTTTTATAATTCGCAAATAGTTTGTTCATAGTGTTTTTAATGGTGTTTTCATTCTTTGTTTGTTTATTAGTTTGTTTATGGTTTATGGTTTATTTTTTAATTTCTATAATTTCTATAATTTGTTGTATATTTCTTCTCACTGCTGCCTGCCAGAATTCATGCCTTCCAAATTCGACAAAGTCAACGTTTTATGGAACAATGTGCAGCTGCTTTCGAATATATGTTTATGATATGTTTATGATATGTTTATGTTTATGTAGAATATTTTCCAGGCAGTACTCATTAAGAATGAGCAAGGAATCGGCCGGAATTACGTCCTCGTGGTCGTTGCTACTGATGATTCTCAAAGCGGTTGAGCTACCTGACGATGTTGGATCGTCCGACGTGGTTTTTTTTCCCGTATCATTGGTTTGATGCCAGCTATACTACATTGCCTTGTGACATGAACTGTCTTCAAACATATATGATGACAGTCTTCAGCACTCTGCCAAAATAAACAAATTAAAAAATGTAAAATTAACAAAACAGTACATGTTGTAATCAATTACTTAGTAGCCGCGGCAGCGTTTTCACAGGTGCACAAATGCCACTTTTAGCGACGATGGACCGTTCGAATGCTTCGGCATGAAATTCACTTGTTCTATCTTTCCATAGACAGAAAAATAGTTCTCCATGTCAGAAATGGTAGCCTCTGAGCGATGCATGAATATAATATACATACATATGTATGTATATAATATTTTCTTAGAGCTAAAAAACACTTTCCAATTTTGGATGAATACAATATAATACCGGAACATCAGTTTGGGTTTGGGCCCAGAGCAATGCCATCGTATGTTGGATATAATTAGAAGTGGATTCGAGAAGAAACTGTATTCTGCGGTTTTTGTATTTCTTGATATACAACAAGCATTTGACCGAGTCTGGTATCCAGGCATGTTCTATAAAATGAAAAAAACTGCTTCCTGCTCCATTTTTCCTCTTATTGAAATCGTATCTAAGCAATCGACACTTTTATGTTCAAATGGAAGGAAAAACATCGAAACTATATAGTATCCATGCTGGTGTTCCACAGGACAGTGTTCTGGGACCTGTCCTTTACACAATATTCACTGCCGATCTTCCTGTTGTCAGTGATGTTCAAGTAGCCACTTATGCTGATGATACAGCTGTAATATCGGCAGAAGTATCTCAAGATATTCAAAATGAAATAGTTGAAATAGAGCGATGGCTTAAGAAATGGAAAATAAAGGTTAATACTGAGAAGTCGAAACATGTCACATTTGCTCTGAGAAGAGGAGATTGTCCGTCAGTATTTTTAAATAATTCACAAATTCCTCGTAGTGACTCCGCAAATTATCTTGGACTCGATATAAATCGGAGAGTAACTTGGAAAAGTCATATTAAAAGCAAGACAAAGAAACTCAACATAAAAACAAAAAAAAATGTATTGGCTGCTTGGGAGAAAATCGCAGCTTAGTTTGGAGAACAAAGTTCGGCTTTACAAGGCTATTTTAAAGCCAAACAAATATTGAAATTCTTCAACGATATCAATCCAAAACGCTTAGACTTATTGTTGACGCCCCCTGGTTTGTGGCTAATGACCAAATTCACAAAGATTTAAATATTCCATACATAAAAGATGAAATACGTAGAATAAGCACAAGGTATGTTGAGAGACTACATGATCATTTAAATGCTTTGGCAATAGGCCTACTAGATAATAGCGATACAACTCGAAGACTTAAAAGAAATCATGTGTTAGATTTAACTTTTAGAGATTAAATTTTGTATATATTGTAAATAAACTCTTAATTATAGAATTTTGAATATAATAGCTGTTCTCACTGGAGTACAGCTATTTCTGTTATATTATGAACTTTCAACTAATTTACTTATTGTCTTATTGATAGATTGTAAATTAATAAAAATAAAAAAAATAAAAAATTTCTTCTGCGATCATGTTCATCTGAGTGTCGAGCATGTGTGGCTTCAAACATAAAAGCTTAGCGCCATCTAGTGCCTATTTGCTGTGAAATTATAATGATTGTTAATTTTTAATAATTAGCGCCATTTCGAAGCTAATTACAGTTTCATTTACTGTTAATGTTATATAAATTGATGTTTATAAATTGATATAAATATCCAATGACAGCACCTTTTTTATCAACTAATTATAGTTTCGTGAACATGTGAGTGAACGGCTGAGTGACGAGCATGTGCGGCCACGAACAACAAAGCTCAGCTCCATCTAGTGACTATTTGTAGTTTCATCTACTGTGAAACATCTAATGTCAGCGCCATCTATCAACCTTATTTAGAGTTCCTTTACGGTGAGTGTTCATTCACACACTAAGAAAAATAATCTCTGAATTGATTGACCACATTGAATGTTGTTTTAAATAGATTTATTTGTCAATGCAAATGGTGACACTCAAAGCTTAAAGTTAATGCGCATCCGCGGCAAAGAAATCATTATATTGAAGCTGTTAGAGATGAAGTTCATCTACACATACAGAAATTTAGATGCATCCGTCAATCGACCCATCGACCGACGAAGCAAATGTTGCACTCAACTTCCCTAGCTACCAAAAGTTACTGACTGGTACTTTGTATGTTTAAAAATGACGATGGAGCAATGATGTGTTCAATGAAAATAATATGGAGGATAAGTGATCGCGCATCTAGTTGATTCTGGACAGTAAGCTCAAATGGAACAAAAACACAGGAGAGAGTATAAAGAAGGCAAACATAGCACTCTTTGCGTGCAAAAAAGCTATTGGAAGAAGGTGGGAATTCTTTCCATCTATGGTCCACTGGTTATATACGGCAGTAGTTTTGCTGAAGGGAGTAAGCGAATGCATAAGGTGCAAAGGAGTGCTGAACTGTGTATCAGTGGAGCTCTCCGTACCACACCGATGGATGACAAAACGTGCGGCTCCATTTGATCCCACTTGATCTCATTGCGAGAGAGAGAGAGAGAGAGAGAGAGAGAGAGAGAGAGAGAGAAAGCAATAGTATCAGCCCTTAGACTGAGGGAATCTTCAGCTTGGCATGGTAGCACCTTCGGACACTCGAGGATACTACAAATACAAGATAATATACCATTATATGCGGATTACTGCATACCAAAAATTAACTTCATTAAAAAGTATGACGTCATAATACCCACCAGACTACAATGGGACAACTATACTATGGTTCTAAGCTGGATGGACTGGTAGGAGGAGGTGTATTTTCACCGGATCTGGGGGGATTAGAGTATATAAGTTAACGATGGACAAAACTTTGACTGAAATATATTGTATCAATTTTTCTGAATAAAGCTTCAAAGTTACTAAAGAAAAACACTCAAAAGTTGAGAACAAAAAATGCCAACAAATCGAATGAAAAGACAAGGCAAATGAGCAAAATGTTGAACTTATATTGATACAAGAAACGATCAAATCGAATGAAAAGACAAAGAGCAAAGAGCAAAACACACATTTCAGACTTTCGATTTACTTGCTCTTCAACAGTGCTTGTCTCGTACGTCTCTTTCTCGCATTCACTTCGTGATGTGACTATAGAAATTCGTTATAGAAATTCGAGAAGTGGCTCTATCATGACTACTTTCCCCTAGAAAGAAAAAAAGAAAATAACATTTAAGACTGAATGATTTGCATGAGCGTGCATACTATTATAAATTATTTCTTTGCCGCAATGTCTATTAAAAAACCAACTTAACTCTATAAATGGTGCAGTTCATTGTCCACACCAAACACTCACCGTATTTATCAAAGTACGCCACAGCTTCTAGAACGATAGTACTATAATGGAACATATCATAGATGGAGAAATGCGCATTTAACTGCTGTACTTAGTGGTCGACAACGACAAGAAGTTTATCTTGCAACCGCACGAAAGCCAAGAATGTACATACATATTCGTACATACTTAGTATAAAAGCAACTTAACTACTGCCCATGCGTAGAACCATGCCCCCAACAAAAAAAAGAAAAAGAAGAAAAAAAACAGCATACATTGTAGGCGAAGTAGCAACACTTTCACTATATTTTTTACTGCATACTCGTAGAGTATACTGAATTGAAGTAAACTGAAACTGAACTGGACGTCGTGACCAATAATTTATAGTGCGACTTGAATTATTGATGGCGCCTAGTAGAAAGTGGATGAGTATAATACAAACGGACCAATGGTCAGGCAACAATCATTTGACTACACTGCAACTCAAGTGGGTGGGTGTAAAATAGCCGAAACGAAACGAACCGAGCCAAGCCAAGCCAAGCCAAGCCAAGCCAAGCACTAGGAAAGAAAGTATGCAAGTAAGCAAAGCAAAGTAACCTCAAGAATTTACACAAACTTTGCTATTTCTCAAAACCCCAAACCCAAACACGACAAGTGACCCCAAAGAAACTTAAGAGAAGCAACAAGAACTACAACAACAACAACAGCAACGATAAGTATTACAAGAGTTCAAAAGTGTAAAAAAGTGCACTTCATCTAAGGAGAAGAAAGAAATGGAGAAGTGAGTGTGAGCAAAAAAAAAAAAAAAAAAAAAAAATTATATGGAAAAATAAACAAAGCACAAAATAACCAGAAACTTCATTCAAAACGAAGTTTTCATACGCTGCATACAAATTTTAATATTATATAGAATTGATGAACTGTGCAGAGTATTCAAATGATACCATCTCTTGAGTCTCTAGCTTTGATAGAAGCGTAATATCTTCAGTATCTGAAGTATAGATGGTAGAATGGTGGTTCGATCTGGAACAATGCTGAATATTTTAAGCGAATTGTTATGCATATAAAATTTGAAGTTTCTAGCTTGCATAAGAAAGAAGTTTACCATTTATGGCTTTTAAGAGCTCTGAATATTAAGACTGTATTGAGACCATATGTTAGAGTGATACAACTTAATACTATGTTGAACTATACATGCGGGTGGAGATGAAAAAGTATTTGCATCAAATTTTCTTAAGAAAAATAAAAAAAAAAAAAAAAAGAGTGAATGGTGAACATCATTCGTGGGTGTTGACAATACGTAATATTTTCAAGACAACCAAATTTATAGCACGTTTATTTGATGGAGACATATGTATGTATATGCATGAAAGACTCAAAAGACCCAGAGCAAGAAATTATTTTTTTCGTTATCTGCTTGCTGCTATATCTGCTGCTCCCTTATTTTCCCTTTTCTCTTCATCCTTTTCACATACCTTTATAGCTTAATTATAGTATTGTATATATACACATATAGGTACATACATATATAGGTGCACCTGTATTTGTTGTGCTCCTTCTCTGTATGACTTGGATGCATTGTACAGATGGACAGAAGACGAACGGATGGATAGAAGACGGAGTGGCCTACAGTATAGGGAAAGTGCTCGGCAAATGTCTTCAGTTGAAATCATGCACGCTCCACTCTAATACAAGAAACAGTGTCATTTTTTTTTGTGTTATTTTTTCTCGCTACATGCTTGTTTCGTCAGTGCTTGCTGATGATCCCACTCTTTCCCCTTATCTCTTCAACATCTTCACATAAATTGTTTCGCTATAATGTGCCTTCGCTTATTGCTTCAATGCGTGACAAAGTTACCGATAAACAGTTAATATCCTTTACACAATATGTGCATAGAGTACTCGTATAATAAAAAGGACTGCAAAGTTGATGTGAACGTTGTTATAGCTGACTTGCTCAAGCAAGAACCTTGTGAAAAATATTAATACTCATAGTATGAGTATAACAACAACAAAGCATAGCGCATTGGTCAGTCTTAAGACACCCAAGACCAAACGCTTGTTAACATCCTTTTACTCCTACCGGCGCTGCTGCTGGTGCTGCTGCCCAAAAAATGAAACGTTTAAGCATTCAGAGGGGGTTAAATGGGCGTTTGTGTTATGAACTTAACTCAACGCCAAGTAGCTCACTCCATTTTTAGCATAACTCCACTTCAGTCCAATCGACGACTGTTGCGCAGCACTTTGGAAACGCGTACCAAGTACAACGACAACGACAACAAGCACAAGGACGACAAATCCTGGTAGTAAGGAAACTGACCGCACGCACACACACACACACACACACACACACATTCGTCATTCGTGCTGCTTTTTTTCTCTCTCTCTCTCTCTCTCTCTCTCTCTCTCTCTCTATCTCTCTCACACTTTCTTTCTTATTACGAGTAGATTGTATAGTACATTTTGTGGTTTAGTCTGGCAAGGCCGGCGTCTTCTTCGCTGCACTGGCCTCCTTGAATTATATCCAAAGCTGCAAAAAGAAGTAAAAAAATTAGCTGATGGAGTAGGCGTTCTTCGCTACTCTGCTCAATGCTGTCGATGTGCTTAGAAAAAGTAATAAAATTTTTTTTCCAAAGTATTTCGTAGCATTTTTCCCTTTTTTTTTTTTTTTTTTTACTTTGCTACTTTTTGTATGCGAAAGTTTAGTGTTTTTCTTTTTGTACATCATTTACATACTCGTATAGTGTGAAAAGGGTATTTTCGATTTTTTGATGTACTTTGTAACGCAGCTATAAATTTCATACAATATTTAGTCTGGCTGTTCTGACTCAATATTCGGAACCACTTTGAAGCATAGCCTAAAAGAGAGAACTAGAGAAAAAAAAAAACGGGTTGTTGAGATTTCGTGGCTGTATTCAAAACAGATACCAATAAAAAAATTAGCGGTTCAAATTAAGAAAAACAATTTTTCATGGCTTTATTATGTGATGTAATCTCAAATTTTAAATTTATTGAAATGTTAGTCTGCTAACTTTATGTTAAAGTTAGCGGACTAAGCAGTTATTTTTGAAATGCTGCTCGTTTCTGTATAGAACCATTATGTGATGGTTCTTGATGGACTTTGAAGACAAAATGGCATTGGCAGTTCACAAAACTCAAGTACAGTCTCAAAAGTAACCGACATGACGTCGGTTGATGCTTGTAGTTTGTTAAGAAGTTAGTTTTTTTCTGATAGCTAACACCATACATTAAACTACGGACAAAATTTTGTGCAAGCTACATCACTAAGTATGTGTTTGACAGAGCTATTGTTGGCTGCCCTCAGGAGCAAATGTAGAAAATCGTTATCAAATAGTTAGATCAGCAAGAGCGATAATGCAGAATGAAAGGAAAAGCGAGGGAGCGGCAGACGAATCAGCAAACAACAGACCGCAGATGCTAGTTTAAATGGGCATATTCTATCTTTTACTCTTACGAAAAACTCAAAGCAAACAATTAATCTTGCTACTCTTTCTATCTTATGCGTTCATATGGATTGGCAGTGAACTGTATAGAAAGTGAAAGATGCCAGCCTTATATTAGTCGAGAACGTCAATCAGTCAATCAGTCAATCAGTCAATCGGTTAATGGCAAATTCCCCTGATATTTCAGGTGTAAATCGTTTGCGATGATCGTCAGTAATGGGGAATGTATCCAATGCTTACTCTCTGTTTTCTTGCTTTCTACACTAAGAACCAGTCTAGTTCTATTAAGTTGGTTTGCTCTGATAAATTTGTTGCAAATAATCGATTAACTTTTACTAATCGATTACATTTCTCCGATTATAAATAATCAATTAACTTACTTAATATTCGTTCAGGAAGCATATAACTACTTCGGTTTGATTAAAATTTATGTCATATTCTTGTGTGGGTTTTTTTTTTGCATTTTGTTTTAAGTAGTCGAAAAGAGTTTTCTTTTTTTTTGTTGTGGTTTTTTTTCTTTTACTTTTTTACATCGGTGGTCATATAGAGCGTGTGACTGTGGCTCCGCATCTCTTTGTCTCTAGCTCGCTCGCTCGTTCTCTCATCAAATTTCCAAGAATTTTGACGCACTAAGTGCTGCATAACGAGCCTGAAATAGCCTGAAAGAGCAATCGTGTACAAGTTTCTATGCGCATATAAATACTATAAGTTCGGAAAAGAACTGACGAAAAAAAAAAAAAAAAAACAGATCCCGAACTGTAAAACTTGTAGCTCAAAACTTTTGTTTTCGAAAAAGTTTTCATGTTTTGGTTTTCTTACCCCACTTGAGCAGTTTTCTAATGTTTTTTTTTTTTTTATTTTTTCGAAAAGTGGTTGGTAGCAGTAATATATACTGAAAGGGTTTACATTCCTTTGCATGTTTTCTTAGTGTTATCTGAGCACTTTTTTTGTTTATATTTGAAGTTTTTTGTCGACGTTGCCGCACTTAATTTATTTTTGCTGCGGCCAACTTAATGCATAATGATTATTGCAATGTGGCAAGGCTACGTGCTAAGGCAGTGGAGGTGGGTGTAAGTAAAACGCGTTTTGAGTTTTGAATGCGAGTGTGTTGTGTGTCTTTTTTTATTTTTATGGTTATTAGTGCTACAGGTATTCTTATACGGTACAGCAGTGAGAAGACTTGTCTTAAATGAGAAATTTTGCTTTAGGACAGCGAAGTACACTAATTAACAAGTAATCATTAAAAAGAAAACAAGAAAACCCGACTGCAACAAAAAAAAAAAAAAAACTTTTTCACATTAACTGATTATGTAAAGCATACTTTCAATGTGTCTTCCTCTTTTTGCTTAAATCCCTTTATTTTGGATTGACGCATATGGTTGTCTTGTTTTCTTACATGTACATGTAAATCCATTGTAAAAATGCAACGCCTGGCAAGTCGATCTGAGCACTCAGAATGTCAATTTTACTTTTACATACAAATTTCAGCTGTGAGTTGCTGAGATAAGATGCGGGGGTGAGAGTGGTTTGTGACATTGCTCACTTGTTCCAGGCGCTCTTACTTCTCCCGTTGTCCTAGGCATGTGTAGCAAATCTCATACATCTGGGTCAAATACTTGCTGCGGAGCCTTTAAATTTGTGCATAAATATGAAACCACTTAAGGGAGAAGCCTTTACAAGTAATGTAAGCCAAAGATCATTTCTAAATATTCAAAATAATAATAATTTTAAAAATATATTTGGTCTTACCTATGCCAATTATACATTTATCGACTTACATTTTTTAACTTCTTCGTCCTTGTTTTAATAACTAAGGGAAATAATGGAAAAAATCAGGCATATGTATGTGCATGCAACCACATTAAAATAGAAATTACATTTTATTTCAATGTGCTACATTTCACTTTATGGCAGTTAAAAAGCAGACTTGTAATAATTTTCAATGACTCTAACTGAGATAGTCACCCAGTCCTTTTTAATAGCGGTAATTAGGGTCTCGGTGTTGTCGTATTGTCTCTCGCGCTCATGTACTTTGCGAGACAATAGGGCCCCAAACGTTCTCAATGTTATTCATGTCTGGTGAGTATGGTGGCCATTCAAGCAATTGGAAATTTTGTTCGCTTATTCACCGTTTGACGACTCTCGCAGTATGGATGGGGGCGTTGTCCTGTTGGAATATCCATGGAATCGATCCAAAAATATTTGAAAAATGTGGAAACTCCTTCTGTAGTACAGTTTTGTAGACATTCGCAATCATCTTTGACGAAAAAAACTGTAACTCACATGTTTCATAATAGGATGTTGCATCCCCCCCCACTCCACACCATTATGCCACCTGCGCAAGTGTGGTGTCGACTTGAAAAGCATTTTTCTTTACGAAGGTCATGGTAATAATAATTGTAACCTTCCGATCCGTCCAGATTAAACTTCTTTTCATCAGTGAACACGACAGTGTGAAACTCCTTGACCCATGTTTTTTTTTTAGCTTCAATCACTTTAGCTGCTTGGCACCTCAAATGATGTGCTTTACAGTCGCCAAACTGGCATTAACACCACATTCTGCCTTAATTACCAACGCATCTAACGTTTGTTTCAATAATGCGTATAACAAATATAACAGACGAGCATACATGATGTGCATAACAGATATAATATATGAGCACATATTTTGTGTATAACAGATATACACTAATCGCCACTTGAATAGGACAGCCTATACACTCGCTTTGCTAATGCTCATAACTCGAAAGCAGAAAGATAAACTAACGGTATTTTTGCACGATATCTTTGTGCAACTATTCTTTTGCATCTGTGACAAATTGCAAGTTCCGGAGAAGAGCCGAGGGTCAAGGAAAAGCCATAATCGAAACGGAAAAAGGAAACAAGGACGCTTACAAGGATGCTGGGTTATCTATTGCCAAAAAAGCTAAGAAATTGGAGAGCAGCTGATACGTTATATTCATATTTTTAAGTAATGAGTCTAAACAGTGTGCTTACCAATGCGATTAGTCGACTAATATTAAGAAAAGCGTCACAGTCTCACGACTCTTATGTCTAAACTACTTCAATAACCTTAAATTTAAGTAATGTTTTATGCAAAAAAGAATCAGAATTATCTGTATATAATCTTCGTAACAATACGATACAAATATTGGGACCATGAATTAATAATGAGCGTTTCACACAAGAGGCCGCACCAAGAGTATTTGAACCAATATTCGAGTTTCCAATTTCTTGCCGCTAAAACCTATTGTCAATGAGCGTCTTTTGCAGCTTGTGTCATTTGTTTGAAACGTAAACAACAATACTCTAAATATTGCCTCGAACATGTCGAATTTCGTACCAGATAAAGTGTTTCTTTGCGGGGAGTTCTTCTTCATTACTTTGATATGAAGAAAAGTGCGGCCGAGTGGAATCTTAGTTGAAGTTTATGGCGAGCATGCGCTATCTGAACAATCGTGTCGGAGGTGGTTGGGTCACTTTAAAAGTGGTGATTTTGAGCTCGAAGATAAGGAACGGCCGAGTCAACACAAAAACTTTGAAGACGAAGAATTGGAATCATTGCTCTATGTGGACCAATGCCAAACGCTTCAGGAGTTGTCAGAATCATTGGGAGGAGTGGATGAATCGACAGTCAGCAAACGTCTAAAAGCCATGGGATTGATTCAAAAGCAAGAAAACTGGGTGCCATACGAGTTGAAGCCGCGCGACATCGAAAGGCGTTTTTTTGCTTGTGAACAGCTCCTTGAACGCCAAAAAGAAAGGGTTTTTGCATCGCATTGTGACTGGCGATGAAAAGTAGATCCATTATGACAACCCCAAATGCAAAAAGTCATGGGTTTTGCCTGGAACGTCATCAATATCCTTCGAAAAGCCGAATATTCATGGCATGAAGCTTGTGCTCTGTATTTGGTGGGACTGCTCAAACCGAATGAAACGATCACGGAGGAACGCTATCAGACTCAACTTATGCGTTTGAGCCGCGAACTGAAGCAAAAACAGCCGGAATACGACAAAAGGCACGACTAAGTGATTTTGCAGCATGACAACGCTCGGCCACATGTTGCAAAACAGGTCAAGACCTACTTGGAAACGCTGAAATGGAAAGTACTACCCCACCTGCCGAATTCTCCAGACATCGCTCCTTCCGACTACTACTTGTTCCGGTCGATGACACATGGCCTGTCCCAGCAGAAGTTCACATCATATGAACCTTGCAAAAAATGGGTCGATGTTTGGATTGCCTCAAAAGACGAGTCGTTCTTCCGAGCTGGTATGCGAAAATTGCCAGAAAGATGGGAAAAGTTGTGACCAGCGATAGACAATACTTTCAGTAACATATTTGTAACCATTTTTGCACAATAAATGCGTAAATTTCGAAATAAAAAAACGTTCATTATTAAGGTCCCAATATAAATAAAAATTTCCAAAATCTGATGTTTGCGATGCTTCATCTCTACTCACAGAAGTTTCACAGAAAAATACTAAACAAGTATATCAAAATGTGCCCAAACTCACTACGTATTATCACTCGAAACATGAGCACGAAATTTTGGTATCAATTTTACGCATATCTCCAAAATGTAAGCGTCGAAATGTCCAAACTTGAATTCTCTATTTCTTATAATCTACATTCAAACAGATGGTCGGACGGACAGACAAAGGGTTTCTAAGGACTTGTCCCGTTACAAATAAATATAGGTTTGGGGATAAGTCCCCACAATACTTTTTAGCGGTGAATATCTTATTTTATGAAGCCTCTATATTACAAACTGGGTGATCCGATTTTTTTAGACACATTGAGGGTAAAACATCTTCTGAAGACAACCATATGAGTCTTGCTATGGTCGTATACTACACTGTCTGTACAATAAGTGATAGAATGCTTCTGGATCTGGATCTGGATCTTGAAAGCAATTTAATTTTGGAAACATCTCCATTATAAAGTAATGAAAAGACGAAAGAGCTTAGCTGCTGCACCGATTATAGAGGTATTTATTTTAAGATCCTTCACCTTCACCTTCACAAGCTTTAATACATCAAATCAGTTAGTAGAAGTGGCATGAAAGACAGACTATACTTTCGAAAGCCATTGCACGAACAACATTGAGCAGAAAGCACGTATTTTGTGCGAAAAATTTTTACTTGATTTTTACAACTTTCCTGCAGGATAGAACAATAACCATTGAAGAAATAAAACTAAGCGTACACACTCGTATAAGCAAAAAGACTGGTTTCTTGTAAGAAAGTAAATCGTTTTGTGTGCGTACCTAAATAAAACTTAGACCACGAGTACGAGTCCGAGTCCGAGTACGAAATTGTTTCTATACAATTATCATTTGCAACAATAAAATGTCGCCGCATAGTGGCAATATATTTTGAAGGCGCACACAGCTCAGTCTTTACACACTTCATTATTATGTCGAGTGGAGTGGAGTGGAGTGGTGTGGCGTGGAGTGAATTTGGGGGTTTTGGAATGGAACTTTTGGACTGTGTTCTGTTCTGTTCTGTTCTGTTGGTGGCTCAAAGTCTTTGCTGCATTGCCACGTTGAAAACTTTTGCATACTTTTAGGCTGTCTGACAGCAAAGCACAAAGGACCAAAGACATTTAAAGTGACCAACAAGACAAATAATATAAAACGACCACAAGGACAAGAAACAATGCCAACAATTGTGAGAGATGGTGATGATGATGATGATGACGATGATGACGACGACAATGATGATGATGATGCTGATGATGCTGATGATAGCCACATTATTTCGAAAACTAACCACATGAGGCATAAATAATTTTGTGTTACTTGTTACTTAGGAAGCGTGCGAGAGGGGCAGGACGGGGGGGGGGGGGTTTACAGATGCAGAAATTGTTTGAAAATTCTTACAACTTCTTATATTGTTCAAAAGCTGCAATATCATTAAACACACACTGCAGTAGAGAATCTTAAGTATATTGAGATGAAAATAAGACTCATTTTATTTTGCCTGGTGAAGACCGTTTTAAAAATAAAAATGTTCACCACACAAATATGTTGTATTGTGAACAGAAACAATGCAAAACGCAAAATTTTCTTGTGTTTAAAAATAAAAATTTAAAAAAAAAAAAGATATTCACCTACAATTTAGTTTCACCACGAATTTTTTTTTCTGTAAACATATACAAAACTGACTGTCAGTTATACAGCGAGGCACAGTTTCAGTAAGCCTATTTTTACTCAAATGCTGCAAATTCATGTTGAGGTGAAAATACAACAATGTGTTGTTTCAAAAATACATTCACCACATATATATTTTGTATTAAAAAGCAATTCTCTAGTGGCATTTGACGCAAAAATTTCTTCTGAAAAAAAAAAAAAATTTTTTTTTTAATAATAAAAATTCACCACACACATTTTTTCCAGCATAATTTTTTTCTTCTGACATCGTATACAATACCGACTGTCAGTTACACAGCGAAGCATAGTTACTGTGTTACATATTGTTACTCAAATGCTGCAAATTTTGAATGAGGTGAAAATAAAACAAATTGTTTCAAGAATATATTTACCACACAAATATTTTGTATTCAAAAAATATTTGTATTGTGAGCAATTCTCTAGGCATGTGACGCAAAATTTTTTGTGAATAAGAAAAAAATGTTTAAAAAAAAAATTACACCAACTAAATTTTTTTCACCACAATATCTGTTTTTTTTTTTTTCTGAAATCTTGTACATGGGGTTTTTTAACAACAATCACAGAGGGGCAGCTATATGAAACTTTTTAACTTTGAACAGTCAAGCAAACATTTTATTCTTCACCACGATATCGCCTAACTATGACTTCGGCTTTCTCCGTGCCCGTACAACATTTTTCATGCGCCTTAAACATAAAAGTGCCAAAGAGAATATGTTTATATTTGCAATTTTAGATACAAAATCATTGGCTAACATTTTTTTATTTAAAGTTTTTAGTGGAAAATTTACTCACCACACAAAGTTTTGTTCTTCACGTATTCATTAAGGGACAAACTGATTGGCAGATCCACAGCGAAATACAATTACATATATTTAAAACTGTTAACAATTACCCAAAGACTGTGTTTCGCCTTGACTTTTTCTCACCAGTTCTTTTTTTCTCACCACATCTTAAACACTTCTTAAAAAATTAAAGTCTCATTGTTTCGCGCCGTGTTACTGCAGGTGCATTTTTCTGCACGAATCAATATCATATACATTTTTTGTTGTTGTTGTTGTTTTTTTTTCGAGAGCATTAATTCGTGGTGAAAAAATATTTTGGTTTATATTCTTGTTGTTGTTGTTAATGAAATAAGAATAAATATATTCGTGTTTACAAGCTAGCTACTTCTTATCTTTTATAGAAAGCTGTTTATATTCTTCATTTATTTTTGTTTTAAGACTATAAATCATCATTGAGGCGAATATAAGCACAGGTTAGTTATAGCTACGTTTTTCTATTACTTAATCCGCATATATAACATATATTAAAAAACTACATAAAAGTACAATATTTTTCTCAATTCTTGCTACTGTTCATTTTATTCCACCTCTTTCTCTATTCACCACAACAGTGTTGCAAAACAAACGCACAGTGTTATTTTGATATGTATTATAAAATCATAAAATAACAAGAGCATTAAATAAATGCGTCTACAATTAAGTTTGTTAGCAATTAGAATACCACTAAAGACACCTGAGTATGCTTCAGACAGATGGACAGACAGACAAGGAGGACAACCTGAGTGGACAGACACTAAATACAAGCGTCCTTACAACACTTGCAATACAAAACTTTGCTACTGTAGTTGCTGCTTCTGCTTAGGACAAAACTTAACCGAAAGTCGTGAAATTTCTCAAGTCGGAAGTTTTTCAAGCAATGGAATTTTCATGATACTCTTGTTCGAAGCAAAATATCTACAATAGAAAGAGAACACTTCTATGTATAATATTCTCCATGATGCAGGCATGCAACCAACCGCTAAGAGTCAGGCAAACAAGTCGTCGTGATCTGGAACAGCTTGCTACCAACTCTGCATAAAAGTTTTTTACAGAATTATGCGAGCTCCTCTTTTTTCTGTGATTTTTTTTTTTGTTTTTTGCCTCTTTTAGGCAAAAGTAACAGCAGTTGACCTGAGGACAGGTTTCATGTTTGAAGTGAAATAAAAAAGTTACATACAAGTACTTAATGGTTCTTTACCAACAAGTATTCTTCACAAAGTAAAGAAAATATGCATTTATTTATATTATGACAAAACAAATTTCTGAAATACTTGAATTACGCATACTGAAGGGAAAGTTGCTGTAATGTGGTGGTCTATTAATCACCTGATTGATTATGCTACAAGCTTAAGTTCAACTTTGTTCACCCCAAATTTATTACTTACCACACATGTTTTTTTCTTCACCAGTTGTGGTGAAAATGGAAAAAATGCGAAACAGAAAATTATGATGCTGGAGCAACTTGAACCTATAGCAGTAGAATATTTTTCCTTCGTGGTCAACAGTCCCAACTAAATGTCTTTGCATTGAAGCTGTATTTGGGTCCTCTTATAGGCTGAAAAAGTACTGGAAACATCGTAGACAGAACATTGAACATTCCCTATTAGCGGATCACCAGCATGGTTTCAGAAATGGTGGCAGTACGACTTTAGCATTGCGTGAAATCACCACTGCTATGGCTAATGGATTCAACAAACCGAGGTCATGCGAACGTACGATGATGGTGGCTCTAGACTTGAAGAAGACATTTGATACAGTTAATTATGTAAACTTGTTTAAAGACCTGAACTTCAACTCTCCACCCAACAAAACAAAACGCTGGCTATGAAACTATCTTAACGGTAGGAAGGTATACGTTGAAGTCAGGGGGCAAGGTCGCCATAAAGTCAGTTGAAGATAGGTGTACCGCTGTGTGGAGTTCTCTCCCCTCCTTCTGGAGAATTTGGAGAATTTATTAAATTTTTCTAATGCATGCAACATCAACTTCTCAACCCACATGTCGTCAGCTTCCATCTTCATTTCCTCGACTAAGCAGGTTAGAATGGAACTAGTCGTTTTCGACAGTGCAGTATCCGACGCTACTTGTTCCAACTTTCGATTACTCGCTTAGATTCTCGGTTCACCACGACATGCTTAAGTAAAAAAACAAACTGTTGAAGGCGATTGCTATGTCTTCCTGAGCTAAGTAGAAGGAGACAATTATTATCTACAATAGGATCTGCACGAGCTGGCCTAAACTGTACTGCTTCTTTTTGTAACCCATATATCAGTAAAACTCAGTAGCAAAACCCTAGGTAGTCAGTACTGTGAGGAGTGTCACTAGTTGATGATTCATGAAGATCATCTGCATGAAGAAGCAATGATGCATACTTTTTACAAACATAATGAATTGCTTGCGAAGCAGTTTTTATTAGGTAACCAGGAAGTAATCCATGAAGTAAGCTATGGTAACCGGTGACATAGAATGGTTTTTATTTCGATAATTGATGTAACGAACGATGGTCAACTATTGGCCGCAACAAATTGGTTGGTGGAAGTAACCAACAGTTTCAACACTTCCTCATCAATACATATTTCCCAAAGCTGCATAGGATTCATGACACTAATATGTTCATACAACGTTTTGTATGAAGTGGCAGTATCATGGAGTTTAATCTTATCGAATTGATAATTTTGCATCCGAAACCATTTTGAATAGTGCCAACTATTGTTGATTGCAGCGCCCATTTCATAAACTCATTGGAACATGTATATCCTGCATTATCCTACTCAGGATTGACCAAGTGTTCAATCTTTACTACAATTCTTCGGGACTAATTCCAAACTACAGGAAACCGCAAACAGTTTCTGAAATATCTTCTTTTTGGTGCCATTTTCTGGAGGAGATTAGCTTAAAATGGCATAGAAAACAAGAGGAGTGAGTTGGATATAGTCCCAATCATTGGCCTGCCGTAACAGAAGAAGTATTCCTTAACAAACTTTTGGGAATTTAGGCGGGAAGATGGTATTTCAGGAAATCATCGGTTTTCAATTTATTTTAGTGTCAACTTTTGCTGATTTCATATCCGATTCCAAAAATAGACTGGATCATCTATATTTCACATAGTTTTCATCCCAGGATTGATCAAGTGCCATATATTCACTGCAACTTGTAAGGACTAAGGCAATAAAACCGCAATGATATGCTAAAAGAGATCTGTTTTCATGTTATTTTCTTGAGAGGATTGAATATAAAAAAAAAAACCAAGAAAATATAAAGAAACATTTAATTTTCCACTCCAGTGAATTAAACCAGATGCTAGTAGAGATAAAAGCCAACGAAGCATAAAGATTGACTTCAAAACAACTGCTTAAATAGCTTTATTAAATATGAAGTACTCGCCTATGAATACGACGTGTATGATAGATACAATATATCAGTTGAGCGATATTTAATAATGATTTAATCACGGCGACTCAAAAATCACTAATATCACTTGCCACTCGATATTGTAATTCCCGGCGTTTGAGTATATCATCAACTTGATACTTGATACAAATGATTGTGCTTCTAACACTACATTTATGATATATTACTCATACGCCGTGAATTACAGTGACACTAGTAAGAAACAAATGATACTCAATCACTGATATTTACAATATCGAGTAGCAACTGATATTCGTGCTTTTCAGTCGCCGTGATTGAATCACAGGTAGTGAAATATCTCTCAATTCTAGTGTGCGCATCATCAAAATCGTACGAGCTTCAATGGGTTAACTGACGAAGTTTAAACTTCACCATCATCATTCTGGACTAAAATTCGTACATCTTAGTAACAACTTCACTGGCACAATATTGGAGTATTAGTTTCTAATCCAATAAATCTTCATTGTGTATTTTCTACTCAAAAATTTTAATTTAATCTGATAAAAATCACACTTTCCACTGCACTTTTAATAAAAAACTTGCGATATTAATAATAATAATAATAATAATACATTTATTATTTTAATAATAAACATGAGCATTAGGCTGAGCTTACTTAATTTAACTGGAGTACATTAGTAGAGTATACTGGTACTTGTACTGCATTAAAAACACAACACAACTCAACACAACTGAACTGAACTGAATTGCCTGCCTTCTATACTACTTTTTGATAACATCGATCTTATGCAGTGGAACACGTTCCACAGCTGTTTAAAGTTGGCATCCACTTTTGTGGGATTATAACCGGCGATCGTATCGCGATTATAGTAGCTCAAATCCGCAGGCATTTCATCGGATTCGTTCTCGTTCAAAGCATCGCCATGTTCCGCTGAAGACTCGTCCATGAATTCCAAGGCGTGCTGTAAGTATACACAACAAAAAAACAACAAATATTGCATTTACAATAATTTATGTATACAAATCAATATTTTAGCAACTTACAAATCTTGAAATGCCGCCTGCAATAAGCAGCAGAGACGTGCAGATTGCCAAATAGCAAAGCGTACGCGACATCGTGCGATATACTTGTATATGTATCTTGTATCTTGTGGATACAATGTATGTAGAAAGTAAAAAACTTGAGGTAGTATCTAGTATATTAACGTTTTGAACAATTTTCGTTGTACGGCGCTATTCGTGAAACGACATTTTACGTTGGCCAACTAAAACCGACTGATTGTCGAACTAGCTGAGTGAGAGCGCCAAAGCAAAGCAAAACAAAGCAAAGCAAAGCAAAGCAAACCAAACCAAAGTATTCGCATTGATTTTTCTTTCTACGTGCAAACAATTCAATAGCTACTCAAATATTATGTAGTATAAACTCATGCATTCAGATACTCAAAGCTTGAGTCTTCATATTCGAAAATATTGACTCATTCATTCAAACTTTTCGTAGCAGAGCAGCGAACGGGGAGCTCTAAATGGAGCTGTGTATGCGTATGCTTGAGTAGCCGGTTGGTTTAGTTGGTCCGGCGGACGGGTCGGGGTCTCCATTGCGCACGTTTTGCATATCAACTAATGACTCACATCGCGGAGCGTTCGTCTCGCGTCACTGGGGGGCTGTCCGGCGTTGAATGTAGGGGCGGGCGAAAGTGTTAAGTTCTCGCTCGACTTACGCGACTTAGTACATTCGTACTTACGCTACGTAGCTTTGCTGCTGCTAGTTTAATTTAATTTTACTTTTGGGTTTTTCCAGCAGCTAATTAGTCGCGCGCGCGCGCCCTCACACAAACCAAACCCCTTAGCACGACCTGTCCAACAATTTTTTCTTTTTTCGAGGCTGAATTATTTTGAACAGCTTTTCAGCAAATTGATTAGCACACACCAAAAAAACAAAAACAAAAACAAAAACGAACGCGTCAACGAACCGCATCGTGTTAATGCGAAACGCAGTCATTATTCGGCTGTCTAGCGATTAACCATTGACAACGCACCATGTTTGTGAATGATGACATTACTTCTTTGCATCACTTTTATAAACTGCGAAGTTTTGCATTAAATTGTTTGCACATTCATAATTTGCAAGTGAATAGTATATACAATATGTAGCGGAGAGTTTTGCGATATTTTTTGTTTTAGTAAGATAAAATCTGGAAATATTCGATCTATATAGGAAAAACGACATTCGAAGCTTTCATTTGGTCCAAACGAAAGAACAAATTATCAAACCAATTACGTTAGTTTACAGCCAATATTTTTTTGTTTATAGATTTTGGTTTGCTGAATACGAAAATAACCTTATAGTTCCACTTGAGCAACTCTATCTGGAGCTATAATCTGTCTATAACTTATGAAAAAATAAAGACAATAAAATAGCCGTAAATCGCTATAAGTTTTTAAATAAAACGATTAAATTTAGGGTCAATTTCGGCACTAACCTGTTTTCTGTCCGTCTGTCTGCCTTTCTTGTCTGCTTTCGAATTTAATGAAGCAGATTGGTTACATCAGGAACTATCCACAAATCAATATAATTCGAAATTCAAAAAGTCACTGACTTATGACACACCCGGAAAATACCTGATGTCTACATTTGCTGATGATGTGGCAATCTTCAGTATGATGTTGCTGATGGGGTTCAAGAATATACTCGTATCCATCTGCTTGAGAGCTGGGCTCGCAGGTGGAATAGTAAGCTGAATGCCTCGAAGTGCCAAGCAGTCAACTTCACGCTGAGGCGTGGTGAGGCCCCTGCTGTCTGGATTGATCGCACCACTCTTCATCCAGGCATATGCGCCAAGTACCTGGGGATCATACTGGTCGAAAGCTTCTGCTTTCGAGCGCACATCGACGGACTCCTGAAGCGGTGTCGCCACAAGCTGTCCATAGTCAACTGGTTGCTCAAAGCCAACAGCACACTGCCGGTTCGCTGCAAACGAGCGGTATACAATGTTTTTATTACACCGATTTGGAGGTATGATATCCAGGTCTGGGGCATTGCGTCTCGGACTTGTCGAAGACGTATTCAGATACTCTAAAATTTGTCCTTGCGCCGAATGACTGGTGCTGACTGGTACGTGCGTAACGTAACCCTGGACAATGACCACAGAATTGAACCCATTGAGATGAGATGAGGGGTTCCCTCAAAACAGTCATCGATGCTCTTGTGAGTGTGAGCCATATTCTTTAAAAAACTACATTCCAACAATCCCAGCTGAGGAAATTGTACATCACACTGTGACTTTTTAGCAAATGCAATTCTCAGGGATTGATGTCAACCCAGTCAAATTATATTGGTAAATGTTTCTATAAGAAGCTTTAAATAGATATTGCTGTGTCGACCATAAATGAGTATGTCGGATAATAACACTGATTTATGGGTGTATTGTATTTCGAGACAAGTTCACTATTGAAAATGGAAATTGGTTCTTAAAAATTAGCAAATTGATAGAAAGAAGCACAAAGCATCCAACAATTCGCACAGAAGCCGCGAATGTCATTTGAATCAAATCAGATACAACACGAACGTTGTAATCAGAAGTGTAATTCCGGCATCCGGTCGGCCGCTACTACGACTACTGTACGACTACTGTATAAACATGATTCTCCAGTTGGAGTGGTGATTTCTTTTCAATTTGTTTTTGGGAGCCATCAGCTATTGAGCAGGTGTCAAAACAACGCGAACACCAACAACAATGTACGCTCATCATACACAGACTGCTGCTGCGTTACACGGAACGGATTGGAATGATGAGTTGACAGTGTCAGGAAACGTGCGAAATTCGCCAACATGCATAGATACGGATACGGATACGATACATTCAGCCAGTCAGTCAGTCAGTCAGTGAGTCAGTTTGGGCAGGGAGTCTGGTCTGTCAGTGAGTCAATCTGTCGGTGTGTGCCAGTTAGCCCAGAGTCAGCATATAACAGTGTAGTGTACACCTTTTTAAAATATACGGTGTGGATTTCAAGAGCACGAAAAAGCAACGACTACGACTAAGGATGACGACCAACAACGACAGAACGGAAACAACCGCCAAACGGATTCCAACAAACGAAGCAAATGATTCATTTCCGATGGTGATGATGATGATGATGACGACAATGAGTAAAACCGTGTGCAGCATTGAGTTTTGAGTAGAGCGGTAGGGCAATGAAGAGTCTGTGCCTGAAATAGCTAAGGTTTCACACCACTTACGAGGGCGGAATGTTAAGTAATTTAACTTGGCGACAATTGACCATATTTTTTGTTTTTGATGTACTAGAACGTCGATCTCGAAGTTAGCCTTACCAGTATTAAAGTTATTGTAGAGTGCATATGCCAAGTTATGTCTTTTTTACGTACGTTTGAAGAGCGAGTTGGAAAAGAGAAGCAATCAGTTTGAAAGAGAAAAATCGAAAAATCCTGTTTAATTACCATTTACTTGGAAATGGTTACAAACGATTATTTTGCAAACAGCATAGTTTACACTGGTTAACCAATGAACATCCGTTCCAGGCTGAGCAAATTGTGAGAAGGCAACAACTAGAATCGTGAATAGCATGCATCCTGTTGAGTTTTACGAGCGCCTTGAACATATCTAAGATTTCAAGGCACTCATATTAAAAACGATACGAGCTGTCAAGATCAACGAAAACTGGACCGCCAAAGCCTTTCCAGCCAGCCTGACTCTCCCAACCGTTCCAGGAATCTTCTCCAGCTTCTAAAGATATATGTGAACATTGGAGACATAAACACACACTTCATGAATACTGCTGCTAAGTAAGTCATTGGTTACACTAGACCTTTGACAAGAAGTGTTGTCAGACCACTGCAAATGAAGACGATGCCTACAGAAGAACTCAAGGGAAACTAGAAAACCGCATTTTCAGACGCATGAAAAAGGTGATAGAAATGTGATAGAAATGAAGCTCGACAAGAGCCGATAAGAACGAAGTTTCTCAACGCCCAGTATAAACTTGGTATAGCTCAATGCAAAGATGACGCTATCACATACACAAAATGTCGTCAGAGTAGGTAAGTACCACTCTCAGCACTTTGACACCAAGAGAGGTTGCAGACAGGGTAATCCTTAAAACTGAAATTTTTTTAATCTTCTTTTTGGAGTGCATCCTACGCCAATGCACATGCGTAGAACGATTGGATACGATCTTTCATAAGGCAGTTATGCTAACCGCATATGCTGATAACATTGAAATCATCGGCGAGTTAGAAAGGTGTTCTCATGAGTCTAAAGGTGACTGAAGACAAGACGAAGTAATTGGTCTCCATTAGTAAACCATTGTCGTGTCTTGGACGGTCTGTGAGTATGAAGAGTTTCAATTTCAATGCTGTCTAACTTGGAAGATATAATCAGCAAATGAAGAACAGGCGAAGAATCACGTTTGCCAATCGATGTTACATATAAGACGTAGAACCCTCTCTCGAACTACGACTATAAATATCTATAAGGCGCTGAAAATGCCGACCCAACGTAGAACAACATCGGTTATAGCGTCTTTGACAGTGTTCTGGAGAAAGATTCTTATTACGGGTTTTGGACCTATTCGAGTTGGCAACGAATTTCGGATCCGTATACGTAAGACCATTACTTATGAATCCGCTCTTCTATATATAAAACACAGGTTGCTGTCCTGTCCAACACTTCCCACACTCTATGCGTGTGTGTCTGTGTGTGTGTGTGAGTGTTGACTACGAGTTACGACTGTTCTGGACTGCAGTGTTCAGCATTGTTGCAATGTTGCGCATATTGATATGCTAACGGTGAATGTCAACGTGTGTTTGTTGTTACAGTTGTTGTTGTTGGAGATGTTGCGCTCTCTGCGGCCATTCTCCAACACTTGCAACACATCAGCGACCGCGACTTCTGGCGTTGACAATAGGCGCGTGCATGGCACGGAAGTGGTCAACACCACAGACCAAATGGCATTCTGGCAGGCAGGCAGGCCGGCAGGCAGGCAGGCGGGCAGGCAGGCTGGCTGGCAGTCCGTACTGAACTGAATTGAATTCAATGCAAAATGGAAATGGCAGGCTATGTAGCTGACTAGAAGAGGGCCAGAAGGCTTGACTATCAGATTGCCGGGCTGTATGCAGCGCGTCGCTTGTGGCATTGACATATGCTAAAATTTTGAAATATATGTATACAAATTTTTATTTTGACTTTCCTTTTTTTGTTTTTGTTTTTTTTGTTGGTGTTTTTCTGTTGTTGTTGCGCGTAATTTGCGCCCGGTGTAAATTTCAACGCCTGCGGCATGCGAACATCTATGGAGGCAGTTTGGAGGCTGGATTGCAACACGTATTTGGAGTATGTTGTGATCTGTCGTGTCATATATAACAGGCAGCAGGGCAGCATGGCAACATATTGGAAATCATAATGTTGACATGCTGCACAGCAGGCGTCAAATTTTTTTTTACGTATTCTTGCACGTTTAGAGTAGTCTGATTGGTAAATATGAGATTGAAGCTGTTAGTAAACGAAGTGTATTAAATGGGCATTATTTTAGTGCATTGGTAGTAATAAACTTGAGCTAACAAACGTCCAAAGAGCCTTCTCAAGCAACGACTGCTGACATTAGTGATGATTCTTAATTTTTGTGTAAATTTTTGCTTTCATTAAACTTATACACAATATTGTCTTATCGTCTTAACGTATGAAAATTACAAAACTGTATTGTGAACACAAATTTTCATGTTTGTTCTGCATAACGTTTTAAAATCAGCTATTGGTGACACATTTTTGAAAGAGTAATACGAAAAGTACCTTAGCTGACATAGGACGAAATTCTTTTGAGATCTATTAAGTATCATTAGACTACGGTCATATTTTGAGCACTCTGCATCATTAATGCTAATCCGCTGTTCACTCAAAACCAAAGACTACAAACATTTTTTAACAAATTGGTTACTAAGTTTAATGGTGGTGGACACTTCAACGCTAAATGTCCATGGTGTGGATCAAGATTAATAAACCCAAAACGAAGAGATCTTTAATAGTCTACCATAAATAACAGCTTCAACATATTGTCTACTGGTAAACCTTACCATTGGCCAAGCTAATCTAGATAAATAACTGAAGTACTTGGTAACTTCCCTAAAAACTTAGACATGATATGTATACAGCTATAAGTTCAGCTGAACGATGAGATGAATACAAGAAGCATCCTGGATATAAACCATAATATATAAACATTATATATAGCTAAATTCAAGCGCAATCGAAACATTTTTGGCGTTGAACGTTCCGGTTGCCGAAAGGAGGTCACCGGTTCATAAATGGTTGTTGAATTCTATGATGTGACAATACACGAACGAAGAATTAAAGTACGAAAGATTCGTGTGAAACTCCCGCTGTACTTCAGAATGCAAATGAGTTGTGTAGTCTGGTGAACTTTTCCAATAGCTCTTAATAGATGCACATCCAGAGAGAACGGCTAGGAAAATGAGCACGCTATTCTGGTGGAGCCTAGCATTAAATAACAAAGCAGAAAGTAATACGTGTGAAGCAGACTTACACAAATACAATTCCGATCTGAATGAATACAAGAAAGCTGTTAGAAGAGCTAAAGAAGCTTGTGACAGAATTTCTGCAGTCATATTGATGGAACTAATGATGCTTCAAGACTCACAAAAATTCCAGTAAACTCATATAAACCAATAGGCAATAACTGAACAAATTCAAGTGAGAAATCTATGAATTTGTTTATGGAAACTCACTTTCCAGCATGTACATTCGAAGGAGTATGCCAAGCCAGCTTATAAACGAAATAGTCACAGAAAAAGAAGTAGAGTGGCCTATTAACTTATTTCAGCTCTTCAAATACCCAGGAGCGGATGGTATATTCTCGGCCCAACTATAAAAAACCTTAAAAAATGTAGAAAATTGACTTCTGGAAAGCCTGTAGCTGAACCACAGACCACACTGTTGGAAGAAGTTGATAGTGGTTTTCATTCCCAAAAAGGGGACTTTGGAGTTACTTCGAGATAAATCTCATATAGTTCAGACAGGCTTGCCGAACAGGGTACCATCGCCGAGATCCTTTCTAGTATAGGTTTGGTCGCGATACCACTGTCAACATACAATATTCTCATTAAAGATAAGACCATCAACACGTTGGTCCAGCATAGCCACATGTTGTATCTCCAAACAAACTTGGTCAGAGTACGACAAAAAAAGAACTCGCTCAAACATATGGGCGAAAACTTTCTAAATGAACTTTCAGAAATTACAAAAATTGAGAACAGAAACAACTAAACTTCACTTAAATGTCAGAATGGCTCTAGAAGGAGCGATTTTGCTCAAAATAAGAGCTATATGAAATCACAACGGATCTCTCTGGCATAAGTGATGAAGGTTTTTCTTATCACCGACCAATCAAACTAACCTTGCTAAGGAATCTTAAGTAAACGAGTGTACTTCTATAATATTTTGCATGAATATTTCGAAATGACAAAGTTGCCCACACGTTGGGCGCCAAATTTTTACACTCAGTTGCAGAGCAATAACAAATTTCAAAAACGTATTTGGCAGTGTTGAACCGCGATAAACTGATTTTTTGCATGTCATCTTTTCTAACATTTGCCAAATGATCTAAAGGCCTTTATAATACTTGAAAACTTAAAGATTATATTATAATAATTTGATCAATCAGCTGATTATCATATAAAATCCTTACCATACCGCTAAACCCCAGTATACTATGGCATTTTCGTCACTCATTTGTCTGCACGGTAGCACGTTTCAACACTTTTCTGATGTTTTTTGTTTTTTTGTTTTGTGTGTGTGTTTTTTTTTTTTTTCAGTTGGACTGTGTGCGATGCCATGCGATGTGATGTGTCCGTCAGTCGCAGTACGTTCTCTTTCTCATTTGCGTCCCGCATAAATCAATTGCACTTGTCATCAACTCAATTAATTTTTGGCAAACAAAGTGCAGTAAATCAATTGCTTTGGCAGCACGGCATACATCGTTCCATCATTCACATATATAGCAATGTACATACATACTTGTACGTACGTATATGTGTAACTCCAAAGTCTGTACTGTCAGTACAGAACATTGACCACCCATCCCCCTCAATGTTTCTTTATAGCGCATTCGGCGCCCAAACCGCATCGAAATGTCACCCGACGGCGACGGCAGCGGCAAGTCTTTGCAGGCAGCGTTCCAATGACATCGTTGATACTCTGGTCCATCCATCGAAGAGCGCTTTTATGTGTATTTAATGCATGCAGATTCCTGCTTTCATCGAAAATACACACACACTGCACCACACCCATTTAGTATATGGGGTCAACTTTGCTGCTGTTGTGTGAAATGATACTCCTTTATCCTTTCTTCGCTTTTTTTTTTTTTTTGTCACGAATGTTTTTCCAATGTACCATTGGCAATAATTTTTTCCATCCAACATCCGAATTTTCTTTTATGCTCTTCATTTATAGTATGCAAGAAGTATTATCACTTTGTCGAGAAGTTTGTAACACATTGAAACAGACAACGGAGTTCCCACACACACACACACACACACACACACACACACACACACACACACACACACACACACACACACACACACACACACACACACACACACACACACACACACACACACACACACACACACACACACACACACACACACACACACACACACACACACACACACACACACACACACACACACACACACACACACACACACCCACACACCCACACACCCACACACACACACACACACACACACAGACAAACAGTTAGAGGAACATGACTCGAACGACGTGTCCTGTCGAGCTAGTCTGTTTATGCATTTTTTGCTATAGCTATTTTACCGCATGACAAGCACAGCAACAACTATAAACAGAGAGACACTCGCCCAAATAATCGAGAAACGCATACAAAGTAAAACAGACAACTTTCGATCTCTTTCGCGCTCACAGTGTCTTATCAACTGGTAACTGGCTGCCTACTATTATTATACCAAGTAGAGAAAGAGATAGATAGACAGAGAGAGAAAGCGAAAGAGATAGAGAAGTTTAATATTTATGTGTGTGCGTTTGTACTTCATGTAACTTCTATCAAAGATATTAAATATACTAGATGTCGCATCTGCAAATAGAAATATTTGTACTGTGCACCTAATAATAGATTTTTATCCCCCTTCCACCTCTTTCTCTTCCGGCTCTTTCCCATCCAACTCTTCCTTAACACTCCACTTTCCTTTCCCATTTCCTCTACGATTCCATATACAACATTTCACCCCTCTATCTTAATTTTTTTGGGCCAGGAACACTCGCGGGCATTCACAGTGCATCGAATTGTGAATCTAAACCATACTCGAATCCCCATGAACACACACAAAAATTTTCATCAAAATTGGTCCAGCCCTTTAGGAGGAGTTTAGTCACGTACACACACACGTACAGAAGATTTTTATATATAAAGATAAATCCGGGATTCATTTAAAACTACAGCTTTTCACTTTCTTTACTGTTTGTAAAACAAAACAAAACAAAACACAAATCAAAACAAACCAAACCAAAACAGCTGTTTTATTTTAAGCGAACGTCATTTTGCCCAAGTGAGTGGCAAAATGATGTTAACGTTAACGTTAACGACAACGAACAAATGTCAGTGGAAAGTGGTAAATTGAGAAGGTTCTACCCATTGGAAATGCCTTATTATATCAGTATATATTTAAGTTCAGCTTCTATACCATATAATAGCTTGGAATATACCTATATATTGTAGTACAATTCGAAGATAGATTGTCTGAAGAGTATTAAAAATTCCAAAAGTTCCACTAAAATAAGCATTTTTTCTTGTTCTATTTATTTATTGTTTTGTTTTTTTTTTTTTTTTTTTACATTCGTCATGTCCTTGCATGCAGATATGCTCCATACGCCACATTGTTTGTCTGTCCATTTGTCTATACACTTACCGATACATCGTCTCGTCTCATCTGTATGGGATTGGATCTCGATGTGTGACACTGTATCAAATGGGGTTAAAAAGTGATTAAAATAGGTTTGGCCAATGTCAACAATGCCATCGCAATTTTTTCTGTTTTCGTATCCATTTCTACTCATAGTCTATACTGTTTCTATGTATGCTGCTGACGTTTCGCTTTGAATTTCTAACTGAGTATGGGATTTATCCTGGTATGCTCCAAAAGAAAAAAGAGGTATATCCATATATGTACACGCTGCCATTTCGCTGATTCGATTTGCATTTTTTTACGCCAAATACTTTTGTTTTTGCTGCGCTTTTTGAATTTATTAGGTGTGACAGTATTGCATGGAAAAACATCACAATGAAATTGAGACTGTTTCGCAAATCAGTAACAGATACAGGCAATGTTTGTTCGTAGTAGATCTGTAAATGATGCTCTCTGTTCGTTCTTAATGATTTGACAGAATTAATGACACTGATTTTGTACTTATCGTTTAAGTAAACATACATTGTATATGCAGGGTCTGTACGAAAAGTACTCCTCTAATAATCATTGGTATGGGAGCTATTCTTTAAAGAGGAATGGGCTCGTGCATTTTATGTGACTAAAATTGAGGGAGATTCAAATGTTTACTGATGTTGATGTCTTACGAATAAGTTATGTTCTATTATTTGAAATTTACAAAGAATTTTGCGCTACGAAATTTGAATAACACTCAAAAAGTGGCACTAGGACTGTTGTCAACGGCGTCAAATATTGGCGCCCAACATGAAGACAGTATCTTTATCGTCAACTATGCAAGCAAAGTATTATAGAGTCGTCGACATTAGATGCTCATTGCCAAATGCTCAAATGCCCACTACTAAACTCAGCTATCCAATCTTTTATAGTTGGAACGCCATTTTTTTTTTTTTTTACTGTACCAGAAAAATACTTAAAGCGTTGTTGTGGTGAGTAGCTGCGTGAAGTATTTACCTGATGGAAGAATCAAGTTGTTCGTAACGAACTTTTCTGACGCCCGAGGCAAACTAAAATCTTCGTCACCTCCCTTTCCCTGATGAAGGGCTGATCAAATTCGACATTGCAAAAAACAACCGATAATATTTTGATTTCTTAATCCGTAATACAATTTAGTTCGACTGCGCCCGAGACAAGCACCACGGTTGCCTTTCCCTCTCTACGGTTCTGTTTATATTATTATAACCTATACCCAGATCTAGCAAAATATGCTCAACCAAATATTTCTATGCTGTCTGCTCAGCGAAAAGACAGAGAAAAATGAACCAGATTCGCTCACTCTCTCAGCAGAACAATTCTTTTTCATTCTTTCGTGTCTTCTGTTTCATTCTCCTCGATGAACAAAACACACGAAGCTCTCTTACGATAATGGCTTGATGGGAACACTTTCATTCGATTCTCGGCAACTGAGCATCATCAACTGAGCGAAATTAGCCAAGTGGAAGCGCTAAGGTGACGTTTTTGTTGTTGTTGCGTTAGGTTGTGGTTGTTGCTTTACATTTTTCTTCGCTGGCAAAGCGTGGAAGAGTTAGGGGGAAAGAGATAGGGCGCCAAATTGTGTGCATATGTTAAAATATAAGTAACACACATACATGAGCAGAAGACACTTTTGACAAATTTTGAGCAGCAAAGTGTCGCAAGTGAAGAAATGCATAAAGAGAGCGGCTAAAAACAGTACCAAGACCGTTTGAAAAAGAAACAGAGTTGAAATGTCTCTTCGCTTCTATTTTAAATCGCAACTGTTTTTTTTCTGACTGCCAATAAAAAAATGCACTTGTTGGTAGCTCTGCCTATATCTTAAGTAGGAAGAGTAAAGTAACAGGCAGAAGTTGGCTTGGTAGACCTCATTAGCTATACATACTCTTGGTCAGCAATGGACGCAGTGTCGATTTATACATGAACACACGAAGCTCTAATTTAAAAAATGAATTAGGTTACGCCGGCTGACCCCTTGATAGAGTTAACGCATAGACCAATATGATGCTTATCCTTGGTGACTGTAGAAAGAAAGCCAAAGTTACAGAGTTATCAGCATGCATTTTAGTCAAATCTTCGCTATTTTTACTGATTCTTTTTGATAGTTTAAAAACTATTTGAGTAGGCTTCCATAGCAACGAAATATTAGGTGTAAACGACCATGCAGCTTTTTGCGCTACAGTGTTGAAGTGTTTAGCATCTTCTTCGCTTTTAAGTGAAAGTTTTTAGAAAAAAAAGCAAAGTGGCGTACTTCTTATAATGATGCCAGTCTGTGCTTGTACAGTGAAGAAGTAGATTAAATTTAACAATGAACGGGAATTGGTCGGAAGCTAATTCTACAAATGGTAACACATGAAATTTTGCTACTTGGAAGTCCCTTAAAAACGCAGAACTCAATGAAGTCTGGAGTTCTTTCACTATAAGTCGGGCGTGTGATTCTGGCATGCAAGGGAGATATGCCATACTCATAATTATGCTAATAAAAAATAGATTCACTAAACTTTTGGAAATTTTACTGTATCTTCTTACGCCAAGAAGACCCTGCAAGCGCCTTCCGCACTTTGTTTCTTGACTTAAGCCGATTAAGCCGTCTTGGTGACAAGAGCCGAGCATCTAAACGGGGGCTAGATAGTTGTACCACGGTACAAAGGCTCTAAAATGTCGGAATACTCAAGCTTCCAACAGAGACATCTAGTACCATCCCAACCGACTTAGTCCAGGAGGTGAAGATAGAAGAATTAGATTTGTCATTTCCAACTTGAAATATAGCTAAAAGAGTGGAGCAACATGCTAAAAATAACTCCGAGTTCAGCAGACAAAAATCTATTAGAAAAAAAATATGGAATCGAATGCGCTTTTGTTTCTTTAATTTGTAGTCTAGTTTCAAACGTTTCAAAAATTGTCTCTCAGAAAAATTTAAGATTTCTGGAAGCCAGACATCGGTCTATAAGAAGCCAGAACTATGTGGCGCTTTCGTGCCAGGTTTTCGTCTTCTGCCATCTTGCGAAGTTTAGAGTAACCATCGCTAATAGTCTCTGAGGAAAACAAGATCAGATTGGAGAGATAGCTCGAATGGTCTTGTCGAATTGAACAAAAGTACACAAGTATAAAATAAATTTATATAATTTCTTAATATAAAAATAACATCAAAATGGTATTGTGTGCGTGCAGATCGATCCTTTTTTTTCATGAATATCGGTCGATGATGTCCCAAACCGGTGGTTCGTCCACATATTATGCAGACTATTTATTTTGCATTTTTATTTGTTGCTTTCTTCTGACCGTGCCTAATGACTTCCATGTGTGCTCTATAGTTCTTAGAACTCAATGGACTCAAACCTATAAATTTAGCTTTTGTTGTTGTTTGGATCAAAATGCGGCCGCATCATCCGATTCGCTACCCTTCCTGTCGCCTACGTGCCGTGCTAGTTCAACCTTTGGCGTCCTTGATATAATAAATCGTGATTCCATATCTATCTTCGCTTCATGCGATAAATGTGCGACTTGCCTCTTTTTCCTTCTCCTTCTCCTTCTCCGTTTGCGTTGTTTTGTTTTTGCGTTTCTCTATAGCGTCGGCACAGTAGCGACAGGCATGGGTAGGTGAGCACGACAATAGTCGTTTTAATCATTTTCAGGATGTCCATATTAGTGAATTTTGTTTAAAATTTGAAAGAAACTTTTTTTCGAAATTTGTTTTGTTGAAACGAAAATTTTAAAAAATAATATTTTTAGTATATTTTTTGTTACATCTCATATTCAAAATTTTGACTAATTGATTGTAGAGTTCAGGAGAAAAAGGAAAACACACTATTTTTAAAAGAAAATGACAAATACGACAAATATATGTAAGCTCTATGCGCCATACAGCAGGACCGGGATTATCAGTGTCTTACAGATTTTTTCTTCGTAGTTTGAGAGAGGGTTCTACTTCTAATTTGCTTGCTGAGCCCAAAACAGCAGCGATTAGCTTGTCTGATCGCTCGGCTAACGTTGTTGTCGCTGGTAATTTCAGTACCCAGATAGACGAACTTTTCTACAACATTGAAGTTGAAATTATCCATACTCACAGACCGTCCAAGCCGCGCTGATGGTCTGCGAGTGGACACCAAGTACTTCGTCTTGTCCTCGTTCACCGCTAGGCCCATGAGACGTAACTGTTTCTCAACCTCCGAGAACGCGCTGCATACTCACCGTTCATTGGTGCCGATGATGTCTATATCATCAGCATATGCGAGTAGCATCACTTCCTTTTACAAGATCGTGCCCGACCGTTCCACGTATATGTCTTGGCGTAGGATGTACTCCATCAATAGATTGAAAAAGTCAAACGATAAAGCATCACCCTGCCTGAAACCTCTCTTGGTATCAAAGGGTTCGGAGAGGTTCTTTGCTATTCTGACGACGCTTTGGGTGTGTGATAGCGTCATCATGCCAAAACGAACGATCTTTGCTGGGATAAAAAGTTCAGATAGGGCATTTCTTCCTATCGGCGTGTCGAAAGCGGCCTTATAATCGACAAATAGGTGGTGTGTGTCTTTATTGTACTCATGGGTCTTTTCCAGGATTGGTTACTGGTCGACCTCTTTGGTCTGAAGCCACACTGATACTGGCCTATCAGTGCATTTGTGTATGGCTCCAGCCGTTTACACAGTACGTGGGACAAAATTTCGTATCCAATTAAAAGGAGACTTATTCCACGGCAATTCGCGCAGACAGGGTGTTCTCTTTTTTTGAAGACAGGACAGAGAACACCGGGTTTTCCAATCGTTAAACCATATTTTGCATAAGAGTTGGTGCATACGTCTTACCAACTCTTCGCCACCGGTCTTGAATAACCCAACTGGCAGCACATCGAAGCCTGCTGCTTTGTTATTCTTCAGCTTTTTATTTACTGAGGCGACCTCGTTATAATCTGGTGACTCTACAAGACAGCCATCATCATTTGGTTGTTCTAGAAATACTTCTCTATCGGCGGTACTGCTCTCTTCATCGCACCCAAGTAGATTGGAAAAGTGAGTCTATGTAATTACTGTACATCTGTAACCAGACTTGCATTATTGTTCTTGCAGAAAGAAACTCCGGGCTTAAAACCCTCGGTTAGACGCTTAACCATTTGATAAAACTTTGGAACTTCATTTGTATCACATAACACCTCAACATTCTCAAGCTCACACGTTTCTTGTTCCATTTTTTTTTGCGTCTGAAAAGGCGTTTCTCCTCTCTCCGTTTCACACGATATCGCTTTTTAACAGCTCGCGTTGCTCCCGACTGCAGAGTTCTTCTGTAAGCGGCGTCTCTCTCTCTTCTCTCTCTCTCTCTCTCTCTCTCTCTGTGTGTAGTAGCTTAAATTAGGATTTCCATGTATGTGCATATAGTTCATATAATACTTGCAGTTCTCTATAGCTGTTTGTTATGCGCCTCCGTTCGTTGCCAGAGTAAGAGAAGAGAGAGAGAGAGAGAGAGAGAGAGAGAGTAAGCAGGCATTGAATTTCTTTATCGCTGTTCGATTGCAGCTGTTTTATTTGTAACAAAGTGAAGATAAGCTGCATTACATCTATCGAAATAGCTCTCTGGAGAACTTCTTAGCTCTTCAAAAATGTGCTGTTCATGAAAAAATTTACATTAAATCAATATAAAATTGTTACTGAAATTTCTCAAATGGTTTTGCACCTTCCATCGACTCTCCACGCTTAACTATGCCAAAAGAAAAGACTACTAATTGAAAATTTGTTAATTAGTATGCAATGATATGAGATTTTATGTTGTATGACAAGTAGAGAGACACAAAATACAATAAAAAAAAATGTTTATTGTATATATTTCCATTTAAAATATATTCTAGACTATCTTCTACCAACAGCAACATCAAAAGCACAAATCGTAACTACTACAAATGTGTAAGTCGAAGAGGCCACAAAGTGCAGCAGGGCGTCACGGTAAGCCCTCAGAAAGTGTCAAGAGTCATTATTAGTTTTGTCACAGGGACTCACACACATCCACACACAGATACAACAAGAACAAAGCAAATCAGGCAGGACTGCAAGTCCGAATGCAATTCCACTTTCAATTCTCTCACATATACGTATGCGTATGAAGAGAAAGGAGTCAACAACTGTGTCCGCTTTTCAATGCAAAAAGGCGCTTCTTGCAGCAAAGCAATTCGGACAGCTGCAATTTGCCTGTTGAGTTATGAGGATATTTGTTTCTTCATGAAGGATTGCCAATGCATGGGTAAGTTGTGCTATGCTTCTCTCTGTGTGTGTGTGTGTGTGTGTTCCCATATCACAACTTAAATGGAAGCGCTCTATGCTTCTTGATTCTTCCTTTTTATTTTTTTGTTTTTTGTTTTTTTTTTTTTTCAATTTAGCCTAAGCTGCTCAGAAAGCGGCGTAACACAAGCACAATGTTATCCTTGTTGTACTCAGATACATTCTCATCGTTGTCGTCGTCGTTGTAGTCCTTGTAGTCATTGCAATCGTCGTCGTTGTGGGCTTATTTGCCTTATGCTTTGTCTGAGTGCGTGAACGCGCCTAAATGCACTGCGAGTGCATTTTTGAAATGCCTGAAAGTCGCCAGCCCGGTCAAAGCAATCCTCGATGACCCAGCCAGAGGTACGGTACTCTCGCATTGTGTTGGGTCGCATCGAGTTTAGTTGAGTTGACTCGAAGTGGCCTCGTACATCTTTTGCTGCGATTGCATCTACAATTCATAGAAATTTTGAAACGAAGCATAAACGAAAACGGAAAACGTACAAAACCATGCAACACCACCAGTCACCGCTGAACTGAACTGAGTCAGTTTAAAGAAAGTTAGCAACGGCATAACTGAAGTTTTTGTACACTACAATGCATAACCAATTAGACTGGAGAAGCTAATTGGTAAAGAAATCAGTGAAACGGAGTTGGAGATATATTTCAGAAATTTGTGGAACACTTCACAAATAGCTGAAGAAATATCATTCTTAAGCTCAAACAAATTTGTACATCTTACCTATAATTAGTGACTGAAATAAAAGAAATTTTAGCAAAAGTGAAGCCTAACAAGGCGTTCAGTGAAGTTTGTATTCTGTTCGAATTCTACAAGAAATCTTAGAGGCTTTAGCTGAGTTCTATAACTCAAGAAGGTATCGTAATAACGGTAATTTATCATTTCAAATGGCTTTAATTTGTTTCCCCTGGAGAATTCTCCATGAAGTTCAGCACACTTTTGCATGTATTTAAACCAATTTTCGATGCATTTGTGAAATTCAGTAGTGAGTAACCCCGAAACTAGCTGTTTGGAGACTTCACACGCTTCTTCAGACGCCATAAAAATGTTGAACCCTTAATTTATTTTTGATGTATGAGAATGAAAAGCAGTTACAAATAAATAAAATTACAAATTCCCGATACTTTTTTGACTTAATGTATATAAGTATCTCCTATACAACTCCTTCCAATCGACCTAATAAACAGGGAAAATACCACAAAATAGCGACCATCAGGCTTAGAGAATGTGTTTATTGGTAAAACGGGACAACGGGACACTCAACAAAACTAAAAACAGAAAGAGATCTATCCGAAAATACAGATTATTTTATACCTATACTGGAGTTCAATAAGAACGAAGGAACGAAAACAGGGAAAATAAATAGAAAAGTAATTGAGGATCTTCATAGACGGCTCGAAACTGGAAAACAGAGTCGGTGGTGGGGTATACTCGTACATCCCAAAAATGGGTAACAATGCCTCTGAGGAACACGAAACTCTGCATCACCTTCAATGCCACTGCCACGGACTGTCCAAGAGTAGATTCAGGCGCCTCGGGGACTACTACCTAAATGACATATCTGAAAGTTTTTAGCTGGAAGGTAAAAAATATAGTGAAATATGTAAATTCTTCTCCGTGGTTGTTCGAAGTCTTAAAGAAGATTCATGTGGTATCACAACTGGCCGTGTGTAACCTAATTGCTGGGTGGGCACTTGTACCTCACCCGACCATTCTAATCTAACTTAACCTATTTGCACTTCATGCACGTGTCATACCGTGTCATCTACTAGCTGTAACAAACTTAAGTCAAAAACTAAAACACCTTTCTTTTACATATGCCTGCGTAGAGTGTGACTTGAGAGAAAAAAAAACCAAAAACAAAAAATGGGAGCCACACATTTTTGTGACTTTCATTTGTTTGGGATTTGGTTGAGGCTATCGAGAGGAATAGGATAACAACACATTTTGTGCTTGGCATGCAAATTGTAAACAATTTGAATGCATCTGAGGACTGTTAGAAAGAGAAAGAGTATGAAAAAAAGGGGTGAGAGTGTAAAGAGTAGAAAAGATTGAAAAACACAAATCCAACTTGAATCTGAGTGGACTGAACTGGACTGGTATGGCCTCCTTTGCTGCTATTGCTACTGATGATGAGTATCGTTATCGTTGTTTTGGTGTTCCACTCGCCTTGCCTGATGCCCCAATGCGTTGCATCATGAATGCTCTCAACAGTTCTAAATGTATGAAATATAAAAATTGTTGCATCATTTTAGCAAGTGGTAAGTAGAAAAATTTATACTAAATATTTGTTGGTTTTGTATTGAAGTACTATATACGTATATGGAGGGATGGATTCGCTTGCAGAAGTTCACATTAGTGGGAAAAGTTATTGATTGCCATTCACTTGGAATTGGTTAAAAACGACCCAAAGCAACTTCAAAACGTCCGTTAGCATATGTATTCCAAAGATGGTCTATGAACATCTGTTCAGGAATGAGCAACATAGAACTCTGCAGCTGTGGAGAGAAGCGAAGTGAAGAGAAACGCCTTTTGAGGCGCAAAAAAACCATTAATCATATTTCATTTGGATACAAAATTCTGAACGTATGAACTGGTAGGACGTTATCAGTGTGCCTGTAGAGCAAAAACGTCGAACAGTGACCAAATTTTCACTCCACAATAGATCTAGGAGTGGACCCATGAGTAGAACAATAACATACCACCATAGTTCGCTTTCGATACGCTGATAAGATAAGAACAGTTTGAATTTGGCATTCTAGCAAGGATCTTTAGTCTTTTCATGATGATGTCTTATCACATACACAAAACATTGTCAGAGTAGGACAGAACCGAACCGAGCTGTTTGATATCAAAAAAGGTTTCAGGCTGAATGATGCTTTATTGTGCAACTTTTTTAATCTCCTGTTGCAGTACATTCTCCGCCGATGCCCGTACGTAGAACGGTCGGACACGATAATGCCCCTTCCCCATGCTGATGACATTGACATTATCGGCATGAACGAATGTTCTCGAGAATTAAAAAGCAGTCGCAGTGCACGAGTCTAACGATGAATGCGAACAAAACGAAGTATTTAGACAGACTGTGAGAATGTAGAGAAGATTTTTGGAACTATTAGAGCTGGTGATAAGTTTCGGATCAGTATGAACTGTATGAGCTGTATGATTGGTTTTACATAGTCTGCAAGATTCCAGCGACTGCACGCTAAAGGTTTATGACGACAAAAACTTGTGAGATACTTGAGGAGTTCAGCAATTACCGAATACTCGTAAATCTATGTATGAGAACTCCCTTTCATACATGCTTCATGTAGCTGAACATATGAAATGAATGGCAACGCTAGACGAGCGACAGAGTGGTACTTACTATTTACTTAAGGCTAATGTGGAAGTAGGTTAGCCTTGATACGTCTCATGCCCAGGCGCTCGTTCACAGACATGAAACTGAAGACCAGACCGCGTAGTTTTCTACTAAGCACGAAACTGCATCCAAATTCGTGCTTCCTCGCATGGCAACTATTATAGATGATACAGGATGCCTTTTTGTGAGCAGCCCTGTCCTATCCATCGCATTTCCTGTATTAGCGGTGATGTCAATCTTGAATTTGTCGAGGGCATCAATCAGCTGGATATCTGCACCAGCCCTATGGAGGGACAGGACATTCGCACTGTGCATATCCCTAAATCGTGGTCCTTCAATCGTTTGCGAGCTGTCGTCACCAAAGAGGGAATTGTATCCAAGAGCTTCCTCTGTGGCTTCACTGATATATGTTGTTCTGCGGTGGCGGGAACCAAACCCAACGCACTACAACCTCTAATTAAAAGGAGTGGTTGCCTTTCCAGAATTTGTACACCACGTAGGTTCCGTGGCTAAATCAGTGAAGAATCGTAATTTGGCCGGTGCCAAGAGAATGACCAAAGACCTTTCCACATCTGCAAACGATAATAATATTTACTGCAGAAAATTTAAGCAGCGTTTTGTAGTTTACAAAATAATTTCAAACGTTTATAAGGGTATTCAATTTTAGTTCTGTATTGAAAGAACCCCTCTTGCCGGGCAATAACTAACAACGCCTCTGTAGCTCATACTCATGCTAGTCATCATCGTGTTGGTGTCATGCACTAACAAACCGAATACATAATGGACGTTTGGATATTCTAACTGCAAGTTGAATTTACATTTCGATATGTGCACTAAGAGACAGACAAAAATGTCTGTACTCATTGGATATGGTGTATGAGTGTGGAATGTGAGGAAGTTGCTATGAATTTAGGGTTTGAGCTAGCTTCATATATTGTATAGAATAAGAAAATGGAACGATTGAGTGAGTGAGTGAGTGAGTGAGTGAGTGCACTGCACTGTATGGTCTAAATGGGTGCTCTGGTCTTTGCTGTTGAACTTAAATGCAACATGACGACGACGACGACGATGACGATGATGTACGGATTGATTTACGTTCGAAAAGATTTCTCAAGTGTAGCTCAACAGCTCAAAACAAGGCTAAGGCTTCTAAGCGAACTTCCTGTCTGACTGCAAGCATTACAGAAGCGCATTGCCTGCACATTGCAATGCGTCACGCAAAAACTCGAGTTCCACATACAATATAACCCAATTTTTCTTAGCTTTTTTCATGCCAAACTATTTCAACTGCTGTAGAGTGTAGAGTGTACTGTAGTGTGGCATAGTGTAGAGTCAAACGAATGAACGACGAATGAATGACTGAGATTTATCAGAAGGTAATTTATATATAAAACTGGACATCGTTGAAATACTAAACTATATATATATATATATATATATATATATATATATATATATATATATATATATATATATATATATATATATATATATATATATATATATATATATATATATATATATATATATATATAGAATATATATGTATACAGTAGAGAAAAAGTATCTGCTACAGCAGCAGCATGAGTACTGCGAATGTCCTTTTTGGTTTGCTCCAAATGCTGATTGTAAGTATTTTGCATTTTACGACAGACAAATGACAAAATTTAAGAGTATTTCAAAGTCATAAATCGCACACTGCTTGCTTGCTTGCATCATGCTGCAATTCTACTGAAAGCAGGCTAAAGATACAGTAAGCATTTTGAGATACATTGTAAAAGGCAGTGGAATAGTTTGGAGTAAGCTACTTTTTTCGGTATTTTTTTTTCCCTCTTTTTTGGGTACTGCTAAAGTTTGGAATTGGTTTTTCTATTTTTCATTCCTTTTTTTCTTTTGCCACATGAAATCGTAGTTGGAAATCATTTTTCTCATGCTAAATTCAACTTGAGACGACTACATTTGTATCTGAAATTGTATGCTGCTGTTTGCAAATTGAATTTATAGAAATCTCAACATATCTTTCGCACTGACTGTCTGCCTTTCTCCGCTCCTACTCAATTTGAAATTCTTTTCATACACCAAAACAGTTAAGAGCACTGAAAAAGCCAACGACACATGACATTGCTTAAAATGTATCTTGTATCTCAAAAACACAAGCAGACAATGTATGTGTTTGTATGCAGCATTTTGTTGCAAATATTTTTGATAAATTTCAAATTATGCCCAAACATGTTGCAACAATTTATTATTATTGCTAATAATAAATCAAAAATTTTCTATTTGGTTTTAACGAAAGAACAATGTTGATTTTAATGCTAAGAAAATATTTGCACAGCGTGTGCAGAGTTGCAAAACGGATTTGTGTACGAGTTTGTAAGTGTGTAGTGTTGATAAGCGCACATTTTGATGTAGTGTTGCCTCAACTAAAAAACCAAAAACTGAATAGCTGCAGATTCTGAGAAATTTGTTTAAGTTATCTGCAGTATATAGTTTATCTATAGTAGCATAAAAGCACGATAACTCTAATTCGCTGTAAAAAAAAAGACTTTATTTAAGTTAAAAATATAAAACGTAAAAATAAAGCATATTACGTTAGCATACTTGTCCCCACCAGACTACAATGGGACAACCTTAATCACTATAGCGAAAACGCTATTAACATCTTTACAGACGGTTCTTATCTGGATGGTCGGGTAGGAGGAGGTGTATTTTCGCCGGATCAGGGGGGATTCGAGAATCCTTTAGATTGCCTGATCATTATAGCGTTTATCAGGCGGAAATGCTAGCTATTCAGGATGCAACGCATCTCCTATGGTCGTACTCACATACACAAGAGCGTGTGTTTATCTTAACGAGATTGCAGAGCACTATGTTATACATCTCATCTGGGTGCCTGGTCAACAAAATATGGAAACTGGGAAACTGTTAAGCGGGAGGGTACCACTGCTGTTATCCTTCCAGGGAAGGCCAGAGTAGGTATTCCCATGGCTAAATGTAAACTACAGATCTCATCAACGATGATCGGTGTAGCAACCAATAGATGGTGCAACCTTGGCACGTGTAGAATCTCCAGACTCACCTGGCCAAAATATTTATAATCTTAAAAGAACAATAACGTTATTGTGAGAGCCTTCACAGGCCACTGCATAATAGGGAGACATGCCACAAGGCTAGGGGTAAACCCGGGACTTCTGCAGAAGCTGTGGAAATGCCGAGGAGGATGAGACGGTCGAGCACTTGCTATGACACTTCCCGGCCTATAGTAGGAAGAGACTGACATATCTCGACGTTCTTGACACTGGCAAAGTGGTTCTCAGAGTAGCTACGGTAGAAATAGGAAATACATATGGTATCACAAGGGGCCTAAACTAGCCTAATCCTAACCTAAGCTAACCTAGTAGCATACTTGTCGGTAGCAAGAAGATAGTAAAACACATATGACTACAAATGCAAGTCATGTGAAGTTGGCAATGCGAAGTGAAAAATTGGCATTTCTTTTGAATGCAGTTTGTTTGTCCAAAGTTAGTACATGTTTGTCAAAGTTTGCACTTCGTTTACCCAACACCCAAAAATTAAATACAGCTGAAAATTAGTTTTGATAAATTAATTCAGCTATTCGATGTCATTATGATTCCTAAACCAGGCAAACCAGAAAAAGATCTTGCTTCCTGTTCTCCAAAATACTTGAGATAGTATTTTTGCGTAGACGTACTGTCAATATTGGATAATAGTGGGTTAATACCTTAACTCCAATTTGGTTTAAGACGTCGACATGGGACCCCAGAGCAGTGCCATTGGCTAGTGGAGCGTATTCGGTTGCTCAGCAGTGTTCCTAGATGTGAAACAGACATTTGACAGAGTGTGACACGCCGGTTTGCTCTATAAGCTAAAGGTGCAGCTGCCAACCCCATATTACTGGTTTTTGAAATCTTATCTGAAGAATAGGAAATTTTATGTTCAATGCGGCGATGATGTATCCTCAATTACAGACATCAGCAGATCTGCCCATCATAGGATACCATTCCCTCACAGCAGTCACCTACGCAGACGACACTGCATTTATAGCAGTTTCAAGGAGTCTTGTTGGGGCTTCTAGAGTGATACTACAACAGCTTGACTCTTTTGGAGTATGGCTGAACAGATGGAACATTGTAGGCAACCCTGAAAAATCGTCGCACACAATACAACATTCGACGACTCACATGGCGTCATCATATCAGGCAAAAAAAAAAACAATTAAATCCTTAACTGCGGCCAATGTACTGGCTAATCGGTCGCCATTCCATACCTGGCCGTACTAAAACCGATCTGGACCTACTGTATTGAAATGTGGGGCACGGCTAGTGACTCAAACAATAAAACAATTCAGAGGTTTCAAAACAAAGTCTTAAGAATTGCAACTGGCGCACATTTGCTAACTACTAACCGCGAAATTCATGAAGTACTCAAATTTCCATGGATATCACAGGAAATCAATCGATTTAGTTAGCGGTACATCAAGAGACTAACGGATCATCCAAACAACCTGGCAATAAACTTTCTTGATAACAGTGCAACTAACAGAAGACTAAAGCGATATCAACCGTTAGACCTTCCATTCAGAGACGCAGCCTAATAAGCCGAATTTTATGTAACCCTTCCCACTTTCCATAATCCATAATAATTATTAGAAGTTGACAGCTTTACATATTTTCGCTGTGCTGAGAACATAGAATAAGTAAATTGAATTTGGAAGACAATATTAAATTGAAAGTTTAAGCTTGTTGCATTTTATTTAATTGATGTATGATCTTCTTCTTTCGCATCTTTAATTTGTTGGATGTGCTTGGAGGTTTTCACTTTTTGACCGCCGCGTTTGTTGATTTGTAGATGTGCGGTTGCGCCGCTAAGCAAATTGTAAAAAGCCATTTTTTTTTGCAATTTTCTGCTTTGCTGAATGCTTTCTAGTTTCATCTTGTACACTTGCTTTGAGGGTCGATACGGAATCGCAAAGAGGCAGAGAAACAGCGAGAAATTCATTCGGATTTGTCGTTGGTAACTGGCACCTGCACCTGAATAGTTATAGGTCTCTTATGTATAGATAAGAACTCGTCTTCGGGCACCAGTCCTCAGAACGAATTTTCTTTGCTGGAGGTTCACCTTCAACGGGAGCAGCAGGTGGTAGATCAATGACTACCGGTGCGGGTGCAATTTGCGGAGGTACTCCACCAGGCTGTATGAACATATAACCAACTCCTGGGAATGGTGGTGGCATCATTGGTGGCGGACGCATTGGCATCATCATGACAGGCGGCTGGTGATGTGGATGCTGATGTTGCTGTGGTGGCTGCGGCGGTTGCTGATGGTGGTGATGCATTGAATTATGTTGCGAGGCGTGATGCTGATGTTGCGATTTTCCGGAGTTAGAATGAGGAGGCTGTGTACCCATATGTATTAATGTAGTACTTATCACTTCAAATTACTTGATATATGATCAAGTAAACTATTACATTAAACCAAATGTAGGCCAAAATGTGACTGAATTCTAAGGTCATGCAATTCGATTTAACTGCAGCCGCTTTAGCTGATTTACTTCCAAGACTAGTTACATTTATATGAAGTGTCTTAGCCTGCTCTGTCTTATTTGAATGATTTGCATTATCTTTTACCTTAGTAGTCGTACAGGTGCCATTTTCTATAAAGTCCCTAAATAATTCAATATCCGTATAGACGCCAGCATGATTTGTGCGTTGACTTCCGCCCGAAAGTACACTTCCACAAGCACACCATGGCAAACCAATGGACTACCAGAGTCACCTTTGATGGTAAGTGCGTTTTTTGTTTGTTCAATAGCACATAGTGCTGATTCTAGGATGTTGGGATAGTATATTTTGCATTGAGTTTTGCTTAACAGACTCACATTTACAGTGCGCAAATCTTCTGGACAAAAATTTGTTTCCAGTACATCCCAGCCACTAGAGATGCACATAGTGCCTGGCGGCTGCGCTTTTTTATTTAATGTCAGGAATTCAGCTGCGTTTGACTTCTGTACATCCTTATTTAAATATAGCAATGCAACGTCATTTCGTTTCGATGGCAAATCAAAAGCGCAGTGTGGAACCATTTTTGTTATGCTGAATTGCTGTAGGTCGGAATTTTTTCTCCCTACTATAATTGTCAAATCGTCGAGTGTACGTAATTTGTTGTCACTGTTTAAAAACCGCAGAGTTAGCAGCTTTCTTTTATAAGGATACTTTTTAAAATAATATACAACCTGAGACAATGTGCCGCTGTGAGTACAACATTCGGTTTAACAATGACACCGCTGCAGATATGTTGCAGTTCATACGAAAAAGGTTCCTTGCGAAAGACACGCTCTCTAATAGATACTATGTAGGGTACTTTAAATACAGTTGGTGCAGCTCCATGCACCTTACTGTCATGAGCTTTAGATAAAAAAAGGGTATTTTTTGTTAAAAAAATCTTCAAGTAGATTTTCTTTACTAAATTACCTAAAAGGTACGCGGCCATACACAACTGCAGTAAAAATTTTGATCCAAATGTATGTAATCTTGCCATGATAAAAAATTGTTTAAAAAATTTTGTTGAGAAATTTATACCATTTAATTTAGAATCGACGAAAAAATTGTTGTGTTTATTTTGTATGTCTTTTAACCGAGATGATTTTTTCACTTTGAGAAATATTTTTTGACATATTTATCTTAAAGCGATGAAATATTTTGATATTTAGTGTTTCGAACTCAGCTACGAAGTTCTCATCAGTCTGCAACATGCTTCTCAGCAAAAGCGCTTTGTGTATCGTATGAATTTCTATGCATTCAATGATAAATTCGTACACCTTTCCAAGCATTTATTTCTAAACTTTGGGCAACCACCACCAAAAAGCCAATAAAGACATACGGAAGTGTTTAATGCTATGTGCTAAAAAGCAAGTAAGAAGCACTACACAACACTTTTGCAGACAATGAACCGAAGTGCCGAAGCGCTTAAATAGCTTAACACATAACCCTATGTAGATACATACATATATTTATATATATATACATATATATATATATATATATATAGGTGGTAATATCTAGTAACTGAATGTGCGTTAAGCTTTGCTTCAACACCCAGGCAAATTAAATTCATTAGTCAACTTCCGGTTTCACAGTCTGTTTCTGTTTCTGTATCTGTTACTGAATCTGAAACTGACTGACGATGCTCTATGCACTTGTATGTATATAGTAGTATGTAGTCGTGTATGTTTGGTGTCGATATGATCCTGTTGCCGATGCTGCCAACGCCTACGCCTGTCAATTCAGACAGATTTGAAGTCAACTCAATTTGAAATCAATAGTGTGTGAATAATCCTTTTAACGTATTCAAGCGCATAATGGCAACGCATACGCACGCACGCACGCAAGCTGTGAGCAGTGAGCTGGCAACTCTAACTCTTTTCAAAATGTATCTATGCATCTAATATATTCAACTTCAGTTCAATCTATCTATCTGTCTGTCTGTCTGTCTGTCTGTCTGTCTGTCTGTTTATCTGTGTGTGTGTTGCATTTTGCCAGTTTTGCAGCTAAATGAGCAAGTACTCGAAAACATTTTTGCATTGATTGCACTTCATATCATTCATTCATCCATTTGTTTTATTGCTGCTGACTGACTGACTGACTGCCTGTAGTCCTTCTGTGTATCCTTCGCATATGTTGCATAATATTAGGCGTAGCATAGCTACCATCGACTGACAGACTGACTGTAATACATCACATCACATCATCAGCAACAACAATTGGCATCGCAGCATTTCGAAGAGTATTTAAGCAATTCAATGCCATTTCGACAGCAGCAGAGCAGCCTCCTGACTACTGCTGCCCAAAATCCATCTGCATCTGCATCTGTGGCGTGGCATCATCATTGCTAGCAATTTCAAGTGTGCAACATATTGCGGCAAACATTCAAGCATACCAACGGCGACGATGCTGACGACACGGCTATGTAGACTATATGACATGAATGAATTTATGACATTCATCGCAAAATTGCTAAAAACTGGTTTTGTGCCTATTTGATGTATTTTTATTTTGAGTTTCCATTGCTTCCCTTTTTTAAACCATTCAAAAGTATCGGCTTCACAAAATGAATATACATATTACAAGTCCTATTAAAATCCTTTTTATACTCTTTATCCAAACGGACAAGGGTATAATAAGTTTGTGCGAATCTATGTAACAGGCAGCACCAGGTGTGGTATATATATTCTTGATCAGCATCGGAAACTGATTCGATTTAGCTATGTGCCTATGTCTGCCCGTCCGTTCATTTGTCCGTCCGTCTGCATGTACGAGTATGAGCTAACAAATCTCTAAATGAGTATATGCGTTACAGACTTCAAACTTGCACAATTAGATTCTCCTTAACCATACGCAGATGTCTTACATTAAATTCTTTGGATGCCACGCCCACCGCACTCTGCAATTCGGCTTTTCTTATTTCTATGTACATTTCTAAACTTATCGTTTTGAAATTCACTACACATATTAGGTGTGTGATGTATTAACATACTGCCAAATTTTAATAATATCAAATGATTGTTATACCAGAATTCCAATATCAATACTGGTATGGTGGCATACTGGTATACTTGTAGCAGTTCAAATACTTAAAGTTTATGGAGAGAACCCAACGGCAAGCATTAGTCTGCATCACGGAGGCGTTGAGTTCCACCACCACAAGTGCACTGGAAACGTTGCTAGGAGTCTATCCCTTGGACATTTACACGCTTCTACTCGCACAGAAGTCTGACAGGCACCATGCTGTGGACACAGCTCAGTTGGCAGGGAGCTCAGCAGTAATAAGGATTATATGACTACCAACCTCACTGGGAGCAGAAGACTGGCACACTGAACTTGACCAACGTGCAATACAAATATTTGCAGGCAGATTCAAAATGGAGTCAGGAGTTGACGCATGACCATTTGAATTCCCAGCCACCGGTGCATAGACGGCAATGAAATGGCGGATAGTCTAGTAAAATAGGGCCACGGCTCTTGTATATGTATATAAATATGTATATCTATATTTATTGTTATATTCACCATGCATATATATGTTCTTGATCAGCTCGACGAGACGATTCGACCTAGCCATGCCCGTCTGTCCGGCTTTATGTTGTAGCGCATTTTTTGGGAAGTAATTTTTATATTATCCAGTTTAAAATTTCCACATACACTTCTTTTTATTGCAGTTTAATAGAGAATCAAGATTTACCCGTCACAACCACTTTTTAGGGTAGCCCCCATACACACCCACCGCCCACTTTTGTCTTTTTGTATGAATACTACACATTAATGGATTGGACCCGCCTACTTTTTGGGGTAGCCCCTATACAAATCCACTGCCCACTTTTGTGATTTTGTATGAAAAACTTCTTTCTTAAAGTCAATATTAGGTTGAAATGCGATTTAGTTGACAGCCCCTTCTTATACATATACAAATGAGCGGGTACCGCCTACTTTTCGTTGTAGCTCCTATTTAAACCCCCCAGGGTTTATGTTTTACAATACGAATTAAAATTTCGTGTGAATGAGTTTCGGTTAAGTTAGGTTAACGTTTTTTTTTTCTCTTGTCTTAGTTGTCAGTTTCTCGGTGAAACGCGCTTTAACGCCACCATCGTTAAAGAAACTGACAATAGAAGAAATATCTCGCCCATTGTATATTAATCTAAGGCGCCTCTCTATTCACTCTGTTGCGTTAGAGCGAGACAAAGAGAGATAAAGATAGAGTACCAAGTAAAATTGAAGAGTAATTGCACAGCACTCAATGACATCCGCCGCCCGTATCCATGGAACAATATGTGAATAAACATTATCTTTTTCCCGCGCCTTTTGACAGTTCGTATTAATTGTAAACAAATATTTTTTTTTTTGGGGAACGTGTAGACGCATCGTTTATATTTTTGGTAACACAGGTCGACTCGAATATACGAGACCATTGAAATATAGGAGACCTCACTGCATTTGCAATGTCCTCTTCGTGGTGTTCTCTGTGTGCCGATTTTACTTAATTACTATAAATCGGTAGCGAATTCAACGACGCTTACATGCCACGTACTCCAAATGTAGAACTGCCGACTAATAAGTAATCGAGCTAGGCACTATGAAAAATAATTAAGGCATTCACACCTAATCGATTAACAGCTAATTTGATGAGAAAAAGAGTAGTTTCCAACAACAGAATGTACTATGAAAAACTAAGGAAAGTCATCGACCTCTACCCTTGTTTTCAAATCTCTGCTGACAAAATTCCTTTGATGTGTTTTTAATCACTTACAATTTGAACTAAAATCGACAATCATTTTGGTATGGCGAATAATGGAAACAATGGAATCGGATAAAAAGTTGTGAATACCTTGGAAACGTGTTGCATAAACAAAGAAAAAACTAAGATGAGTGCCGTATTTGCGTAATAATAAAGCCAAATTAACAACCATTTCCCATTTGCCTAAGTTTTGTTACTGTGAACGAAATTTGGATCCATCACAACATACCATACTCCAAGATACCAGTCGGAATCGCAGCTAAGAAAGTCAAGTTCAACTGAATATGAATCAAAATAACGAAACATTATTAATTAATTTTACAAAACTTTAGCAATAATTTCTACGATGGTCAAGATGACAAACAGCCACCAGTACAAGCAAATACATCATATATAACACATCAGTAGAGAGTACATCAGTCTAAAAATAATTTATAAAAACTTATGCTTTTTATTTAAAATATAACTCAATCAACTACATTCGGCTGCGACTCAAACCATTATATAATGTCTGGATCCAACAAAAATTCAAAAAATTATAATTATTTATCTACAATGTGCTCATTCTTCTTGTGCTCATTTTATTCTTGATCCGTTCCATTTTCCAAATGAAATTATAGTCACTCTCCACAAAAACGTAGATATGTATTATTTTATGGTATTCTTGAGACAATATTTGAATATGGAGTGGCATGGGAAATTGCTGTGCTTCAATTCGATGGAAGCTGAGTTCATTTTCACAGTGCATTCTTCCCGAGTTTTATAAAACGTACGATTGATACATATTTCTACTTTTCATGCCGAAGCACTTAAAAATGCAACTGATGGACTGATGCACTCTTCAAAGCGTGTAACAACATTTGTAATTTAAGTGAACCGATGCAGTTCTTTGCAGTATGTGTATGTAATGGAAATCAACAAAAAGTTTGAGGCTCTTCTTATTATATAACCAACCTCAAACTTGAATCTTCTCTTTATATAATGGTTTGACTTCAGCTGCACCGCGTAAATTTAGGTTTCACTTCGTACCTCGCATTGATATTGAACGTTGCTGTTTATGCAGATAAAGTCAACTAAGTATTATGGTAGAACATCAATTTGGCATAAAGACATACCTGTTACTTCTCAGTCAGTGGATCTTCAACGGCAGCAACGATCTTGCAACTTTTTCTCGATTAGGTTTTGGGCAGCCTTCACTATGCCGTATACAAGTCTGTAAACAGAAACTTCACTTCACTTTCGGTAGCAGTCATCAAGTCGAGGTAGCAATTTGGGATCACACAGATAAGTGGTTGGACTATTAAAACTCAATACCTTAGCAGTCTCTGTACATAGACATAACGAAAAAATTAGCTCCATTTAGGGTACAGTTAACCATACTTCGGTATATAGCATTATTGACTAAAATTTTGTATCTGCAATGATAAAACATAAGTAATATTTTACTTAACTATCGCTGGGCACACGCTACAATATAAATTACCAAGGTTTCCAATGCATCAAATGTTGCTTGGTGTGATTTACCAAAACTTTTAAAAACGATTTTAAACCGGAATTTGGGAATGTGTACTTCGGGGTGCAGTACAAAAAAAGTAATGCTACTAAAACATGTATAGATATAATTAAGAATTTAAATAAAATTTATTAAAGCACCACAAAGGCTCAAATTCATTTACCGTCAATCTTCTAATCTTTGTTCAGGGTTTTCTCGCGCGCCTCGCGCATGCGCCTAGCATGGCGCTCCATGCTGTGATTCAAACGTGCTTGAATGGCTTGCTTCTTTTTCTTTTGAGCGTAACCATAGGCTTCTATACTTACCGGTATATACATATGATCAATAATATGCTACCAAAGTCATAGCTTGTAGCTTTTACTTACCATCACCGTCGGCAGCAGCATCGCTCATAGGCAGTCGATTTGTCCAACCAAGACCGAAGTCATTAGCATTGCTTGCAATCCCAACGGTCGCCGGCATTATTGATTTCTGTGTGAGATAATAATATTACAATAATATTTTCCAAGACAAACAAACTTTCTACAGATAAACTCTTACTTTTTTATCGCCGATGATATTCATTGAGAAATTTTTCTGAATTGCAGAAAATTTCTGCGTGGATTTCACACTTTCTCCTTTGTCTATTTTCCGGTATATGTATATGTTCAATAATAATAGTCCCAGTTTTTATAAATTATACTTACCAGAGTTATCAGCAGCAGCAGCAGCAGCACCGCAGCATGGCTGTTTTAGATGTTTTGGATCATAACTTTTGCGTGCGAATTCGATGGTTTTTTCGCTGGTCACTGTTTTTTCTGCCATCTGCATGAACTATAAAAAAACAGACATTTTTACATACAAACCTTCTTTAGGTATATACTATAGAAAGCCTCACCGCATTTCCTTTCAAATTCTTTGAAAAGTTTTCTAACATTTTGTCACTTTTCTCCGGTAAGTCCACACTTTCTCGATTATCTATTTTCAGTTAAATACTACGTTGAATAATATTCTAGCTTAGTCACATTATATAACTTATACTTACCACCGTCGCCAGCAGCACCGCTCATTGACAGTTTTGGAAGTGTCACAACATTAGAGTATTTGCCTAAGAGTTGAATGGCTTTTTCACCGGTTGCTTTCATATCGGATATCTGAATGATATGGAAATGTTAGAATTATTCACATACACACGCTCTATAAACAAATCCTCACCGCTTTCGCCTTCACATCCATTGGAAGGTTTGCCAAGAGCGCACCAAATTCCTTCTGGATGTTCACAATTTCTGGACTGTCTTCATTGCTAGCGAATTCAGCGGCTTTTGCAGGCGGCACTTTTGACATCTAAACGATATGAAAATATTAGCTAAGGAACCTTCTATAGACATATACTACAAGGCATCACCTCTTTCACCTGGGTAGTTTCCGTTGGGTAGTTGCCCATGTTGGGTAGTTTCCCAAAATATTTGCTTGCGACTTCCATAGCATTTTCCACGGTTGCTGGCACATCTGACATCTAAATGATGTGGAGATATTAGAATTTTATGCATACAAACCTATTACACGCAAACCATTACCTCGTCCATTAAACTTAGTTTAGCTAAATCATTTGTTATCTTCTCGAGAGTGCTTTCGAAGTCATTGGCATTGCTTGCCATCCCAACGGTCGCCGGCATTATTGATATCTGTGTGAGATAATAATATTACAATAATATTTTCCAAGACAAAAAAACTTTCTACAGATAAACTCTTACTTTTTTATCGCCGATGATATTCATTGAGAAATTTTTCTGAATTGCAGAAAATTTCTGCGTGGATTTCACACTTTCTCCTTTGTCTATTTTCCGGTATATGTATATGTTCAATAATAATAGTCCCAGTTTTTATAAATTATACTTACCAGAGTTATCAGCAGCAGCAGCAGCAGCACCGCAGTATGGCTGTTTTAGATGTTTTGGATCATAACTTTTGCGTGCGAATTCGATGGTTTTTTCGCTGGTCACTGTTTTTTCTGCCATCTGCATGAACTATAAAAAAGCAGACATTTTTACATACAAACCTTCTTTAGGTATATACTATAGAAAGCCTCACCGCATTTCCTTTCAAATTCTTTGAAAAGTTTTCTAACATTTTGTCACTTTTCTCCGGTAAGTCCACACTTTCTCGATTATCTATTTTCAGTTAAATACTACGTTGAATAATATTCTAGCTTAGTCACATTATATAACTTATACTTACCACCGTCGCCAGCAGCACCGCTCATTGACAGTTCTGGAAGTGTCACAACATTAGAGTATTTGCCTAAGAGTTGAATGGTTTTTTCACCGGCTGCTTTCATATTGGATATCTGAATGATATGGAAATGTTAGAATTATTCACATACACACGCTCTATAAACAAATCCTCACCGCTTTCGCCTTCACATCCATTGGAAGGTTTGCCAAGAGCGCACCAAATTCCTTCTGGATGTTCACAATTTCTGGACTGTCTACATTGCAAGCGAGTTCAGCGGCTTTTGCAGGCACTTCTGACATCTAATCGATATGAAAATATTAGAATTTTATGCATACAAACCTATTACACGCACACCATTACCTCGTCCGTTAACTTTAGTTTAGCTAAATCATTGGTTATCTTTTCTACTGTTTGCGAGAAATCCATTTTGTTTTTTCTTTTATTTATTTATTTTTTCTTAGCACTATAATTGAAATATATATTTTTCTATACTTGTATATTGAACGTCTATTAGAGTAATAATATTTGTGCTGTCATTGACTGCTCTGAAGTTAACTTGACTATGAAACGTGTTTGACAAATAATAATTCGATTACTTTGTATTTTACTATTTTATAGAAATTTTATAAGAAATTTTCTTTCATCACGATAATGTCAGAATTTTCGGGATCTGCAGATATTCTAGGCGAGAAAACAATGAACGCAATAAAGCGTTGCCCTGCATATTGGTGGTCTGATATTAGCAGGTCGAGGGGCAACAGTAATGCAGCTGCCTTGGGTGAAAGATTTAAGAGAGCTGGGAAAACTACACTACGGCGACTCGCTGCAGTAAATGTAGATGCTTTCTTTAACTAAGCAATGACGTAGAAAATTATACTTTTGATACCGCGTACAAGACCCTCCTTAATCCGGCAACATTCCGGCCGGTGATGCTTAGGACCGTAGACAAAATATTGCCTCCACAGCAACGTCGCTTATTAGAGTCAAACCTGCCTTGCTCTCCATTGCCATCAGTTCATGCTGGAGAGATTTTTTTTTATGCATATAAAGTTCAGCTTGAAAATGCTTTGAACTCAGTTAACTGGCAGGAGACGCTTGATGTGATGTCACACGAAGTTGCAAATTGTCTATGCAGCTGCCTAAGAACGGAAACGTAAATGATGCTTCTTTGTAGCGGCTAGCCGTAAAACTGTATGGAAGTTGTGAAGCTTCCCTTCATAAGAAACAAAAAGTTGGTGGTGGGTTCTATTGAACTATCACTAAAAGTGTTCGGAACATACCCATTTATATATGTGTGAAGTATAAGTTTCTAAGAATCCACAGTATCAAATTTCAAGTAGATATCCACTGTAATAAATAAGTTTTTTATACATACAAAAACCATATAGTGGGAGTGTGTGGGGTGTGTATGGGGCTATCACTGAACGAGCGCGAGGCACGCATATTATTATATGTGTGTAGCATCCGGTCTAAAGTGATCTCCATACCAAATTTCAAATGAATATCAATAGTATAAATAAGTTTATCATACAAATACCAAAAATTGGTCGGTGGGTTTCTATGAGTGCGACCCCTAAAAGTGGGCCTGGCGCAATGATGTGGTTAATCTATATGCTTAAGATACTCTCTATACTATTCGGCATTCAGCGAAACATCTAAAAAAAATTGGTAACACAAAAATGGGCAGCAGCACAGAGCCAGACAGGACAGGACAGACGGATATGACTTCATCGACTCATCTCGTCGAACTGATTATGAATACTAGAGTTCACATACAACAGTTTCGAGCATAACGATGAGCTGTTCGATCTACATGCTCTACATTGTGAATCGCCAATTGAAGCCAAAGTAACCGAAAAAAAACGAAGAAAAAAAGGTAGCAGCTATTGAAAATTGAGAGAGCTGAGAGAGAGAGAAAGCTTTGTGAGTGAGAGTCTTTGTGATTGGCCAAGGGTGTTACCTGATTTTACCTTTTAAAATTACATTCGTCCGTGTTCTATTTCACATTCTTCGCCACAAAAAAAAAAAAAAATCAAGCGAATAGGTTGTGTTTAAGAGTTTTAGAAAGGGTGTGAATGATTTGCGCTTGTCTATTTTTATATAGATGTGGAGCATCTGTCCCTAAGAAGCCGTCGTCAAATTTCACGTAGATATTGACTGGAATAAAATCATTTTCTATACAAAAAGGCAAAATTGGGTGTGTGGTTTGTATCGGGAATACCTCAAAAAGTGGGAGGATCACATATGACACATATGTGTAGATCGTTCAACTATTAAGTATAGTTGTTATACAAATCCTTAGTTCAAATAGAGATTCTTAGACATGCTACGCCGATTAGTTTGTAGTCGAGCCTAAGCGTATCTCATCAAATTATTTTATTAAAGCATCCACCTAATAATTCATCTTATTCGTGGAAATTCAAAACGTATGCCAAAACCATTGACAATTGAAGTTAGTTGAAACAATACGCAACTGAGACAAGCTATTATTGATGAAGCATATTCATGCAAAACAATCATTCATACAAAAATGCGGTATCATTCAATCGTACGTTCGTTGGTTGGTTCATTCGTTTATACATTCGTTCACTCATTCATGCATATATTTACAATATTCATTGGTTTTGGTCATTCATTTATGCAAGCATTCAATTAATTTTGTAACAATTCCATTTTTCGCATGCTTGCGAGAATTAATTCAGACCAAAGGCTGTCAATGCAAGCCAAACGAATTCCAAATGCCACTCGTCTACGCTTTAACTCTCCAACTCCAACTGCAAAACACACACAAATCAACTAAACGTTGTGCTTTTCAACACAACATTGACAAGGATAAAGCACATTGAAGAGACTCGGAACTTAACCGAATTGAACTGGACAAGACAGAACAATGGATATGACCATTCATGGCTGGTTATCTGTGGGTATGTGTGTGTGTGTGTGTGCCGTAGACAATTGTTGCTGACCAATGATCAATTTAATAGGAAAACAATATTGATAGCGTACACATAGATAGATAGACAGACATCCTGACAGGCAGAGAGACAGACGAATGACTATTAAAATACAAAAGCGGAAGTAGCCATTCAAAAACACACACATACACACACACACACTTGTACACAGCGAAATGTCCTGCGAAATCATCAAAGAGTGTGAGAGCATGTTCTAGGCAGTGCTTCCTATTACTTTACAGTTAACTAACTTCTAAAAGGATGCGTGCAGCCGTGTGTATTGGAGAAGTCCTTTTGTTTGTTTGTGGCTTTTTGTGCAGCAAACTTCTCAAACTTTTGATGTAACTAAATTTAAAATAGTAAACTTGAACACTTTCACTTTCTTGTCTTACGCTTTATACCCTTTAACGCCTTTATAAAGGGTGTTCTTTTTTTGGTAGTTTCAATTTCCAACAGGCATTAAGCTGTCATAAATAGATAAGAACAATAAGGTAACGCTTTTTTATCATGAATAGATAATACGCCAGAACAGCGCTTGCAAATTGTGCAAATTTATTTCGAAAAAAAAAACATGGTTCAGTTCGGAAATGTTACCGAGTGCTACGTCCATTTTACGGTCGACATAAACGTACATCCGAGCGTCTAACTTACACCCAAAGTAGAAAGCCTTGTAAAAATAAGTATAATCACCATTGATTTTACTATGCAGAAAAACATTCTTAAATTAAATATGAATCACTTTGATTTAACTATTAATGTAGATAAAAAAGATGAACCATCTAGTTCAATGCAACCGAAGCAGACCTTTGCACAATTGAGCCAACATAAAGGCAATAAAGCTATACAACACATGTCAAGCGACACTATAGCATAGAAACTATATGGTGATTCCAAAATATTATCACTGGAAGTATAACGAATGCGCCGTGGGATTTCAGAATGTGCACGGTCAAAGATGACATTCAGCGACCTGCCTTGACTAAACTAAAAGCAAATTTAAACAGCTAAGTAAATATGAAACCAGCTTAAATCAAAGTGCAATACACGTTCCAAGCAGGCGGGGCTTTCTTTTAACACAATGCGTCTGGATGAAATTTGAATTAAATATTATACATATTAATATTAACTACTTCTACTTTAATTTAACTACGGGTATACTTTAAATTTGATTTTCATTCCTGTTACAGTATGAGCCATTATGATAAGAAAAAACTGGAAGTGTGTGGAACAAACCTTGAATTGTCATGTTTTTGCCATGGGCAGTTGCATGTGGCTAGCTCGAGAGTCGGTAAACCATCGGTGCTACTCGTTTTATCTCTGAACGGAATGACAAAAAATGACGTTCATTACCATTCGTTACGCTGAACGCATTAAAAAAAGAGGGGCGCAGCAGTGCAAGCCGGGTTAACCCGTTGAATATGAAAATTTTTAATTTTTACTATGTAACATATTTGAATTGAATATGAACATTATTTAAATTAAATATGAATAATAGTTAAAATTAAATGGAAAATAGTTGCATTAACTATGAAAACACATCACGTTTACTATGAAACAGATTAAAAATAAATATGACCATGAAATATGATATAATTATGAACGCTATTTGAAACAAATACGTTAATGGTAGATTCAAAAATATTTAAGTTCACACACTTCACCAACTGGTGCCAGAATATTGCTAAAACTAGTTAAATCAGGGTGTAAATAGTTAGATTTCCATCGTTTTTATTTCTGTGTGTGTAACCATGGATCGTTTATGCATTATGCATACTTTGAATACAATAAAAAGTGCTCGGATATTGGACTTCCAGAATGCGCCACATTCCAGAAATCATATTTAAACACTAATGATATAAAATTATGCTTTGAAACTTTGCTATGATTTTCAGTTTGAAATAATATAAAAACACCCTTTACTTTAAATACTGTCAATATCCATAGCGTATGTGTACAGGAGTGTGTCTGTTTGGTTTCTTGTGGTTTATTATTCACGCCTGAATTGATTGTAAATTAAAGTTTGCACACACACACACACACACACACACAGTTGTCGGCTCATTTTGTGCACCCTGAGGTCGTTACAGGCAGTCTGTGCTCTGCTCTTGCAACTTCTGAGGTCAGCCTATAACAAAGTTTTCTTTGTCCTGCCACTTGCTAGCCTAGCAGTAAGCAGTCTGCAGTCTGAAACTGGTCTTGCCCAACTCTTTTGTCCTGCTGTTGGCAGCAACAGCATCTTCGTCACCTTTTGTGCTTCAAACATCATCAATAAGTTCATGACTATTCAAATAAAGTCGTAGTAGTAGTAGTAGTAGTAGTAGTAGTAGTATATGTAGAAGTGGTAGTTTGAGTGCTCCTATACAATACACTTGATATAAAGTATCCTTTTGGTTGTGCTCCTTTTTGTTGTAATTCATATTAGAAGCCAAAAGGCATTCGAGTGCACATAAGACGATTACACATCATTTAACCGAGTGACGGACAGACGACCAAACTAACTAAAGGGCTCTACCAACAACAAGAAGAAATTTTGTCAAAAGGATAATTGTTGCGTGTTTTGTGATCTCCGAGTCTCGGTTGGCTGCTTGAATTCCTAAATTTTTGAATGCATATTGATTATTGTTTCAATTTCAGAAGTTCATTTGGACAACTTGCTTGATTTTTGCTTTTGGATGTAGTCCTTTCGCTGCTTAATGTGCTGCAGTGTATTTGAAAATCTTCGGTAGCTACTTATTGTTTGCAACAACGGTGCGAAGGGTTTAGGTATCTTTTTTATTCGTCTTTGGTATAACCTCTGCTTCACTTCAGCATTTCAGAATATATACGAGTGCCAGACTGCGTCTAAAGCTCTTTAATAGGAAACCTAGTAGGAGTGTCATACACTTCTGGAAATATTCTGTCCATTCCGGTGGACTTATAAGCTCTATTTTCAGAACATATTTGTATATCAGCTATTTAGTGTGTGGAGGCTGGCTCTACCCCTTTCGTTAGCAAAAGTATTTAGCTAAGTCTTAAATATGTGGCCGCGTCACGAGCAAATGCTTCTATCTAAAAGTACTGTTAACTTTGGAAAGCATCTTTTAAGTTTGTATAATTTAAAAACCTCTTTTTTCCCAATCAGAGTTATAATTTTATTTTAATGTTTGGAAACTAACAGAACAAAGAAATGATTTCAAAAATTTATAAAAAAGAAGCAAAAGTTTGAAAATATTTCAATATAGATTATTTTCCATAATTAATTAGCTGCTTTTATGTCGGCAATCCAATTTAAATATTCAGTGACACGGCAAAGTCCAGCTGGATATTCTGACAGGCATCCAAAATGGCTAACAAATTGTGCAATGCCAATTAACTTGGGTGCGCCCGATTCAGTATCATACACCACAAGCGGTCCACCTGAATCACCGTGACATATTGAACTACCCGCGGGTGTATTTACACAAACGTGACTGTCTAATATTAGACGACCATATACTTTCTCACATTCTCCGTTTTCAATAATCTGCAAATCGACACCTTGCAGCAACGCAGACCTGGTACCATTCTCGGTTCTACCCCAGCCGGATGCATGCGCCCAAACTCCGGCAAAAGATTGACCCACATCCGCAGTACTTGGCAGCTCAATTTTCTTGACGAGCTCGTTGTATTGGATTTCGGGTACTTTTATGAGTGCAATGTCGTTCTTAGATTGCTTTTCACTATAGTCCTGGTGCTGGTGTATATTAGCGCTGTAAACTGTTTGCACTGATTGTGGCTGCCTAATATCTGTGGCACCGTACAATATGTTAACAGACTCTGCCTCGTCCGTGCAATGCGCTGCAGTTATTATCCAGTTTTGATCAATGATGGAACCGCCGCAAAACCAGCCTCCGCCATTACTTGTACTGAATTCTAGAGCCACAATGTACGGCACTGCGCCGGGTGCTTCATCTATGCCGTTCGTAATGCGTCCAGTCGGAGAGTTGGACTTCATGTTCTTGATGTACATAGCTCCTAGTTTATAGTTGCTTTTCGGAGAGGCAACGACTGCAGCAACAAAAATTGCACATGTCAGGAACACAAGTTTATACATTTCGTTTCAGTTTACTTTAAATAGGTTATGGATTTAGTGAACTAAAAGTATTAACTGATTTCTTGTTGCCGTAAGACGTTCTATTTATACTAATTAGCATTGTACCTGTAACTTTCGCCGTGCGTCAATAATTCTTGACACTTTTACAGTTCTTATTTATGCAAAAATGTTTTTCGTTTTAAGATAAAATCAATAGTTAATTAAAAAACGAAAGCATTTTTAACCTACTTTTTTAATAATAGACTTGACTACAATGACGTAGTTTTTTGTTATGGATTTTGTTTGTGCTGAATTCGAAACCGGATTTACAAAAATTTTGATACGTTTTGGCGGCATAAATCTGTTTTAGTTTTTTCTAAAAGTTAGTTCCACTATTTTAGCTATCGCATATCTCGAGTTAGAAACGACTAACACAACACATAAATATGAAGTACCAAAAAAAAAAAAAAAAAAAATGCTTTTTTCAAACTGTTTGATATACATATATGGAAAATTATTTACCCGGCATTTTTACAGCTACTGTTTCGCACGAACTCGACTCTTTTGGCCATATTTCCGATGGCATTTGAAGAATTCCGATCGGAATGGTCAGAAAACCCTTTGTAGTGTTCCATTTCAGAGCGCCAATTTATATTTGCTTTTCCGTTTTTTTTTTTTGGTATTTTTGTGTAAATTGAAATGGTAATTTTTAGTACTTGTAGTATTTTTCTTTGTTACGACTTTCGTAGCCAAGCAAGCTTTGCTAAAAGTTGAATAAAAAAAAAGTAAAATAATTGAACGCAATCATCTTCGATTGAGTTGTCGAATAGATTTCTCATTTGCAAAACGTCTCACAATTTTCTTGTAGTCTTGCGAAAAAATATTTGAATTCATTCATTTCACCCTTTCAATTGAGTGACCACGATGTTTGAAAACGCTTTTATACGCGCCGTGCTCCTAATATTGCTGGTGGAAACCGTTGCGCCACCGTTTTCGCAATGCAAGGTCAACGAACGTTCCAGAGATGCACATGTGGAGAGGGCTTTCAATGATGAGATCAATCGCTGTAGCATATATCCTTTGGGTGAGGATCAATTTTTGATTGACAAACTAATCAGCGCGTTGAACGATGATGAGGATCCGGCGCCGCCCGATGAAGAACATGACACTGCAGACAGCACCTCGAATGATTCAAGTGTGAAACTTTTTACGCAACTGACACGAGGTGAGTTCTAATTGTTTTGTCTAACTGTGTGATGTGTTGCATTTGCTTGGTTAAAACTTTGCAGAACGCAATTCATCGAAATCGTCGTCGTCGCCATCGTCGTCGCCATCGCCATCGTTCTCGCCGAAGTCGTCATGCCCTGCAAAGATGAAAAGTCGTTGTGGTGAAGGTACACCCCCACATGTTGTGGCTAAGGGTCTAACACTGATACGCAAAATCAAGCGTCATGCAGTGCTGGCAATAAAAAATGCGAATGAACTCGAAATGGAGATCTTTGCCATATTTCATCGGGATAAGGAGAAGAGCTTCTGGCGTGGCTTACGTCGTTCAACTGAATTTCCTTAATTCATTTAATTGTATATAAACACTATCTATACCCTACATAATGTTAGCTGTCCGTTTGTTTTTCTGTGTGCGCGTACGAAAGTGTGTGTGTGTGTGTGTGCGTGTGTGCCTGTATTACGCTGCTGCTGATATTACACTTACACATATTTGCTTGTTGTATTACGTTTAATAATTTGTTAAGATTTTAATAAATTTGTTAAATGAACTTAAAGTCCTTAATTCTTCTGTAGCTTATGTAGCTTTATGGTATCAACCATTTTGGGCCATTTAACTATATTTTTATGGAGGTATAGGTGTTGTAGCAATTAATGAGTATAGATGTGCATAAACAAAACTTTGTTGCCAATTTTTGACTTTAAAGTTAATATTAAACTTCATTTATAATTCACAAATAGTTCTTATATTGTATATACTTTGTTAAGTGCGCGGTACATTAATTTTACGGGATAAGTGCCTCGGTCGCCTTTCCCTCCCTACGGCTCAGTTTATATTATTATATATTATATCAAAGTAAGAAGAGTAAATTAACAGGCAGAAGTTGGCATGGTAGACCTCATTAGCTATACATACTCTTGGTCAGCAATGGACGCTGTGTCGATTTATACATGAACACACGAAGCTCTAATTTAAAAAAATGAATTAGGTTACGCCGGCTGACCCCTTGATAGAGTTAACGCATAGACCAATATGATGCTTATCCTTGGTGACTGTAGAAAGAAAGCCAAAGTTACAGAGTTATCAGCATGCATTTTAGTCAAATCTTCGCTATTTTTACTGATTCTTTTTGATAGTTTAAAAACTATTTTAGTAGGCTTCCATAGCAACGAAATATTAGGTGTAAACGACCATGCAGCTTTTTGCGCTACAGTGTTGAAGTGTTTAGCATCTTCTTCGCTTTTAAGTGAAAGTTTTTAGAAAAAAAAAAGCAAAGTGGCGTACTTCTTATAATGATGCCAGTCTGTGCTTGTACAGTGAAGAAGTAGATTAAATTTAACAATGAACGGGAATTGGTCGGAAGCTAATTCTACAAATGGTAACACATGAAATTTTGCTACTTGGAAGTCCCTTAAAAACGCAGAACTCAATGAAGTCTGGAGTTCTTTCACTATAAGTCGGGCGTGTGATTCCGGCATGCAAGGGAGATATGCCATACTCATAATTATGCTAATAAAAAAGTAGATTCATTGAACTTTTGGAAATTTTACTGTATCTTCTTACGCCAAGAAGACCCTGCAAGCGCCTTCCGCACTTTGTTTCTTGACTTAAGCCGATTAAGCCGTCTTGGTGACAAGAGCCGAGCATCTAAACGGGGGCTAGATAGTTGTACCAAGGTACAACGGCTCTAAGATGTCGGAATACTTAAGCTCCCAACAGAGACATCTAGTACCATTCCAACCGACTTAGTCGAGGAGGTGAAGATAGAAGAATTAGATTTCTCATTTTCAACTTGAAATATAGCTAAAAGAGTGGAGCAACATGCTAAAAATAACTCCGAGTTCTTACTTTTTACGCGTTTACTCTTATAAAGTGAGGCGTGGCACCGTCCAAAAACAATTATTATAAAAGTATTATGCATAGAAAATGATGGTCTTGAGTTTATCCCATAGAAAAAAAAATGATTGTTTTTATTGCGTAAGATCCTTATTCAAATGAAGCAGGATTCGTGCATTACTAGAGGCTAACACTAAAAGTTTATATTGATATTCTAAGAAGTTATAGATAGTCTATATTTAGACTTTCTTAAATAAACAAATGCTGAAACGCTTTTTTAATTTTTGTGTGTATAGTTTAGTTTGTAGAATTTTTCAAAGTCAAAAAATATTTCAAGAAAACGCAAAAATGCGATTTAGAGACAGAATTCAAACTATATATGTCTGGAAAATCGCAACTAGCCATTGTTAATGAGCTACGTCATTTACGTGTGAACAAAATGTTTGTGTATTGGACCATTACACGTTACAATAATACTGGCAGCATCAAACAACTCTATCTAGGTGGACATCTAGAAGGACAGGTGAAGTTCAGAATTCAGCATAATCCACGATAAAGCGCAGTTCAATTGGCGAAAAATCTTAATGTGTCTACTCGTTGCATGGAGGCACACACTCGTATTAATATAAAGAACTACGATTGAAGCCCTACAAAATACAAAAAGTGCAAGATTTAACATCCGTGCATAAGCCAGTTCGCCTAGCAAGAGCAAAGGTGTTAAAACACTTGCACGTTAGTGGTCTTTTTTGATGAAAACATTTGTATGGCTCAGAAATATGTAAACAAACAAAACGATTCTGTATAGTTAAAGTGCAAATCAAAAGACAATTTAGAAAGCGAGCGCCTGCATCAGTTATGGTTTGGGCCGCGGTAACTGCCACAGGACACTCACAACTCGTTTTCATTAAACAGGTTGTAAAGCTAAATCAGCTAAAACATATGAAACGTTTGACGCCTTAAAGATTGCTCTTCGCCGAGAATGAGATAAAGTACCATCGTACCACATTCGTGCAGCATGAGAAGCCTTCCCGGACAAAAGGTGGCTACATCCGACAACAACATATTTTTCTTAAAATTTGAAATGTTTTTACGAGATACTGAAGGGGGGGGGGATGGAAGGCGGTATACTTATTATATCCCATATTGTCATAAAGTTTTTTAAAAATCTCTAGCAATTTTGTTTATGAAAGGCTATATGAGAATAGTTGAAAGATACATAGTCACACATACACACACACACACACACACACACACACACACACACACACACACACACACACACACCTATTTATTGATACAAAACACAGGAAAGTAATACAATCCTCTCATTCAACGTTAAATCTTGTGCTTTTCGGAAATAAATTTCATCAATTAGTCATTTGATTTATGAGCAAATTCCATTAGTCGACTGCAAACACCGCGTGACTTAAATAAGGCTCGGGGTGTAGAATACGCGAATCCCTACTATGAATTCAGTATGAGTAACTGACAATAAAAACCATCGATTAGCAAAGCGCAACGAATTCTAAATCTATACTTCCGTTGTTAATCATTGGCATCATTTAATGGCCCCTTCCGGTTTTCCGGTGTAACGACTACGACGACTACGACGACCATGTTGGCGACTTACCTCGATAACTTTCTTGGCAGACAGTCAAACTGTGCATCTTTGAAATGCTTATAGCGAAAAAAAAAGAGCGAGAGAAACAAAAAAATCAAATAGAAAAGAAAGCAGCATCATAGTAGAACAGTGTACACGCCCTTCAATTACAAATCTATTTTATACGGATATCGTCCTGGACGTTCTCTCTGCGCCTGGCATGGCGTGGCATGGCATGCAGTACTCGAACCGGTGTCGTGCGCCTTCCAACTGCGTAGATAATCTGTTAAAGGACTTCCGCCGCTTTTGTGCGTGCAGTCACCGTTGAGGCACGAGAGCGGAACGATAACTAATCGGCTTGGGCAATAAATGCATTCAAGAATTAAAATTGAATATATTTTTAGTATTCACACACAGTATTTCAGAAATTTTGCAACAGTCAAAAGGAGGCATCAGAAACGTATATAACTATATAATGTAAACGGTTTTCCAATAGAAACGGGTATATGTCAAAATTGTTGAAAACAAGTTGTGTGTGTAAGTTATCAACGAAGTTTTTGTTTTTTATTTGAAAGGTTATTAATGACATTATCTATGGAATATGACATTGTGTTCAAAAGTGTTTCAATTTTCGATGACTCTAGCGCATTGATCAGGCTGAGTTTGCGCATTGACAGGCATTGTGTTGACATTGAGTGCACCGGTGGCTGCGGTTTATTGGCACAGACCTGAGATTTAAGGAAACTGCATAAGAAAAAATTTAACGGCATAAAATGTACAATCTCGGTGGCCAGTTCACGTTGTCTATGCGTGAGATAACCATATCCTTAAATCACTCATGCAGTATGTCCATTATAGCATCAACTGTGTGGCACTGAGCGTTGTCCTCTTGGAGCCACATGTCGTTCTCATCCATATTACTCAATGATTTTTCCAAGTCAGTCTTTTGTCTAATATCACGCCCAAATGTTTTATAGCGTCGCACAAAGGTATCAATATATTCTTAAATCTAATTCGAGGACTAGAACTTCTTCTGAGCGTAAATAGTATGTGTGCCTTTTTATTTTTCTGCATTTATGGAAGACTGGGTATCTGTGCATAATGACTGCTTTCTCTTAAAAAAGAAGTCCCTTGTGACAAACGCAATCGAATGCTTGCTTTACATCAAGAAATACTGCTGCACAGTATTGTTTGCATTCTAATGCTGTTTGTATTTCTGGTACAACACTATGGAGTTGTACCGGTGTGCCATGCCTTCGCTGAAACCCGAACTGATGATTTAGAAGATTAACGCCATTAAATAATGGAAGCATTCTTCGAGCAAATATTCTTTCTTTCAAATATTTTCGAAAATATTCCCAGCAGACTAATTGGTCGATATGATGGTACTTCAGTTTCAGGTTTGTCACGCTTTGAGATTAGTATTATCTACGCACATTTCTACTGGCTGGGGAAATAGCTAAGCCTAAAGTAAACGTTGAAGATGAGAACAAGCAGAAGATGGACTTTAATTGGGAGCGCTTTTATAGTTGTCACAACTATTCCATCATATCCTTTCGATTTATTTTTTTGCATCAATTGATTTAATTTCAGCTTGAACCTTCGAAAGTGCTACTGGTGACATAGACTGGCTAAGTTTGTAGGGTGTATCAAGAGCAAGATCTACTTCTTCGTCCTCAGCAGGACTACACAATGAAAAATGTGTAAATTGTTGCTCAAGGTGCGAAGCAACCTTTTGTTGCTGTGACACCACTCTCCATTTATGTCTTTAACAGGAATTCTTCGCCTGGCAGGGCGCTTTAAATAGTTTGTGGCATTCTACAGATTGCAGTTTGGCCCATTCGGCTCCGCGTTTTGTAGAAAATCACCAATGGCTTCATTTTTAAGTTAAACCAGTTTTGGTCGAAGCTTTTTCGAAATTCTTTTGAAAACACACATATCTCTCGGACAATGTGTTTGTTGCCATGTGTGTACGCCGCTGTCTTCTTAGATCTTAGGTTTCATATTAGCTGGAAGGCCGCACCGTCCATTTTCAGCGTTTTAAACAGTTTATTACAACAAATATCAACTTGATATTTAATATGTTATATTTTCATGGATATACATACGCTTTATATAGTATATACCTTAGTTGTAGTCATATGTGTATAAATATCTCTTGGTTTCAAACAAAAATTATATATTGACCTAGTCCAATTACTAATCAATCCACCTCTCTTCTCTTAGCTGCAATGATTGACTGAGTGTGTGTGAGTTGGTGATAAGTGAAAGTATTTGTAAAAGCAGCCAAATCTGAAAATGAAACGCAATGATATACGACCAACCGACCAAATGCAGAAGGCAGGCTCAACCTCTCGATCTCATACAACAATAAAGCCAATCGAAGCGTTGTCTTTGACTGGCTGGCTAGGTTGGCTAGGCTGGTGTAACGTAACAAAAGGACTTAAGTGCTCTCGGACATAATACGAGTGTTGTACTATATTGTACGATATTACACAGATTTAGTCTGAAAGCGCGCATCTTACATCATGTATCTTCGACGCCATGCAGACGTTAGCCAAGTATACTGCTGTGCAGTAAAGCCCCAGTGTTTGTTTTTGTCTAACTACTTACCTAACATACTCTACTACTCTACTACTCAACTCAACTGTCTAATGCGCTGCCAGACATTTGACAACGAAAAAAAGGCAATATATAAGAGTTTACTTTAATTTTGTACAATCAAGCGTTTTCTATTGAATATTTATATAAGTCGAACTATTTTATTAAGTTAAATTTGGGGAAAGCATGTGGCAAAAAGCTACCGAGTATATTACATGCTCGATTAATCGGTTTAAATCGATTGTTTTTAATAATCGCTTAATTAATTTTTGGAAGTGGAATCAAGCAATTAACAATTGTGAACTAGCTTTCGTACCATTATTTGTTTGATAATACACAATTTTCGACTATGGAACCAAAACTTAGTAGTAGCTAGGTGTTCACCTCACCTTCATAACGAAACCCGTAGCGAAGTACTTGATCTTACTCTAGTCGCTAACTCGCTGTACACACAGATAGTCAGTTGGACAATGTTGAATGAACACTCCTTTTCCAATCACAGGTATATAGAAACCAAGTCTTCTTACGTCTGGCCAAAAGCAGTTGAGTTCAGGAACCATCTCATTCCTTATACACAATTTTACGCATGCCTGTAACAAAGCATGCTCCTTAAGCAAACCAAGGGCAAGTAAGAAGCCACCATGGTGGACGTCTTATCTAGGTAATCTTCGAAAAACTTGCAGATATAACTTTTTAATAAAGCCAAATTTTTTGAAATGACTACAAGTAATCTTTCAGCTTATAAAAAAAATAGATAAGTATAAGACAATAATAACATGAGCACACTTTTTACAATTAAATTGAAATCTTCGCAAGACTTTAGGAAAGTTCTATTCCGAACTATTCCATAGCCCCATCCCATCTCAAACTAATTCAAGATAACTGAACTAGCTTCAGCGAAGTATCACTGAACTTACTAATGAGTTTTTATTTCCATAGTTGCTTCAGCTTAAAGAAAAAATACGCCGAGCTTTCCATCTGCCTGCACCTTGCTAACAGACAACAATATAAATTAGAACATCAAAAGTTACAAAACACTCAAATCAACAAAATCAGACAGCAACATATTGGCACAACTTCAGCAAGCTGGCCGTAATGACTACTGCATCACAATGGAACCGATAAGCAAATCTTTCATTATACTACTTTCATTAAGGGAAGCTTGAATCACGAAAGTTACGTATTCTCCCAGAAGTAACCACAAACTGAGGCTGATGCAACAGATTTTAGTGATGCAACAGATCTTTTAGTGATGGTAGATTAATAAGTCTATCACTATAAAAAAGGCACGTAGGATTCCAGTTTAGGTTACGAAGAGCAAAGCGTAACATTTTTTACTGAACTGATTCAATTCTATCGTGATACGTGCTGTAATGAGGGCACCTTACGCTTGAACAATACTCAAGAATAGAACGAATGAGAGCACGTAAGACAGTTTTGTAGTATGTATATATATATGGGTCTTCGAATTCCAGAAGATACATTTATAGTTCTATAGTTGAAATCACCCTGGACAAGTTAACCATTCAGAAGAACTATGCAGTCTAAGCAGGGGACTTGCTTGGCAGTTGCCCTAGTTATCGCTGGACATTGGCTGGTTTATACTAACGATTAACGAACTAAAGATTTTAGCAGTAGCTGTTGGTATGAAATTGAGGAGGAATAGGTCTTCCATTTCCTCTGCTCGTGCACAGCGTTCAGTAGAAGACTTTTTTTCACAGATATTTTTGATTTAGCCAAAGCTAGTCTTAGCCAAAAATGTCTATTCCACTTCGTAAAAGTATTATTAGTTTAGTGTCTCTGTATAACGATTAGCTTAGCGGACTTTTCGATCCGAAGCGATATCACCGGAACCGGAATCGTTAACCGAAATTAACCAATTCAAATTGAGAACTGAAACCAGAATCTGAACTGACATTTTAAATTTTTTGAAAACCGTAAACTTTTAACGAAATAAAATAAAGCAAAGAATAAAGCAACGTACCGGAACCACAACATTTCTACCGTTATAGTTTCGGTTCTCAATTTTATGAATCCGCTTAGTAGTCGGCTGGACGCAAAAACATTTCATACAAAATTCGAAAAGTTTGCGGTGGGTTTGTATGGTGGCTACCCATAAAACTGGGCGTGGCATGCTAGTTTTAGCATATATTCAGCATAGAAACATAGGAAGTATTCATAACCAATTTCAGATCGATATCTTAAAAACTGTGGAACTAGTTTTGATTCATACAGACAATGAGCAGACAGACGAACGTGGCTAGTTTGGTTACTATACTTTATGAGATGATTTTCGGTACCATAAAGGTATACCGAAACTAAAATCTAAGTACCGTGCCGAAAACCAATGCCGAAATAAATTGGAAACGGTTCAGAACTTTATACCGAAACACACGTTCCAACACGTACCAAAACCGGAACCAAACCGAAATACAATTCGGTTTTATTCACTGGTTTTAACAGCTGCTCTAATCTAATCTAACCTACTTTAGACTGATGAAGCACAATAACAACAGTCTTCAAAATAAGTGACAATTTGGCATTAAGGGTGCTTTAACATTTATTATAAACGCAATAGTTCATATACGATTTTATCGTATCATCGAATACAATATTAAAATTCACATATATATATATATATATATATATATATATATATATATATATATATATATATATATATATATATATATATATATATATATATATATATATATATATATATAGGAACGTGCATACATCTGATTTGAATAGATAATTAATTATGTTTTAATTAACCATAATTTGATTAAAAAGCAAAAAATTTAAGTGTCTCAATGTTACTCAGTAGCAAGTCATTACCATTGATTTTGTGGTATGTTAATAAATTTTCGATTGATGTATCATGTATAAAGTTATCAATTAACTTGTATCTCCCCTTTTTTATCCTTATCTCCATCAACTCCATCCATTGTTATGTGGATATAATTAATTAAAATTATATTTTTGGATATAGTTCAACAAGCTTCTGTTTGATCTTTTCCATTGTAACCATTGCACCAGTTTGGGCAGTAGCTGTGGCGTCATCATTACCATTTGGCAGGTTTACCAACACCATGTTCATCATGTTGTATACCTCCAAGAAATCATTAAATATCTTATTGTACTGTTGCTTTTTGTTTAACTGTTGCGCGTCTCGCTCTTTTTGACGACTAAGTGTATCCTGCATCAGAAGCATTTGTTGTTCCAGTAGTTCCATCAAGTCTTCCTTGTCATTGTCCTGTACAGCAATGACAGAAGTAGCAATACATGAATTTTCATCCATCGAAATGCCATCAGCATCGGCAAAAATAGAAATATCTCTGGAAAATGCACCATCATGGACCACAGAGATACTTGGGGATATATCATCTACGTTGTTGTTCGCATCTTTGATTAAAATCTCTTTGTCATCCGTCGAAACGATAGTAGCATCTGTATCCGCAAAGAAAAAAATTGAACCGTCATATGCACCATCACCACGTTCGATGTCAATGCAATTTTGCAGTTCGGTGACCATGCTTTTGTCCGCATCTTTAATCTCTGCGTCGTTCATGGAATCTCTATCATCATTTGTATCCGCAAAGAAAGAAATTGATCCATCATATGCACCATCACCACGACCGACTCCAATGGAATTTTGCAGTTCGGTGACCATGCTGTTGTCCGCATCTCTAATCTCTGCGTCGTTCATGGAATCCCTACCATCATCTGTATCCGCAAAGAAAGAAATTGAACCGTCATATGCACCATCACCACGTTCGATGTCAATGCAATTTTGCAGTTCGGTGACCATGCTTTTGTCCGCATCTTTAATCTCTGCGTCGTTCATGGAATCTCTATCATCATTTGTATCCGCAAAGAAAGAAATTGATCCATCATATGCACCATCACCACGACCGACTCCAATGGAATTTTGCAGTTCGGTGACCATGCTGTTGTCCGCATCTCTAATCTCTGCGTCGTTCATGGAATCCCTACCATCATCTGTATCCGCAAAGAAAGAAATTGAACCGTCGATGTCATGCACATTTTGCAGTTCGGTGACCATGCTTTTGTCCGCATCTTTAATCTCTGCGTCGTTCATGGAATCTATCATCATTTGTATCCGCAAAGAAAGAAATTGATCCATCATATGCACCATCACCACGACCGACTCCAATGGAATTTTGCAGTTCGGTGACCATGCTGTTGTCCGCATCTCTAATCTCTGCGTCGTTCATGGAATCCCTACCATCATCTGTATCCGCAAAGAAAGAAATTGAACCGTCATATGCACCATCACCACGTTCGATGTCAATGCAATTTTGCAGTTCGGTGACCATGCTTTTGTCCGCATCTTTAATCTCTGCGTCGTTCATGGAATCTCTATCATCATTTGTATCCGCAAAGAAAGAAATTGATCCATCATATGCACCATCACCACGACCGACTCCAATGGAATTTTGCAGTTCGGTGACCATGCTGTTGTCCGCATCTCTAATCTCTGCGTCGTTCATGGAATCCCTACCATCATCTGTATCCGCAAAGAAAGAAATTGAACCGTCATATGCACCATCACCACGACCGACGCCAATGGAATTTTGCAGTTCTGCGAATATGATGTTGTCCACCTCTCTAATCTCTGCGTCGTTCATGGAATCCCTACCATCATCTGTATCCGCAAAGAAAGAAATTGATCCATCATATGCACCATCACCACGACCGACTCCAATGGAATTTTGCAGTTCGGTGACCATGCTGTTGTCCGCATCTCTAATCTCTGCGTCGTTCATGGAATCCCTACCATCATCTGTATCCGCAAAGAAAGAAATTGAACCGTCATATGCACCATCACCACGACCGACGCCAATGGAATTTTGCAGTTCTGCGAATATGATGTTGTCCACCTCTCTAATCTCTGCGTCGTTCATGGAATCCCTACCATCATCTGTATCCGCAAAGAAAGAAATTGATCCATCATATGCACCATCACCACGACCGACGCCAATGGAATTTTGCAGTTCTGTGACCATGCTGTTGTCCGCATCTCTAATCTCTGCGTCGTTTATGGAATCCCTACCATCATCTGTATCCGCAAAGAAAGAAATTGAACCGTCATATGCACCATCACCACGAGCGACGCCAATGGAATTTTGCAGTTCTGCGAATATGCTGTTGTCCACCTCTCTAATCTCTGCGTCGTTCATGGAATCCCTACCATCATCTGATCCGCAAAGAAAGAAATTGAACCGTCGTATGCATCATCACCACGACCGACGTCAATAAGTTTTTGTAGTTTAGCGACTATGCTGTTGCCCGCATCTCTAATCTCTGCGTCGTCCATGTAATCCCTACCATCATTTGTATCCGCAAAGAAAGAAATTGAACCGTCATATGGACCATCACCATGACCGACGTCAATAAGTTTTTGTAGTTTAGCGACTATGCTGTTGTCCGCATCTCTAATCTCTGCGTCGTCCGTGGAATCTCTACCATCATCTGTATCGGCAAAGAAAGAAAAACCATCTCCATGACCCAATTCAGGTGAGTTTTTATTCGGATATGTGGTTAAAATCTCTTCGTCGTCCATTGAAATGCTAGGAGCATCTATCTCGGCAAAAAAAGAAATATGCTCATTTTGTGCATCATCTCCACGACCGCTCTTTGGGCGATTTAAAAGCATAGCGATTAAGACGCTGTTCGGGTCTTCGCCCAAAAACTCTTCGCGCGATGAAACGCTAGCAGCATCTGCATCGCTAATGAAAGAAATATCTCCGGTGTAAGTACCATCACCACGACCCAACTCAGGCAGTATAGCGGCTACGTCGCCTTTCGCATTTCTGCACAAAATCTGTTCGTCGTGTGCCGAAACGCTACCAGCCTCTGTATCAGCAAAGAAAGTAATATCTCCGGTGTTAGCACCATCACCACGATCGACCTCAGTAGGATTTGGAAGTATAGCGACCAAATTGTTGTTCTCGTTTCCGATGAAACTTTCTTCTTCTTCGTTCAACAAAACGCTAGCTGCAGCTTCATGGTCACTAGTTACAGCATCATCTGAAGAATCTGCAGAGTTAAGAGAATCTGATAAGTATTTTGAAAAAAGAACAGTTTCTGTAGTACTCTCACCACCGAAAAGCTCGACGTGTTCTGCTTGTGCGACAGTGTTAGAAACCGTTGCAGCGTCGGTAATTGCGACTTCTAGAGTTACGGCAGCGGGAACAGCGTGTCCAACTGAACCTGCGGCAGCAGCATTGTCATCATCGTCAGATACCACTGCGCTAGATGAATCAGATGAAGAGTCTGTGTAAAAGAAATCATCCATAGCATCATAATTATCAGAACTCAGACAATCAGCATCAAGAACATCATCCTGACCACCGTCTACAATTTTTGCCACTCCAAAGAAAAACTCAGTAACAACAGTCAGCTCTTCGGCGGTTATAACCTCTCCAGCCTTCATAATGGCACTGATGCAATCTTTCAACCCATTAGCTGGTTGCACATCAAACTCCTGAAGTTTCATGGTGGCCCTTTCAAGCTTTTCTGTCATCTTCCGCTGTTCAGTTGCTATCAAATTAGACACCAGCGGTGCATTTAAGCCGTCCATACTCGACTTCAAATCGGAAACACGCAGAGGACCCAGCATCATACCGCCGGCGACTGGATGTTCCCACAAAACAATAGGACGTTGGGATATTTCGCTCAGTATTTGAGCCTGTCTCGCCATATTTCAAATGTTGCTAAATATTCACGAACGCAAAACAGTACATAATTTTTGTTCCAAACAGCAACTGCACGAAAAACTACTCAAACCGATTTAAAACCGAACATAAAATGACAGAAGTAAATTTCAATGGTATATAATCTAATTTTTTTTTTTTTTTTTTTTTTAATGTCCAAATTTGGCTACTATGGACAAATATAGCATTTGGCAAATTTGTCTCACCAACCTATCAAATCCATTTCCTCAAATCTGGATTTGAAATTTCCCGCCCACATCACATAAGTGTGTTCAGAACGAAAAAATAAAAATCACATCGAGGAAGAAGATGCGATGTGACGAAAATCAAAAACATACGACATCGTAGGGTTGCCAATCTGCACAAAGCAACTCTCGTAGATGCGTGTGTCTATGTGTGTTTGAATATTCCTATACCTTGTAGGAGTATATACCTTAAAGAGGTATATTAAGTTTGTGTAAATGTATGTAAAATGTACAGTATACATGTTCTTAAACAGCATCAAACGTAGAGTCGATATAGACATGAGACTATACGAGTTAAAAACATCAATTTTGGATATAATAAATTAATGTGAGTGACGCTATAGGAATAAGCAACAGACGAAAATGTGTTGTTTTCGTTTGGCGCCGCTGTATACACACAATGACACTTTTTTATACCATTCACACATAGTGTAAAATGGCATCATCAGTTTGTGTGAAAGTTTGTAACGCATTAAAGGAGACATCGTAGACTCCATAAAGTATATATATTCTTGATCAGCTCGAGGAGACGAGTCCGTCCGTCCGTCTGTCTGTCTGTCTGTATGTTGTTGCGCGATCCAGTTGAAATTTTGCACATATGCTTCTTTTTATTGTAGTTTAATAGAGTATCAAAATTGACCCGCCACGCACACTTTTTGGGGTAGCCCACATACAAACCCACCACCCACTTATGACCTTTTGTATGAAAACCTTTTTTATTGCAGTCAATATCAACTCAATAATTAATATGGTAACTTTTAGTGGACGAATGCTTGTCTTATACATTAATGGGTGAGACCCGCCCACTGCTTGGGGTAGCCACCATACAAACCTACTGCACAGTTTTGACTTTTTGTATGAGAACTTCTTCACTAAAGTCAATATTAGGTTGAAATGCAATGTCATGTGTTTTTATGAACAGCCGCTTAACATACATAGACTAACGGGCGTGGCCCGTCCACTTTTTGGGGCAGCCCCGTGCAATTTTGCGTTTTTTATGAAAAAATTTTTCATTTAAATCAATATTAGCTTAAAATTCGATTTGCTGGATTTTAGTGGACAACCGCTTCGTATACATATACAAATGGGCGTGTACCGCCCACTTTTTGAGGAAGTCCCATATAAACCCACAGCTCACTTTTATACATTTGCATGGAAAACGTCAATATCAACTTGAAATACGATATGGCGGCATCTTACACAAAAACTACATCGCTTCATACACATCTACTAGTGGGCGTGTGCCGCCCACTTTTTAGGGTAGCCCCAATTTAAACCCCCAATTTTATGTTTTACAATACTATTTAAAATTTCGTGTGTATGGTATTAGAGCTTCTTTAGAAGTTTCTTATTTACATCGTTGTATGTAACATAATGATATAGCGTATTCCGCATAGCTGCTGTCTTTTTTGTTTCTTGCAATTCGTAGTTAAAAAAATATACTCTCTGTCGTGCTGAAACGCGCAATTCACATTGTAGAGCATGTCGGACGAGCAGCTCGACGTTCGGCTCGATACTGTTGTGGGCGCACTTGCTGTCCAATGGAGAGCACCGAAAGTGTGACTGTATGTGTGCGCTTTGCACTGCGCGATATTTCATGCGAATCTCTTTCTGAGTTATAATTTCTTTAGGTATTCAAGTTTTTTGATTAGCTGCTTCGACAGGCTTAACAACTTACGATACAATTAAATCGAAATAGTTGATGTTCCGGTCAAATTCTTTCAACTTTCTCGATATAATTGTTGTTGATAAAAATCGTTCATTTCAAATTAATCGATTTTACCGCACCATCGATTTATAAATTCTAATCTAAGCTAATGAGCGCCTATGATGTTTTAGCTCATTTGAAGCGAACAATACATAGTTTTATTAAAAGTGTACATTTTCTGCACTCACTATCGCCCACAACGTCTATATCTCCCAAACATTCACATTTACTTTTGCGCCATCAAACCCCACTACGCCCCAGTCGCCTTTTTGCCCAATATAGTCTTCATGTAGTTCACTGCCTTCGCATATATGTGTGTACATACTACTACTACTATAATACTACATTCGATCTCTATATCTTGTTTTATTTATTCCAAACAAAACACGCAATTCCATTTTCATTTTCAACTCATGACAAGAAAATAAAACAATAAACGTAAATAACTTTCAATTGAATAGTTTTGCGGTGCCAAATTTACGATGAGGCTGACGCCAACGAAAAGGGACATTCAAATAAGGACATACAAGTATGCATATATATGTACTAGTTTAATGTGTGCACATACACGAGTATGTGTGTGTCCCTTTTGTAATTTTGTAATTTTCCAAGTTTATTATCTGTCAACAATATCTCTCTCACATTTCAGCGTCGCCGGCTCGACTCCGTTTGCAAATTTTGAACGGAACGCGGGAAAATCATTAAAAGCTTTGTCCGGAAAATGCTCATAAAATGAAATCATCGAATTCATGTCCTACTTCTGCTTCTGCTGCTGCTCCTTCGTCGGTTGTTGCTGTTAATTGAAATAAAACTATTTGCAAGCGACAATCACGTAGCGTCGCGTATTCGAAATTCAAGCGAAATTATTTTATACAAATAAATTTTATTAAATTTCTTGACAACTAAAATAAAAAGTACATATTGTATAAGATAAAACCAAGGGAGGGTCAGGTCAGAACTCTGTGCGCGTAAATGTATTCCATTTAGTAGCGTCAAAGAATATACTCAACAAAATCAAATGCATTTCGAAAAACTTTCTTGGCAACTTTAACGCGCAGCCTCTGGCCTGGGTGAGCTCTGAATGTGAATTGCAAGAAGGATGAATTTGAAATTGGTTTGGATGCGTGCTGCTTTTTTTGATGCCTAAAGATAGTTTGTCTCCAAGGAGTACTTAGTCTAAAAACTGCACAAAAAAAAAAAAAAAATGTAAAAAAAAAGAAAAAAACTTAAGAAAATGTTCAAGTGGATTGTGCCGAAGCTTTAATACGCTTGTGTCCGTCTGTGTCTGTTTTTGACCTCTTCTGGTACGACGTATGGTTAGATTAAAGTGCTGAATTGAATGCATTTTAAAAACAAATTCATTTGAAATTGCAATGACCGCTTTTTTTTTTTTTTTTTTTTTAATAGCTTCAATGAAAGCTTCGACTTCAAAGCTGCAATTGATAGAAGATGTCTATTATACAAAATCCAGAACTGGTTTGTCCAACTGGTTTGAAATGAACTTATACATCAAACAGAGTTGTCTTCTTAGTACACCATTAGTTGCTCTATTTGATGGTGATATTGTAAATAGAGCTCCCAGAAGAGGTTCAACTGTATAACAAAGAGTATAAGATTCTAATGAACATAGATGACGAACTTGAAATCTGGCAATTAATACTAACAAAATAAAGTTGATGATGGTAAGAGAAAGTAGTGAAAACTTTACAAGGAATGAAAAATTTTGATTAGACGGTAAAGGGTTTTCACGTCAAGGTTGCACTGAATAAATAGTACGTGGAACACTTTACTCAAATCTCCACTTTCTGTGCCTCATTTTTCAAAAAGAAGTTTTCCTGTTTACGTGGTGAGATAATCGCATCAGCTTGCATGCTGATGCGATTATCCCATGGACTCGACCGACTGTTGCAGTTGTGATGCTATGAAGATCTGTAATTTCTGTTTAACTTTTCTTATCTTTTTCTTATAGAAGTTGAGCTCTGTGGTGTAACATTCTCAGTTATTAGATCTAATGTACTAATGTTACTAGATCCATTGTAGTGTTTTCTTATTTTTACTCTGGAATTTTTCAGATGCTTATTTTACCATACGTCGCCCATTTTCTACAATGTGCTTTAATATGCGTAAATAATATCTTCATTTACGTCCGCTACAGCTTGTTCTATTTCTATAGATTGTCCACAACAAGAAAATATCAGTTTTATAATGTCTCATCAATGTTTCATATCAAATTTTTCATAACAACATCATGCATTTATATGAAAACGTTTGAATTTAATATGAAAAATATCACATTGAATTGAATTCATATCATAAGCCACTTTCAAAATAGGCAAGCCTAAAGAAATGAAGAAAAAAAATTGGTGTGCGAGAGACGGAAAGTTAGGCGAGATTGTTAAGATGATGCAACTTTGCAAGACGGTAACGTTGGCTTGTCGTGGTTCAAATGCCAGCTCCTCCAGCAGCAAATATTTTTCTAAAGTTTTTCAAATATTTTTTTTCTCCCCTAACTTAACTAATTTTTTATGCAAAAAAAGTTTTATTTTGTTTATTGATTGTGGTGACTGCCTCTCTGTGTCTAGTCATGGCGTCACACAACTACAATGTGTAATTCCAGTTAGCTGTCATAAAAATTATTTTCGTTTCATGTGTTGTCTTGGTCTATTCTATTTCAAACATAATTAATCGGTGAAGACAAGGCGAGCTCCTGTCCCATGTTCTAATAGTATACTCCATTGCATGCTTTCTTAGCGGAGCTACTTAAAAAAATAAAAAATTCAAGAAGCTACTTACTTACCGTTCCCAAGCCTACTATGATAGATAGATAGATAGGTTGCGTTTGTTGCAGAGCTGCAGAAGTAGTTTATATATTTTTTCGCTCACCCGTTTCCTTCTGTCTCTGGCGATCAGAGGTGGACACAAAGCGAGCAACCAAAGTGTAAGCGTATTTGTGCGCTCTGCATGTACCAATAACTACGTCGTTGAAAACATACAGCAGATTGGTTTCATGCTTCTTTCTCTGCTTTATATTGAGTTGAATTTGGCAAGCAAAAATTCGTGTACATGTTAGTAACCGAAGAGTGTTTTGATACGGCGACCACACGTGCCCAATTCCGCAGTGGACCATCTCTATGATCAGCGGTTCCGAGTTGAAAATTCTGAAAGAACAGTATATTTAATATTAGAAATACTATGTTTATCGTCTCAGATTAACTTAGTGCTCCTCACTTCTCGTGAGTTTCTCAAATGCTTTTTTGCAAATTAGTAAGTAAAACATTGTCTCTCTCTCTCTCTCTCTTTGCATAAACTCACTATAAGTTGCCCTAGCTCGAACAAATAAAAAAATTCGTACTGATGACGTAGGGTATACAAGTATAAATATAGACATTGTTCTATATACAAAACCAAATATCGCTTCGGATTGCACAAAGTAAAGTCAAGTAGCAACGAGTAAGCTCGTGGAGTGCTACGAAAAAAAAAAATAAATAAATAAATAAAAAATAAAAAAAATCCAGCAAGTAAAGCCAAAGTCGTGCAAAAAGTGTAACTAAACTCATAAAAATGCTTTGTGGTTGGCATTTTTTATTGTTCAACTAAATCACAACTCACACTCAAAAACTTTGCAGCTATATATCTACAAGTCTAAATGTACATATATAATTTACTTATGTATGTATGCTATATAGAAGGGCAGTTTGAAAAGTCAGTGAATTTGTTTTTTTTTTTTTTTTTGAATTCATGCGTTGTAACTTTAAATGAAACACTGCTACTGTCAACTATCATTTGTTATCGGTATACTACGATAAAATTTTAAGCAATCTGCATCATTAAGTATGTGTTTAACAGCCACTGAGCGCTGACATGAAAGGCAGACAGACTGACAGCAAGCAGCAAGTGGTTTCATATTTTATACACGTTCATGAAACGGCGCAAAAACTTGTCAGTATTGTGGTTAACCAGCGTCAAACACTGCTTGGTTTACGTTTGAGTTCAATTTCGGCATCAAGCTGCTTTCTGTCCGTCTGTCTGTCTTTCATGTCTGCTTGCAATGTCTGTCAAACACAATTTTAATGTTGCAGATTGTTTACTTCAGGGACTAGCCTCAAATCAATACAATGCGAAATTCATAAAGACATTGGCTTATCAAATTGCCCTCGTTTTGTTTGATACAGGCCATCTTAACTCAAAAAACTTCGCCACACTATACACTCTATGCACATACATATAGCTAAGCTAAGCTACTACTCACTCATCTCATTATAGCAATGATACACTTTAACTTTTAACTTTATACACGTAATGTATGCTGTCTCACTCTATCTCCAGGACAACATTCACGCAGTATACGTGCCTGGACGACACGATTGCGACTCCTTTTGCGCATCAAAGTCCAACTCGAATATCGTTTGTCACACATTGAACTTTTCACTTATCGTGCATCGTCGCCGTCGTCGTCGTCGTCTCTGACTACAACTATCCAGGACAACAATTCCTTTTGCTCCTTTGGCAACTTGAAGAGGTAAGCATGTACATAAGTAAGTGTTTAACAAACAAAACAAAATACACTAAATAGACCCTGTTCTTACGTGTTTTGTAATGGCACGAAAGTTAGCTAAGTAAAAAGCTACTTAAATATCTCAATAAAACAAAGAAGTCTTCTACTATGTATCTAGTTTATAGTTAGAAAAAATAGAAGGATACACATAGAAACTGGTGTATTTATAGTATGTCAACAGCTACATGTTGTATTGAACACATACAGCATAAAAGAATTTCTTTTGCATTAAAAAAAGCATCGGATATCCTATAAATTATACAATATATATGTATATATATATATATATATATGCTTGATCAGCTCGACGAGACAACCCGATTTAGGTATCTCCGTCTGTCCGTCACCTGTCTGTGTGAAACGCAACTACTCCCTCAGTTTTTACAATATCTTACTGAAATCTGGTTTGCAGGCTTCTTATGCTCCTACGCTGAACATATATCACAATGAACATGCCACACCCACTTTTAGGCATTGCTTCCATATAAACTCATCGCTCACTTTTCATATTTAGCATGAACAACATTTCCAATAACAAGTTGAAATTCGATACGGTAAGGTCTTATGGTTGGAAGCTTCATTTAGTTATTAATGGACGTGTTCGGACCAATTGAAGAGTTAGTTCCCATAAAGACTAACAGTTTGTGGTTTTTATAGGTTAAATTTTTATTATATTCCAACTAATCACCTCAAAATGGGAATAAAGGCGTGAAATTATCACTAGAGCATTGGAAGACATGACAGTAATTTGTTAGATGCTTGTGAGAAGCTTCGGTTCTACCAAAGTTAACCTCTTTTTTATCAAGATAATACACAATTTTGTGTTGTGCATTTCTGCGCGTATTTCCATATATTTTCATAAAAAGCTAAAAAGCTTTTGTATTACAAAGATCGTTTAAAGCTGTTCCAGCAGACAGTCGTTGATGCTATTAGAATAGCTTAGACGTTTATTGCCATTAGAATAACTATTTTCTTTAACCATGATTGCGACCTTCTCCAGTATAACCAGCAAAGTTTTCCATATATGTGAAAGATGAGACAACTCTGGACGCAAAAATGACATAGCACCAAAAGTTCGGCAAAAAATATTGTATTTATCTATATTTTTATTTTGTTTTGAACAATTTCTTCATTCGGTCACACTTTACACAAAAAGTAAATTAGTGCACAAAAAAACTAGAAAAAAAAGTATTCGTTTGTCAAACGGTCATAAGTGGTCTTAGCTTTCGTTTGCAGTCGCAGGTGAAAAATTGGCCTACTACAATAAATTTTCCCTAGTTTTAATACCAATCTGAATCAAATAATTGATGAGTCTAGTAGGCTAGTCAGTAGTAGTCTACAGTCAGCAGCGTTGCTCGCAATTTTTCAGAACGCTTCGGTGTGTGAGTTTGTAGAAAATAAACTCATTTTTTTTTTCATTTAAATACGGTTGCGTGAGAAATTTGAACTTTAGGCGTTGACGGCGATAGCTCACAGGATACGCAGCACTGACAGCATTCACAGATGGCTTCCTCGAAGTACACTCTAATGGCTACTGAAAATAGCGATAGCAATACTTCTCAGAGCGGTGGTGGCCCGTTTCCGAACCCACTGGGCAGGGCTCGCAGCGGCGGCGGTGGCCCAAGCGCAGGCGATGACCCAAGCAAACCAAGTGATGGCGCTGGCACAAGCAAACCAGGCTACGGTGGCGACGAGATTCCACCGTTGCTAACGAGATCACGTCTACAGAAACTTGTACGCGAAGTGGCCCCCACTGCAAAACTGGACGAAGATGTTGAAAATCTGCTCATTCAGATGGCTGATGATTTTGTTGATGATGCCGTAAAGAGAAGCAGTACCTTTGCCAAGCATCGTAACGGCAGCAAGGTTGAGGTACGCGATGTTCAGTTGTATCTGGAGCGCAAGTACGACATGGTTACACCGGGCATCGGCACAGGCAATTTGCTTCCATATAAACCTGCCACCGTTAACGAAGCGCACAGGCAGCGCATGGCGCTTATTCACGAAACTCTCAAAAAACAATGAAACGTTTAATGTGTTTCTGTATCTCTTAACTTTAATTTAATGTTTTATTTTATTTTTTATGTTCTGTGGCTATAAATAAAGAACTTCGGATGCACTGCATGAGACGGCTTTGGGCGAGGGCGACAATATATTACAGAATAGTAGGGATTATGATTTTGAGGGCGAGGGCAACAATATACTATTGCAGAATAGGAGGGATTATGATTTGAACACTGCGTCGTCAACGTGCTTTGGAGTCTGTGATGTTTTTTTTTTTTGTTTTTTTTTTGAGGTTAGGTAACACTTTTGACAGTCACAAGATTTATCAAGATTCTTTAGTTAGTACACAATACAATTGTAGACTGTAGCTGCTGCCATACAAACAAATTCCAGCGTTTCGACACAAGTTTTGCCCCAGCCCGATCTGTACAAGGAGATTTGTGCAGTCAAAGGCTGTCCAAATCAGCCCAAGTGGCTGCATCAGTCCCCTTACAGTCCTTCAATTGAGCAGCGGTTTAACTCTTTCAGAGGTTTGCAGCTCAATTGTAATGGTCTGCGTGGGAAAGTGGTTGAGATTTTGGATTATATGAAGCGTCATGATGTCTTAATTGCAGCAGTGTAAGAGACCAAGCTCGCAAGCTCATGTTGTTTTGCAACTCTAGCTGGTTGCAATATAGTCAGGCAAGACAGAGACAGGATCAGTGGAGACGATTTGGCATTCATCGTTCATCGTACAGTGAATTTCAGAACTTTTTCACTGCCTTCTGTCGGTCAACCAGCTCCCCTGACTTCAGTGTCGTCAGTGACTAGCTTGTTCCATACTCTGAGTTGTCGATTTATATTGCGTTGAGCTCAGTCCGTATTCATATTATGGTTGATATTACTCGACCGGAAGATTTTATTGAATGCGATCGTCGAGTCTTTGTTAACTATAATAGGGCAGACTGACGCATTAAAGGAGGCATCGTAGACCCCATAAAGTATATATATAGAAGATGAGTCGATCTAGCCATGTCCGTCTGTCTGTATGTTGTTGCGCTTTTTGGGCACCAATTTTTACGCTATCCAGTTGAAAATTTACACACACACTTCTAATTATTGCAGTTTAATAGAGTATCAAAATTGACCCGCCACGCCCACTATTTGAGGTAGCCCCTATACAAACCCACCGCCCACTTTTGACTTTTTGTATGAAAAACTTTTTTATTGTAGTCAATATCAACTTAATATTTAATATGGTAGCTTCAAGTAGACGGACACTTCACATATACATTAATGAGTGGGACCCGCCCACTGATTGGGGTAGCCCCCATACAAACCTACTGCCCAATTTTGTGTTTTTGTATGAGAATCATCTTTGTTAAAGTCAATATTAGGTTGAAATGCAACGTAGTGCCTTTTAATGGATAGCCGCTTAACATACATAGACTAATGGGCGTTTCCCGCCTACTTTTTGCGGTAGCCCCCATACAAACTCACCTCACACTTTTGTTTTTTTTTTTATACAAAAAATTCTTTATTTCAATTAATATTTGCATTAAATTCGATTTAGTGGATTTTAATGGACAACTGCTTCACATACATATACAAATGGGCGTGTCCCGCCCACTTTTTGAGGTAGTCCCATACAAATCCACAGCTCACTTTAATGCATTTGCATCTTATAGATGGTCGCTTCATACACATCTACTAATGGGCGTGTACCACCAACTTTTTGGGGCAGCCCCTTTTTAAACCCCTCACATTTATGTTTTACAATAGGATTTAAAATTTCTTGTGAATGGTATTAGAGCTTCGGTTCAACCGAAGTTAACGTTTTTTCTTATTTTTTGCTGATGCAGCCCAAGTCAACAAAAACAACGAGCAAAAGTGTCAAATTTGAACTTACTATAATACGGAGTTACTCCATGAACTGCATCCAGCTCGAGTCACAGTCTGGTGTGCAGTTTTAACAAGCTACATTGTCGGGTTACGGGTTTTTTTTTTTTTTTTTTTTTTGGGAAAACGATCGCAATGTAACGCTTAATGGAGTTTTATTGAAGAAGTTTTGCTTTTCAGAACTACGTTGTGTGGTTCCAGCGTGTTGGTGTGCAACTGCAGATACAGTTAAAGGTCTGTTATGACTGAGTTCCAGAGAAAATTGAAAAATAGGCGGATTTCCAGAAACTCTACAAAACTAAATTCATAAATTTGAAGTAAGCCTTTTAAGCAATTCCCGCTGAACCGTTTAAACATATTTAGCATTAAAACTTCGTTCTACAGTTTTAGTTAAAATTTTTTTTTTCGCAAAATCAATAAAATAACTCACACAGATCAAACTTAAACTGACTAACAACCCGTATGGCAATGACGTAAAATTTTCTCTAACTTAACATACAATCCATTTATATCATATTCTGAATTTGTTTTTTCCTTTATCAGTTGAAATATTGCTCTTATTTTCGGCAGCTAATCTATTCTATTTCATTGCCTGCCCGCCTAATTGTGTTAATAATCAATTCAAATCACGTAAGTACTGCTTGACTGGCTGAATCTCCAAACTTCGGAACTATATACAAGAAATGTCAAGAATGCTATCAAATGTCCGATAGAAAAACAAGAAAACAAAAAGCTTACAACTAAATGAAAATATATTCACTTCACGGCAAGTGCTTAAATGGCTTTTCAATTAGATTATGTCATTCATCAGCGAACGATGTTCAACAATGTCCAAAAAAAAAAAAAAAAACAACCAAAAAAAAAAAAATAACACAATCCGGGGAATGAAATTTTTTACGCCTTAATTGTATCAATTTCTCGAACGAGCAAAGAATACCAAAAATTAAAATGATGCAAAACAAAAAAAAAAAACACGAAAAATTGAAAAACAAAAACAAAGTCAATTTTCACTTGGTGTGCGTTCATTAATTTTCAGAGGCGCAACAATTAGCAGGGCGCAAAACTTAAGCGACACTCCCTCACCATCCTCAGTATAGAAAAAGAAGCAAGCCCCCAACTCTCTGTGCGTGGCTTTAGCTCCCAACTCAAGTGCGACGCCTCGAATCGAATCGACTCGGATCGACTAGTCTCGACGCCGTCATGCCCTGTAAACGTGACGCTGCTAATTAAGTTGACGCGTACCGCTTCTGGCCCGCGGCCGCGGTAAAAACAATAAGTATTTCAAAGCAAGAAAAGAAGCAAGAGAAAAAAAAAACAACAAAAAAAAAACACCCTCCTTAGCAAGGACATTTGAGCTGAGCTGAGCTGAGTGTTTGGTGTGGTAACTTTGAAAGCAACGTTCAGTGTCGTTTCTGTAAATTTTCACGGCTGATTTGCAACACTTTGTGGTAAAATTTTGTACATTTATTCACTCACTCATTCATTCGTTCGTTAATTCATTCCTCCAACGGCAACAGCATAATTAATAAAGTATTGTTTGCATAAAAGTCTCTAATAGATTAATCGTATTTTATAGTTATCCGATCTGAGTTTGCTTACAGTATGTACAGGTGTCATAGTAAATAATAAAAATATGAAGATATAACAAGAAAAAAACGTTAACTTCGGTGTCACCGAAGTTTTACTACAATTAACATACTTGAATTTTGTAACTTCCAACAGGCAAGTTTGTTGGAGCCTACCTCAAAGTGGGCGTGACACGCTCTTTTATAATTATGTCTGTCCATATGAAGCCAGTGTATGTCCATAAGTGTCCGTCCATATGAAGCCAAATGTCAAATTGATTTTGCCTGAAATTATAGTGTTTTTCTTGAAAAATCAGAAAATTGGTTGGTGGGTTTGCATGGGGATGCCCCTAAAATGAAGAAAACACATACATATATTTCTCTATATGTGAGGCGTTCGTCCATAAGAATCCACTTCATAAGAAATCATTTAATGTTGAAATATACTGTAAAAAGAAAGTTTCAATACAAACTTCAAAAATATGGAGGCTACCCCTAAAAGTGGGCGTCACACACCCCTTGACATTTATATAAAGTATCCTTCCATAACAAGCCACCATGCCAATATTTAAGGTGATATTGACTGCATTTAAAACGTTTTCCATACAAAAAGGCAAAAATGAACGTTTGGTTTGTATGGTGGCTACCTCAAAAAGTGGCGGGATATATATATATGTGAAGAGACCCTTCATAAGAAGCCACCATGTCAATTTTTATGGTGATTTTGACAGCAATAAAAAAGTTTTTGTTACAAAATATCAAAAGTGTGTGCTGGATTTGTACGGGGGCTAACCTAAAAAGTAGGCGTGACCGGTCAATATTTATACGCTATTAAAGTGCAATAAAAAGAAATGTATTTTATAAAAACTAGTGCCCAAAAAATGCGCAACAACATCCAGACAGACGACATGGCTAGATCGACTCGTCTTCTGGTGCTGATCAAGTATATATATATACTTTATAGGGTCTACGACGCCTCCTTTAATGCGTTACAAACTTTCAGACAAACTGATAGTACTATTTTACACCATGTGTGTATGGTATAAAAAGGAATTAATATCGACTTTCTGAGCTGAAAACTGTGTATCCATCTATCTTTAATAGATTTAACAATTCTATGAAGATTCTTGTTTTCGAGCACTTCCAAAGACGTTGTAACACGATAAAACATAACCCTGCTTGAAACTTCTTTTGCTATCAAAGTGCTCAGAGAAGTTCGTTCCTCAGCATACAAAACTGAACGATATTTCCTGGAATATCACAGGGCGTTGAAGACTTCGTTTCAACTGACGGCCATTTTCCAGTATTTTTCGTAGAGTGAAAATTTGGTCACTAGGCGACTTTTTGGTCTGAAGCCGCACTGATACCATTTAATAAAATTGTCAGGCATCATTTCTATCACATAACTCTTCAACATGCTCAAAGCTGATATCTTTCTCTAACAATTAGCGACACTCCACGCCATACGAAGAGTGCGTCCATAGCAGCCATATCCATGGAGTGAGAATTATATCTCCATTGCTGTCATATATCTTGAGAAGCCGGAGAAGATTTCCAGAACAGTTGGGATAATACAATGGACTGGTTATGTCATCCGGATGAACCTCGAAGCTCCACCACTAAAGCTTTACGACGGAAACCTAAAATAAATTGGTTTACAGCGTCAGAGAGAACGTACGAGTTTACGATGGCCATGCCATGTCTATGATGATCTGAAGAAAATAAAAGTTTATGATCCACATGAATAGCTTGACTTAAAATAAGTCATATGGTGCACTTCATAAACTTCATCTATGCATGTTTCATTCATAGATAGAAGGATACATGATGCTTATCGACGCGATAATGTGCAAAATATCTTGATAATGCTCTACTACATCGATCCAAAGCAGCCATATGAACGAAAAAACTTAAACATACGGAAGATTTGCTATTAAAAAATGTAAATCAGTGAAGCAAAATCAAACATTTAACTGAAAGTTAAGTTTACGCAACGTTTACCAATGAATTGTCTAGAAGGGAATATTTTTTTAGGGCGATTTATACGTATATAAAATAACAACACCTGACTTGAAGATTTCTTTCGTTTGATATACTAGTATATTGTTTATACCGAATACAATATGCGAGTATTTCAATGCATGTGGGAGAGACTTTTGATTTTTCAGCCGAAACATTTCGAGTGCATTTGCGCACACTTGATTCGATACGTCTTTTTATCGCCTTCTATTTACACAAGTATATATATGCGGAGATGGGGCGTGGCACATCAAAAGCCAAAAACGAATGCAGCATTGTTTTCAGGTGCGTTCCAGTGCTTCAAAGTTTTCAGTAAACTGCTCGCTCAATGAATACACAAGAGTGGACTGGAATACACAAGTGCGTTTTTGATGCCGAAATGTGACTGAGAGTGTGCTTTAATGAAGTTCAAATCGTTTACGAACGTGTGCATGCGTAAATTTTTCAAGTGTTTTCGACTGGTGTCGGAATATTATTATTTTCTTATATATGTAAGTAACACATTAATTAGTTTATATATTGTAATATTATAAAATTGCTGGAAAGTTTAACTCTTCAAATAAAAATATAACTACATTGTACAGTAGCTACATGTATGAAAGTGAAGGTGCTGTCAACTTGTTTCATTTTTCTACTTCGTCTTCATATTTGAAAGACAGCTGGCAAGTCAAATGCAGTAAGAAAGCATGAAAGAAATCAAGCCATAACTTAAGCAGACATACTATCAAGTGGAAATATACTATATATATGCATACAAGTACTAAGAATTGTAGTAGTAGTAACTTTTGTTGCCAGTTTCTAGATTTCACACGCCAAACTGACACTTGCACATCTGTCTGTTTAACCAAACCACGAGAACCTCTACGAACACTTTGGGCTAAAACTGCCAAAGAAAAACAACAAGTTTTATGTTTTACCTAAAAAAAAAAAACAAAACAAAAAAAAAAAACAAAAGACAGATCCCAAATAAAGAAAAAAAATAAATAGAAGCTGTGCAAAACTTGTACATATAGTAGAGCAACACACGTCCAGAAATGCGTTGCATATGGAGATATGTACAAAGGTAAGACAACTGTTGTGTAACTCCTTTTTGTCAAGAAAAAAAAAAAAACAAAAGTAGTAAAAAGAAAAACAAGAGCAAACGTTGATTTTGTTGGAACCGAAGCTGAGATACGCTTCACACCATTGCACACAACTTTGCTCGGACAACGCTTAAATGTAGTTTAGTTTAAGAACACTTATATATGCTAATGTATTCCATAGAAGGTTGTACAGCAATTTGTTGCGTATGAAATAATTAGAAATAATAGGCAACACCTGCACACAAAAAAAAAGATAAGCGGTTTGTGCATTTGACGCCAACTACCTACCGACATGTATTTCGACCCGCTGAATCCAAATCTGATGCTTCACATATACATTAATGGATGGGACCCGACTAATTTTTGGGGTAGCCCCCATACAAACCCACTGCCCACTTTTGTGTTTTTGTATGAAAAACTTCTTTATTAAAGTCAATATTAGGTTGAATTGCGATGTGGTGCCTTTTTATGGACAGCATCTTAACATACATATACAAATGGGTGTGTCCCGCCCAGTTGTTGGAATAGTTCCATACAAACCCACAGCTCACTTTTATGCATTTGTTTGAAGAACCTCAATATCAACCTAAAATTCGATATGGTGGCATCTTATAGATGATCGCTTCATACACATATGCTAATGGGCGTGTACCCGCCACTTTTTGGGATGGACATAATATAAACCCACCCCCTGTGAATGGTATTACAGGTGCGGTTCAAACGAAGTTAACGTTCTTTCTTCTTTTTAATTCAATTTAAAGTTCTACACTACTTCAAAGAGCACCCTGTATACAAAAAATAAATGCTGTATATATGTATGTCAGCTATAGACACTAAAATCGTCCAACAGTTTGATCTAAAATTTTTAAGCAAACTTCAGTTAGGTCAGAATAGCAATCCTGTGATATATGGTGAAGATTGGATTATAGTACGGCTTGACTTGCCTGAAAAATTGTTTTGTCATATTTTCTTAGTCTACTTAGCCTAATATAGTTTGTAAAAAGCTAATTTGAACACATCGCGAATTGGCAGCCAAAATTTATCGGAGTGGTTGCTCGCGCTGAACTATTTGATGCAAATGTATAAGAGTAAAGGTAGTTTTATTCGTCTCGCCATACTGATCAGGAATATATATACTTTCTGGTCTCCGCATGCCTGCTTTTGGCTGTGACGAACATTGGCACAAACTCAATATACACTTCCATTTTATTGCTATAGTGTATACAAAAGTATGAAATCTTGCTAAAGTTTATCAGATTCAGTGTTTTTCCAACTGTCATTTTGACAGCTGCTTCAGTGCTAAATACACACACACACACACACACACACACACACACACACACACACACACACACACATGTGTATCTTTTTTTTATATTTTTTTTTATACAGAACTTTACAGCCATCAGTTGTTGGCATTTCAACTTAAATAAGCACCTTATATATGATATATACCTATACAAGTATGCATACAGGTAGATAAATATATGCGCGGTTACATAAAGTTAGTGCCCTATTGCATTCTAGCTGAAATTAATAAATATCAAAGCAAACTTTGCAACATAATACTCTCAGTAATGGATTGCACAACCTATTTGGAGGATATTATTAGAATTAAAGAATAAATCGACAAATTTATTGAAAGAAGATCCAACGCCGTAATGAGAATTTTGGTTAGAAGTTTTACGAGTAGTTTATATCACATAGCAACTGTGATTTTAAGTGATACAACACGCTGTTCACAGACCGGTTGACAGTTACTGCATAAATGCAATTACCAAAATGTCTTAATCTGTATCAGTTTTTGCAGTATCGCGTGTTCCAGTGAATGTTACTTGTATGCTTCACCACACCATGTTGAAATTGTTATCAAATGGTGAAAATGTTTCTATGTAAATAAACAATGCTTGGTAGTTGAGTATATAGCAGAACTTTGTGCCCATCTATAGCGCCTACAAATCATCTGATCGTAATGCAATTTGGATGAATGGAGTTTACATTTCTGATGCGGTTGAAGGCCCATATGCAAAATTCCAGCCGTGTTCGTAATTTCTTTCTACGGCGCTAATTACTGCTAATAATAATTGGCAATTTGGTACAGCGGCTTTTTTCTGGAGGAACACCTATGGACTCTTCAAACGATTTTGATTAAATTTCTAAGGAATATTATTGAATGAGTGAGAAAGCTTATATATGCTAGTACCCAATATGTGGCGCAGGTAATATATAAAATCGTTTCTGTGTTAGTAAAAAGCATCATCACCACTGAACTTATTGGGATCATATACTTGTACATATTTATATTAAAGTAGCTAGTACAAATTTTAGCAAATTTTCAATCGAAAAATATGGGCCCCACTATATAAAAGAAAATAAAAATCATCGTATGAGGAATGTACATACGTACATAGGGCTAGGACACTGGGAAATAATAAATACTCCATGTAGTACTAAAATATTTTGAAATACACTAAAAAAAAAAAAAAAAAAACATATATTCTTTTTGTAAACATGACCTGCGTATGTATCAGACGAAGCTAAAAAATTCAGAATCTATCTTTTATAATTTCCTTCTAAAGATCTCATTGTTCACACATACGTAGAACGGACAGGCATAGCTATATCGTCTCGACTTTTGATGCCGATCAATGGTATATAGACTGTATGGGGTCTGACACGCCCATTTTAGCCTGTCACATACATTTAGATAAACTTAGTATACCGTTGATACTCGAGAGCAAGGAGTATAAAAAGGTTTTATTTTGTAATAATTCATTTAATTTTTTTTTACGATTTAAGTGGGTAAAAGTTTTACTCTTTAAGTGGATCAAATATTTCCAGTGTAACTTATTTGTACTCATATCCTTTATGTACTAGACAATTGCGTAAAACTACTAGTTTGACAAAATGCTCCAAAATCATTTCAATTCTTCTTTTCGCTTGGTTCTCTTAAAAATATTGCTAACGAACCAAACAAGTTCCAACAAGTTCGATACAAGAAACAATCAAACCAAATGAAAATAGAAGGCAAATGAGCAAAATACATGCAGCAGTACTTTGATTCGCACACAATTCAACAGAGTTTGTCTCGTATAACTCTTTCTTAATTTAGGTATATTCTCTAGCTCTATAAACATTTTTATGTACTATCAAATTTTCAACACATATTTTTTGAGGTAAGAAAAGATGACAGTAGGAGAACGAACGAGACATACGTAAGAGTATACTCAAGCATATCGCTCGTTTACTCTCATTTGTTCTCATTAGCATAGCACTAGCTTTGGTTTGGTTTGGTTTATGAAATGAAAACATGCTAAAATGTAGACATGCAAGTGGTCGTTTGCACCATTCTTCGATAAATGATTTTAAATTATCCCGCCCTTATGCATTTTCCATAACATATTTTATGTTAAATACTTCACAAAAAGACATTCATTCTCTGACATATCAAAATACCTACTACCAGAGATAACCTTAAACACAATCGACATTTGTATCTAGATGCCATAAAATGTATGAATAAGAACATGAAAAATTAATTTATTACAAATGTTTTGACATTTCGCAAGCAAAGAATAAAATAAAAATAGAAAATAGAAATAGAAAAGCATGTCCTGACATACACTCGTATGCCGTATTCGAGTTGAAGTAAATCACTGAAAAGCGTAAAATAATTTCAAATAAATAAAAAGAACGAAATATAAAATCGAAAGGCGCAGAAATCTCGCAAAAGGAAACATTTGGAATGTGCCGGTTGCATTGTGTTCAAGGACCCGCAGCGAAATAAAAATAAAAGCCATCGAAAAGCGTCAACGTCACCCATAGATTACTTTCTGAAACTCTCTGGTATTACTATGTACTATTTCACATTTCGCATTTCCGTCGCCGTTTTGTCTTTAATGGCACTTGACGAAATTTATTACCATTCTGATATTTAATTTTATGCATATTTATTGCAAACATTTCTTCTTTTTGTTGTTGTTGCTGTTGTTGTTGTTGTTGTTGTCGAAGTTCGTTTGGGTTTTGGCTTTGTTGTTTGTTAGTTGGTATCTGGGTTTTTGGTTTTTTTTTTTTGGTTTGGTCTTGTCGGTGCCTGTGGATTTTGTGGTTATGTTCGCGAAGTGTATATAAGCAGATTTCAATAGCAAAAGATAAATGATTTTCAGCAGTATAGTACATAAAAGAGGAGTAAGTAATGTATAGGAATACACGGTGTGATCTAAAAATAACCGAACTTTTTAGTTATAAAATAAAACAAGCATGGTTTTATGTTTCAAAGGTAATATTTATTCAAAATACGATCCATTTAACTTCATACAACGTTTGGAACGCTCAACCAATTTATCCATAGACGATTTAAACTCACTTTTTGGGAAGTTCTATAGCACCTGTGTCACTGTTGCTTGTCTGGCTGGAATGTCATCGTAAAAAGCTCATTTTATTGCAGTTTTCATTTTTGGGAATGGATAATAATCGCACGGTGATAGATCAGGCGAATACGGAGCGTGGTCGATGAGATAAATCTATTTTTTCATCAAAAATTCATTGACTTTTTTGTTCTTGTGAAGTGTTGCATTATCATGCAATAAAAACAGCTGCTTTCCTTTTGAATATTCAGGCCTAACATGTAGAATTGTCGACCACAAACGATGTAAAACTTCTAAATAATATTCTCCATTGACAGTTTGATCTTTTGGAGCACATTCCTTGTGAACATAGTTTAGATTCTTGACTACTGTAAACGTTATTTTTAAGGTTTTGGCTCGTCTTTTGACTTTCATTCTGCAGAAATCTGAATCGTTTTCAGCTGTTGAAGTGATGTCTTTGCAATGCTCTACACGAGCGCTTTTTTTGTTTATCATTTAACTGATCCGGAACCAAACCTTTCACATAGCTTTCTTTTACCCAAGTCTACAGTTAATATTTTGTAGATTGTACAGTAAGATGAATTTAATTCTTCTGTCAGCATTCTCACAGTGCAATTTGCATCAATAGCGATTATTTCACTTACTTTTTCCACTAACCCAGCACGATGAGTTGCTTCGGGTCGTCCAGGTCTTGGAACATCATTTAAATCATTACGACCGTTTCTAAATCGTGTAAACTTGAGTACAACTCATACAATCATCATCATCATCATCATCAGCAAATTTTTTACCTAGTTTAAAACAAAATTTAATATTTGCTCTTTTGTTTTTACGATATAACCTCAAAAACTGTTGCTATTAAAACGTGTATCATTTTGTAACCTGTCAAACGATTAGCATGAACTTAGCTGCTTTCGAAAGAAGAAAAATGTAACTTTTTAATACTGCCAACATTTAATAGATGGCGCTACGTGTTCTATGTTTTAATTTAAAAGTTCGGTTAATTTTAGATCACACCGTCGTGTATATGCAAGTAAATATTTTACAATAGATGTCTTATGTATAAAATCGGTTATGACAAAACCGGCATCAATTTTAATTATTTCTATACACATTTTTAAGTTTTTCTTTTTTTCATTGCTACGTACGAGGGCGGCAATCTTTATGAACATGATAGCAGCGAAGAGTCGGCACGATAAATGTACATACTTATTACAAAGTGAAATCTAAATGTCAACAGACATAAAACTTATAATTTGAACTCCATCAGCTACTTAGCAGTTCAGGAGGTAGCTCTCTTCTAACGAGATGTACTTACTGAACACCACAATCAGCAAGGAACGTTTTTTTCCAGGCTAAAGACAAAGTCCTAAACGAATTGGCACACAACAAATTAGCCTGAATATAAAGTTTAGGTGGCATAGACATGTCAATAAAGTTGGCTGACCAAATTGAGAAAGCCAAAAATGTTGCGCACGTTTGTAAATAACATAAACAGCTTGTTCTGTTAAATTTAGTTAAAGTTAGCAGACCAATTCTAAGTATGAGCAAAAACATAATCTGATGAAATGCAATTTTGTTTAAGCTAATTTTATGTTTATTTTTTTAACTAATTAAAAAAATGTTAAAAAAAAAAATTGGAATGCTCTGCTAACTTTAACATATAAAGTTAGCAGAGCATGAATACAATAAAAGCAAAATCGAAATTGCTAAAATTATACAAAGCTACTTTTGTGCGGTTGTAGAGCCACTTAAATAAGTGAGTAAGTAATTTTGTGCTCTAATTTAAAAAAAAAAAAATTAAGATCATGTGACGTCCGCTGACGCTCTAAGGGTAAGCATAGGATAATATAGTATTATGTAGCAATACATTGATATAACAATAGATTTAATCAGAGCAGAAAACTAGCATTTTTTTATATATATATATAGTATGGTATCTAAGGTAGGTAAAGAGACTTTCTCTCAGCTCTCTCAATTTGCTCTAGCTGCTACATTTTTTTTATTTCTTCTGGTTCCTTTGGTTTCTGTTTGTAGAATAGAGAAAAAAATATTCTCTATCTCTTGTCGTGCTGTAAAGGGCGATTCACATTGTAGAGCATGTCGATCGAGCTGTTCGATGTTCGGCGCGAAATTGTGTGGACACTGGGAGAACTCTAGTTGATATAAATGCACAATATAAGATAATATAAACTCTATTATTAATCAAACTTTATATCAAACTTAATTGAATTAACGTTTTGTATATAGTGGACTAATTTGAAAACAATGATTTAAGATATTCACGCCTAGTTGATTAACAGTTTAGTCGATAAGAAAATAAGAAAATTAGTTACTTTCAACAACAATATATACTGTGAAAAAGTAAGCATATCAATCTCTGAGAAAATTACTTTGAAGTGTTTCGCATTAGAATTAAAATCGTCAATCAGTTTTGGTATTTAGTCAGTCAGACGTTCAAAATTTGGCATATTAGCTTTGAAGATTACCCCAATACTAAACAAATTTCTACTGAACGTGACAGGACACACAATAACTAGAGTTTAAGAAAATCAAACAAATGAGTGAAAGTAATTTTTTAAAGCTGTGATTCTATCTAGAAACTGATTAGTTCTAGAAACTAAAAATACAACTAAATTTTTACAGATTATTGTGTAAGTAATATTATATTTCGTCACTTGTGAGGACTACCGTTCACATTTACAACTTTACAATTTAGCAATGTGAGCGCTTAACTAAAATACAAAACAAGTCCTTTCACTTTCTGTGTGTTGAATTTAAAATTCAAATTGATTTTGACTGCTTTTGACTTTGTGTTTGTTAAATTATGTATTTGTTTTTTTTTTTTTTCTTTTCTTTTTTCTCGTTTTTAGCGCTTAAGACAAAAGCGATTTGGTAACAGGAGTATTGGGATAGTACGTCTGGCTTTCAAAGGAATATACATACAACTGAGTTAAGCAAACCGTAAAAAGTCGAGCCAAAACCGAAGCAAGACTGTCTGTTGCATTTTAATAATGTTTGTTTTTGGTGTACAGCAAGAAAAAAACAAACAAAAAAATAAAAAAAAAAATAAATAAATAATGCTGCCGCCGACTGTGTTCGACTGCAAGATACACTTTATTCAGTATAGGTATCTTCATTTGAGCTACATGGTGGTCCGTGCTGTCTATGCTCTCCAAAGGCCAACGATGGGAGAGCGTGTGCCCAAGCGAAAATAACTATCAGAGACACTATTCGATAGCACTTGGTTTTCTGCTCACAGAATTCATGGACAAATTTGGGAAAAATCACAGAGATTCTTCTCTTATACTACTTTTAGAATTGACTTTTAAATAGGCTATTCAAAAATGCATCACAATGTTTAAAAAGAAATGCATATTAAGTCGAATTAGTTTTGAGAAAATAAGTTTGGTGCGGTAGATTCTAAAAGAACGCCAATACTACTATTTGGGGGTAAGTATTTTCAAACGCCTTATTTCTCAAACTAAATAAACTTTTAAAAGGTGTCTAACGTATAGGCCACATCCATCGGCCACAACAATAAAAACTTTATTATCACGCATATCTTATAGTGTTGAGCTGCTGCTGCTGTGCTGATATGTGCTTTTTTTTACTTGCGTAGACTGCCGTTCATTGTTATCTGACCAGGTCATGGTGCGATGTTCATACATATGAAGAGACTTTTAGATCGACTAGATTATTGATGCTAACCAAGACTTTGTACAAGATGCATCATACAACGGAGAACGGAACTTTTTCAAAAAATCCCACTTTATTGACATCATCCTTATCCTTTTACTTTCCGTTTAAACTTCATGACATTTGGTAAACTGGAAGCGGAGATATCACGACAGTCTGTTGAACATTTGATGAAATAAATTTATGGTTAGAATTTGTACCAGAGCGTGTGGCTGGTTTAAGCGGTTTAAGTTAGATTAAGAAGTTATGAAGAACGAAGAATAGCCAGCTCCATTGAATACCGTGGTTAATCACAATAACCATAACCAGTGCGTGACTGGGCCAAAGCCGCATGACAAGCCAGTGATCACTGCGAATCAGGCTCGATCAGTCTGTAACACTAACTAAGACTCAGTGTCAGAGTTAGAACGCCATAGGGCCATCCTATAGGAAACGGGCACTGCGAATGAAAATTATACCTTTTGTACCCTAGCCCGGATATGGTTAAGTTATTTTACATAACTAGAATCATCTCCGTCTCTTTAATAAAACAGAGAATATTCTTAGACGAGGTGTTTCTGATCACATCACATGTAATAAAGGGTCTATTCATCTGCTCAATTCTGAGCCTGGCCAAGGCCGGACAATCGCAAAGCAGATGTTAACTAGTTTCGTCATCCTCTAGACAGAGTCTGCACTATGTTTCTGACTCTCCGGAAGAAATGACAAGAGTTTAGTGCTTTCATAGCCGCTTGGCTATCTGAAAGGATGGTTATTTTGGCCCCTTTAGGACTTTTATCCAAAATACAGATGTCGGGCGCAGACCTCCATGGCAATATGAGATCCTAGTGTTGGGTCCGTAAGACACCCGCGAATACCGTGGTCACTGAAAGTACAATAAAATTAAACAAGTGCGTCCTACATTTGTTCCGATCTGTCTCAAAGTAAACAGAACTTTTTCATTCCATCTGATAATTTATTTGATAAATCACAGTTTTACCATTAACCACTCGGAAAATCTATACGGAAAAAAGCCTTTTCCTTTTTTTAAAAGTGGAGCGCTAAACGTCATGCAAAGAACATGCCGGCCAATGGCAATAACTCCGCTTTTAGTGTTCCAAATGTCATGAAATTTTAGACTCGAAGTTGGCAAAGCATTCACCCCTCCAATGCACTAAAACACATTTAAGTGACGGAACCAGAACATTAACTATGCGATACGTTCTGTTTATTTTGAAACCTTGTACATAGTATATAGTTAATGATAATGGCTTCTTTGGCTGTTACATACATTTGCACACACTTAATATGCCATTTCGTTTTTTTTTTTTAAAGTAAAGTGTAAACATTTTTCCATAACGTATTTCCCTGCGTTATTGACATTATCTGATTTTATTTTTTATTCAAAGGCAACAATTTAAGCAAATTACTTCCCGGATAATTCAATTAATGGCAATTATTGTAAGATATCTTAAGTTAGCAAAAAAAAAAAAAAATCGAATCGAATCAAATCATTCCGAAATAGTGCTATAAAATTTAAAGCTTTTATTGTTGAAAAAAAAAAAGAAAAAAAACAAGAAGAAACCAAGCAAAAACAACAAACAACGTCATAAATATTCGATAACATAACTTTAAATTTTGCTGGTTCGAGAACGTTTGCCATGCTGTTCTCTGTGCTACCGGAAAATCATAAAATTTTAACGAACCTATTGAAAGTTTACACATTGCTGCATGATTTTAGGTGGTGTAAAGGAATAAAACTCGAAGTCGAAGTCGACAAGTGGCGTGGCGTGGCGTGCGTGCGGCGACGAAGACGACGGTGTGAAAAGTGTGAAAAGCACCATCGAACGGCAAAGATTTTCACACTTAGACATTAAGAAAATTTATGAACAAATACGGACGGACAGACGGACGACGAAGCCATACACACACACACACACACACACACAGACACACACGTATTTTCTTAAGTTGCAGCAACACACCGTGTAGTATGCTACAGGAAAATTAAACTTACCTATGTAAACAGTCAAGGCGAATGGTGTTGAATCGAGTTGAAACGAACGAGGACATGTTCAAACTTAATTTAAGGTTCAATAGCGTAACCAAAGAAAACCGCAAAAAGTTTAGAGCATACTTTGAGGCGTTGTGAGTAGTATGTGAAATCATTTTGAGTGAGCGAGTGCGCACTAACCACGAGGGCTGTTCAATAAGAAGTTACAACATTTTTTTTTTTTTTTAATAATTTTACAGCTAAATTAATACTTGATGCTAATGTTGGTTTTCCAAACAACGAAAATAAACAAACAGCAAATCTAAAATTGTTTCTAAATACTGCCTTAGTGTAACGATTGAAATTTCATTACATAAAGGCTACACGGAACTGGTTTACCCGTTGTGGAGCTCATGAAATAATAATTTTTAATATAGTACCTACAATTTGTATTAGAAAGAAGCATAGTAAAAATTATACAATCTTTGTATCGAGCGTCTATTGAACCCAAGTCGTCTGGATGCTATATATACAACTGTGACTTCTGTCAAACCGTTTGCAAATTATACGCTGAAGTTTTTCAAAACATCATTTGCATCTATAAGAAATTTTTGTCATGCCAAAATGCAGCAGAGTCTTTGATGGTCTACATACTCGTATAAGAAAACTGCTGAGAGATGAAAAATTCCACACACACATATAGATTTGGCTACTCATTGGAGAACCAGATACTCGTAAATACAAAAATCAATTGAAATCAATTTCTAACACTATCAAAATAAGCTATGTAAAAATATCAAAACATTAGGAAATCTATTGAAATCAAAATTCAATTTCGAAATTTGTAATTCAAACTGTGCCATCCTCTCCTTATTCATGACAAAATCCTTCTTATCTATACATAATTTCAGTTATTTGCATTGAACAACATTTTGGAGATACGAAGACGCTTTGTATGAGGTGAAAAATCAAAAACAGAAACAAAAACCTTGGAATCTTTGCAGTAACTTTGAAATCTATCTATAGATTTTGTTCCTATCCTCTATATTTCCATTGTAAAAGTTTGTTCTTTACATAAAAAAAAGAAGATATTTAATAAATGTTTCAAGTCATAACTTTCAAACTATTTGAACGATTTTAGAAAACTGAAACTGAATTTTGTGTACTTCATATTTAAATGTTATTAGTCGTTTCTAACTCGAGATATGCCATAGCTAAAATAGTGGAACTAACTTTTAGAAAAAACTAAAACAGATTTATTCCGCCAAAACGTATCAAAATTTTTGTAAAGCCGGTTTCGAGTTCAGCACAAACAAAATCCATAACAAAAAACTACGTCATTGTAGTCAAGTCTATTATTAAAAAAGTAGGTTAAAAATGCTTTCGTTTTTTAATTAACTATTTATTTTATCTTAAAACGAAAAACATTTTTGCATAAATAAGAACTGTAAAAGTGTCAAGAATTATTGACGCACGGCGAAAGTTACAGGTACAATGCTAATTAGTATAAATAGAACGACTTACGGCAACAAGAAATCTGTTAATACTTTTAGTTCACTAAATCCATAACCTATTTAAAGTAAACTGAAACGAAATGTATAAACTTGTGTTCCTGACATGTGCAATTTTTGTTGCTGCAGTCGTTGCCTCTCCGAAAAGCAACTATAAACTAGGAGCTATGTACATCAAGAACATGAAGTCCAACTCTCCGACTGGACGCATTACGAACGGCATAGATGAAGCACCCGGCGCAGTGCCGTACATTGTGGGGCTAGATTTCAGTACAAGTAATGGCGGAGGCTGGTTTTGCGGCGGTTCCATCATTGATCAAAACTGGATAATAACTGCAGCACATTGCACGGACGAGGCAGAGTCTGTTAACATCTTATACGGTGCCACAGATATTAGGCAGCCACAATCAGTGCAAACAGTTTACAGCGCTAATATACACCAGCACCAGGACTATAGTGAAAAGCAATCTAAGAACGACATTGCACTCATAAAAGTACCCGAAATCCAATACAACGAGCTCGTCAAGAAAATTGAGCTGCCAAGTACTGCGGATGTGGGTCAATCTTTTGCCGGAGTTTGGGCGCATGCATCCGGCTGGGGTAGAACCGAGAATGGTACCAGGTCTGCGTTGCTGCAAGGTGTCGATTTGCAGATTATTGAAAACGGAGAATGTGAGAAAGTATATGGTCGTCTAATATTAGACAGTCACGTTTGTGTAAATACACCCGCGGGTAGTTCAATATGTCACGGTGATTCAGGTGGACCGCTTGTGGTGTATGATACTGAATCGGGCGCACCCAAGTTAATTGGCATTGCACAATTTGTTAGCCATTTTGGATGCCTGTCAGAATATCCAGCTGGACTTTGCCGTGTCACTGAATATTTAAATTGGATTGCCGACATAAAAGCAGCTAATTAATTATGGAAAATAATCTATATTGAAATATTTTCAAACTTTTGCTTCTTTTTTATAAATTTTTGAAATCATTTCTTCGTTCTGTTAGTTTCCAAACATTAAAATAAAATTATAACTCTGATTGGGAAAAAAGATGTTTTTAAATTATAAAAACTTAAAAGATGCATTCCAAAGTTAACAGTACTTTTGGATAGAAGCATTTGCTCGTGACGCGGCCACATATTTAAGAATTGGCTAAATGGCTAAATGGGTAGAGCCAGCCAACACACACTAAATAGCTGATATAAAGGTTGTTCTAAAATTAACCGAACTTTTAATTTAAATCATAGAACACGTAGCGCCATCTATTAAATGTTGGCAGTATTAAAAAGTTACATTTTTCTTCTTTCGAAAGCAGCTAAGTTCATGCTAATCGTTTGACAGGTTACAAAATGATACACGTTTTAATAGCAACAGTTTTTGAGGTTATATCGTAAAAACAAAAGAGCAAATATTAAATTTTGTTTTAAACTAGGTAAAAAATTTGCTGATGATGATGATGATGATGATGATTGTATGAGTTGTACTCAAGTTTACACGTGGTTTACACGATTTAGAAACGGTCGTAATGATTTAAATGATGTTCCAAGACCTGGACGACCCGAAGCAACTCATCGTGCTGGAAAAAGTAAGTGAAATAATCGCTATTGATGCAAATTGCACTGTGAGAATGCTGACAGAAGAATTAAATTCATCTTACTGTACAATCTACATAATATTAACTGTAGACTTGGGTAAAAGAAAGCTATGTGAAAGGTTTGGTTCCGGATCAGTTAAAAGATAAACAAAAAAAGCGCTCGTGTAGAGCATTGCAAAGACATCATTTCAACAGCTGAAAACGATTCAGATTTCTGCAGAATGAAAGTCAAAAGACGAGCCAAAACCTTAAAAATAACGTTTACAGTAGTCAAGAATCTAAACTATGTTCACAAGGAATGTGCTCCAAAAGATCAAACTGTCAATGGAGAATATTATTTAGAAGTTTTACATCGTTTGTGGTCGACAATTCTACATGTTAGGCCTGAATATTCAAAAGGAAAGCAGCTGTTTTTATTGCATGATAATGCAACACTTCACAAGAACAAAAAAGTCAATGAATTTTTGATGAAAAAATAGATTTATCTCATCGACCACGCTCCGTGTTCGCCTGATCTATCACCGTGCGATTATTATCCATTCACAAAAATGAAAACTACAATAAAAAGAGCTTTTTACGATGACATTCCAGCCATACAAGCAGACGTGACACAGGTGCTATAGAACTTCCCAAAAAGTGAGTTTAAATCGTCTATGGATAAATTGGTTGAGCGTTCCAAACGTTGTATGAAGTTAAATGGATCGTATTTTGAATAAATATTACCTTTGAAACATAAAACCATGCTTGTTTTATTTTATAACTAAAAAGTTCGGTTATTTTTAGATCACAGCGTGTACAGTTTATACAATAACTGCTATTATTAATTGGCTTCACTTTTTTTTTAAATAGTTGATCAATTTCTAAACAATTATTATTTCGACATCAATAGTTGTTTTACTTCAAACATGTTCGATACAACAAAATAAATACAAAATGTTTTTGTATGAAAGTTATACTTTCTAGCGAATTAATCACGTTCATGTTTGAACATGAGTTGCTTCTGTTTATAAACAGTCTACATACCAATTTTCATACATATATTTCAAAGATTGAGTGTCCAGGGAGCAACGCACAGACAGACAGGCGAACTTGTCTTTTCGCGCTGATCATGAATATATATACTTTATGGGGTCTCTGTTGCTTCATTTTAAACAAACTTAATATACCAATATAAAAAATACAGTGTATAAAAATATGGCATCGAACACACTTTTAAAATTTTTCAATTTATAGTGTAGTGTAATTAGTATAGTATACAAATCGAATTTGCAACGGTAGGATGTACACCAATATTTTCTCATATAATCTTTTCCGCCTTATGGAGTAGAATTTTCGAAAATTAGCGATACACGTGTTTAAGTATTTGTTGTGTAGAGTACACAAACCGACTTTGAAAACGATTAGATGAAAAAAAAAAGAATGTTGCTCCATATAACATTTGATCCTCTTGTGGCCGGAATATTCTATTTCCATTTTCTTTTACTTTTAGATGAGGTCGTAAGTACCCTTAGTACAAGTTAATCCAAGTTCGATTAAAATTGAATAAATTTGAATAAAATTTCCACAAAGGAAATTTGCTAAACGCCAAATTAACGAAACTATAAATTTTTACCGAGCATTGCGAAACTGGCGCTTACAAATTAAAACAACCCTCGTATATTGTAGAGCAGTTTGGGCTGCTAACATAAAATCTTGTGGTTTATTAGATTTTAATAATTCACACGCCGCACACAAACACACACACACACACACACACACACACACACACACACACACACACACACACACACACACACATGATGAAAGCAGTAAGCTGACATAATATGAATAGCTTGGAATGGCTATGCACACATATTTATAGATAGATAGTATGGCATAAGATCTATAAGATACATGAGTAGATGGGGAGTATTTGAAAGTATCTTATGCTGCGGCAGTCATGTGTCTTCTTTGTAACTTTTTCAAAAAGCGCTTGAAGCGCAACAAATTTTGAAGCAAAAGCACCAAACTAAACTTTTATCAACGTCAACAACATCAGCTACTGAATGTAAAGTAAGTAATAGCAGTAAGAAATCGGCAGCCAAAGGTGTATCTAACGAATAAAATATTTGTTTGTTTGCTTGTTCATTTGATGAAAGCAATCAAATTATGTGCGGGGACATCCAGCGCAGTTCAATAAGTCTGTCCAAAAATTAAAGAAATATCTTAAGTGAATTGATGAAGCATAGCGCTATAAATATTTTACAGCATAACTTCAGACAATTCAGCACTGCTCTGCGAAAACTCCACTCGAGAAATAGTTTATGAACTATTTTATGCACTCAAAGTTCACAAAAGGTTCACGATGCTATGCAAAAATCTTGCAACATTTTATTTTCCTTATCCTTTTCCTTTTTTTTTTTTTTCTTTTTGAATTTTTATTTTGTCAACGTTGTTGAAGTTGTCGAAGACATTCTCAAAATTTACTTCGACGTGTGTCCTTCCTTTCTTGACTGTATGATTTTTATCCCTTTTTCTTGCCTTTTTTATCTTTTGAAGAACAAAGACTAAACTGCATTTTCTTGGTAAATATCTTGCTGCATTGTTGCTGCTGCTGCTGCTGCTGATGGTCTCTATCTATAAGACCGTCTGTCTGTTGTGGCTGTTAGCAAAGTTTGTAATACTTGTGGGAGCACTTGATCATAAGTTGTGCATTTTTCAGCGATTTATTTGGAAAGTATCCTTTTTTTTCTTCGGCTCTTCTTCTGCTATTCCTTAGTCAAAGTCAACAAGCAGTTTGAACTATTACATATTTATATGTGCAGGTATTTTGAATACTTTGCAATGTGCAGCATCCTGCCTGGGATTTATGTGATAGCTGCTGAACTGTTGTGAACTTTTGATAACAGCAAAAAAAAAAAAAAAATGTCAAACTAGTAGCTAAGTGTATGGCTGCTAACAAATAAAAACTTAAATTGCAAGTTAACAATTTAGTTAATTAAAGCGTTTGTTTTGATGCTCTTCTCATACACTTCCACATATTCAATTGGATAGAATTAGTTTGCAAGCATTGAAGACCACACACATATATTCGTGCCCAACGCCCTGCGTTGGAAGCAATTCTAGAGCTAACACCACTGCTTCTAAAAATTGAGTATAAAACTAATTAAACGCTCCTCAGAAAAACACTAGTCAGTCTTCGTGTCTGAAACGTCACAGGGAGAAACACTAGTATCCATGCCAAGGGACGACATAACAAGTAGGAATGTTTTCAAACGGAACTTCACCATCAGATGGTCTGATAAGAAGACTTGGACGTCGGAAAAGTCAGTTAAAACCACATACGATTAAGTGGTATACGGATATATCTTTGACGACAGAAGGAACTGGTCTAGGAGTCGTAGGCCCCAGATTAAACCACTGTGAGTGCTTGGGCAAATATACCAGTATATTTCAAGCTGAACTGTGCGCTATAATTAGATATGCACAGTATAATTTAGATAGAGGCTATCGCAATTGTGAGATTGCTATTCTATCAGAGTGTCAGTCAGGCGGTGTTAAAAGCATTAAGCTAAAACTCCGTCAACTGCAAACTAGTGCAGGAAGCACTTATAATATTGGAAAAACTCGGCGAACACAACAAAATCTATTTGTTGTGTGTGAGCGAGAAAGGAGCAGCAATGACAATGTTAGGCTTTTTGTGGAACTGGGAGACACACTACACAGGAACTAATCCGCAATGAAACAAATAGCGCAAAGAAGCAGCACTGGGCCATGAGCCAAGGACTAAGGCAAGCAAAAATATTCCAATGCGGTTTCGACCCGCACAGAGCGAGAACAATGCTGCAACTAGGAAGAAACCAGTTGAGAACATTGACAGCAATACTAACAGGAGACTGTCGACTGAGGAAACACCTGTGTGTGATGGGTGTATATAATTCCACACAATGCAGATTTTGTGATCATAAGAGAGAGCGAGACTCCTCTTCATATTGTTGCAGAATGTGAAGCAATAGTCAGAAGTATATTTCGAATATTGGGCAGCTACGTTCTCGCCGAAGAACAACTGAAAAAGTTAGATCAAAGGATAATACTAAGGTTTATTCAACAAGTTTGACTAAAGCAGGAAATCTAAATGAGAAGGACAAGACAATAGATCTTTCTAGGTGGCAGTTTTAAAATTATGTTTTACAATAATAAAAATATATTCGTGATTAGCACGACGAGTCGATCTAGCAATGTTCGTCTGTATGCTTGTCGGAGAGAAAAGTTCCCGGACTAGAGAAGACTAAACTCGCGGTATAGAGTCTTTTAATTTTATAGCTTGCAGTTGTTTTACTACAGTGGACGTACTGCGTAATTAATAGTTTCTTTTGGTAAATCCGTAAGAATATGACAAGAATATAATCTACTGGTCGAAAACCATAGCACACCGATCGAAAGGCAGTAGCCATTCCGACATTACAGTTCTCATTTATGCATTTGACGTACTTAAGGGGTGTTGAAGAAGATGCTAACACGCCAAAAGCATCATAGATCGCACGGCTAAAATTTGATTCTAAAAACTTTGATACACGGTGGAGCCTGGTAAGCGAAATTTCACTAACAACTTGCATGCTGTATAATTCAACCTAATTCGTTTCCCTTCTAAATAGATAATATATTCTGACGAATGATGGTTTTCGAAACTACTGTCGTGACTTGCGAAACGAAAAACTAAATTTTGTTGTAGGCTCAGTCATGGTGCGGATGCATTTGCCCAGTATGGCACCCTTGAAATACGATTGGTAAGTGCAAGTATAAACAGCCAGGAGTATGGGGCTGTGCTGGAAAATAGTTTGGAACGATTTCCACCGGAAAATAGCGAAACATCGTACATTTTTGTGCACGATAAGTAAAGAACCCACACAATTCGCTAAATCGTCAGTGGACTCTTTGGACTAGCCAGCGCGCTTCCCACATCTAAACCCGATTTACACCGTGTTTATGCCGAAAAAAAAAAAAAACTATGATTTTTTGTTGGGGAGTTAAAGCTAGCCCTTTTGAGAGCATAGAAAAAACTGAAAAATGCTTTCGTTTCAACTTAATAAATTCTATGATGAAGTGGTTGTTGAGGTGGCCAAAGTATAAGGAAGACTTATAACGACTTATAACAACGATTTATTTTGTTATATGCTGCATAAAACCAAGTGTCGTATAGATTTGTTACAACTTAAAAATGAATTTTCTCATTTCTTTTTATTTAACTCTAAACCCTTACGAACTTTTAATGACTACAGATTAAAAATAAAGTTCCTTCAATATATATGCTTAAAGTGAATCGGTTTTAAAACCATTCACACTTATTATGATAAAAGGAAACATCCTAGACACCATGAAGTATTTATGTATTGTTGTTTAGCTCGCCGAGACGAGTCGATCTAGCCATGTCCGTCTGTCTGTCTGTCTGTCTGTCTGATAGCTGTTGCACATTATTTGTATAATTTGTTTACATATTATATAGATCAAAGCCGATATTTAAGCTTCTTTTGGGGTCAAGTTTATAGACTATCCATATTTATATGACGCTCCAACTTTTTGGTCCAGCATCCATATAAACCCAGCGCTCACTTATATACTTTAATATGAAAATCTTCTTTATTTTAGGCAATATCAGCATGAATTTCGTAATATATATATTGCAGCTATACAAAAAAAGATAACGAAGAACGTGTAAATTATTTGTGTCATTCATATGGTTAATGGTAAGAGCAGCGTGTGCGTGCGACAATGCTCAGCTTCTATTAAAATGCATTACAAAAACAATTGTGAATGAAGAGCTTACAGTCTGGGCATATTTGTCCTATACAAACTCACCACCCAAGTTTATGTTTTACAATACGATTTCAAAATCTTTTTGTTATTTCAAACAACGATTTTGACATGGACTACTAGTAAGTTGTGCAATAGTGTTCAGCCTGCAAACTAGCGCGGGCAGTTATAAATATAATTGTAAGTTAATTGGTTGCGCATAGCTGCGCCTTTAATATTTACCGATTTTTTAAAAAGCATTTAAGCTTACGCAAGCTAAAAGCGTGCTGGTTGGCTATTTTGTTTTCGGAGTTTTTGACATCAGATTCATAAACACTTCCTACTTTCTGCTTCCTTCCGTTGGATTTAAACCTCTCCGTGTTGACTACAACAAAGTAAACCCACCACGTTGCTAGATCCTGTTTCAACTATGGGAGGAAGCTGCAAATTATTGTCTACCTGATGCTTGTGGGAACACTATTCGGGTCGGGAAAAGAGCAGGTCCGAGTTACTTATCAGTCACTTTGTAATACCTATTTATCTACTGAGCTGACCGACCAGTGGCGGCCGAAGATTAACTGATTTTTCGCTGCATGTACGCCGCTGTCGATCACACTGTCAACCGGTAAATTTCCCAATTCGATCGGTTGGTTTAAACGTTTGTGCGACCCGGTGTTGCCCACTGATTATTACTTTTTTGGACTGACGGACATAATGGCTGTTTATAATAAGTAGTTTGGCCATTTTCAAGCGTAAATATTTTGAACTGTGTTAAGCTGATTTTATATATGTTAAGATTTCTAAAGTGTACGTTTCAAGAACTATTTAATGTACGTAACACTTCTCGATCGGTTGTAACCATATGAAGCTGGTCTTTCGTCATTTGCCTAGACTATCGTTCACAGTGAGACTCTTATAGAAGTTCCATCTATAAATATACAAAAAATTTTAACTAAAAAATTGAAAATGCTACTTAAAGACAATGAAAATTGTGCAAACAAACTCAAATCGAAAGCCGAGAAAGAAAAAACAAAAAATGGTTTAGAACCACTTTGACTACTTCTCGTTATTTTGCTCCGGCGATATTATCATCATTTGTTATATTGAAGACAGAATATTTGGTTTTTTTTTCGTTATTAAGAAATTCAAAAATATTATTCCCAATGGTATATTTTTATGCGACGCGTTCTCGACAATGGCCACACAAAGTTTTATGCCATATTCTTTCCTCTATTTGCATAGTCGATGAAAATTATGCAAAGCAGTCGACAACAAGAACAATGACAGCAGCACATCCATTGAAGCATCATGCCAATCTGTTTGTCTTAAAAGGGAATTTCTTATTGGCTTTGCGTTTTTAGCGAAATTAATTTATTGAATCAATATTTATGTTTCACTTAAATTCATATGCGTGAATGCGTTTTGCGTCTGCAACGTAAGAATAAAACCATAATATTTAATTTGTGGCAGATACGTTTTTTAATTTTTAAAATTTGCCAGTTGAAAAAAAATATACATACATATATATATATCGTAGATATATATAGATATTATATATATATATATATATATATATATATATATATATATATATATATATATATATATATATATATATATATATATATATATATATATATATATATATATATATATATATATATATATATATATATATATATATATATATAGAGAGAGAGAGAGAGAGAGAGAGAGAGAGCTGCATAAAAGTCAAAAGCAAACTTTTCTAATAATTTCTATATACTTTTTTTTTTTTTTTTTTTTGTGAAATAGTTTGCAATTTCAGCATTGCTCAACAAACTTTTTATATTTTTTGCAGTATTTGATTTTATTTTTATCAAGTGTTTCAACAAATATTGACAGCTGAATGAATGAACGAACAAACGAATGGACTTTGGGATGTGCACTGGTTCGTGCATACACAAACTCGTACACTCATTCCACACTCGTTCACACACTCAACAAAAGTTATGCGAGTTTGCAATATTGCAATTTTAAAAAATTTTCTATTGCTGTCGAAATAGGTCGTGAATTCTAGATAGATGCATAGATATACTACATACTATGTATCATTACACTGCAAAAAAATATGGTGTTGAATTAATGTAGTTGAAACTAAACTAACGCTATGCACTATTGGTGTATATTGGTTGAAATTCGAGCTCGGCATCGACCAAAGTTTTCGTTTCGTAACCAAATTTGTTTCACAAAATTGTACTGTACAAATTGAATAAAATACACAAATCAAATGCAAATACAAATGTATTTATAATAAACAATAGAATGCAAATTACCATAAAACTCATTTTTCAAAAATTAAAATAAAGAAGATGACTCTCGTACGCTAATACTACGATTAGATGTTTACTACGATGCTATGTTCGAAACACATCAAATATTTCGGACTTAACTGGACATCAACGCGTTGCACACTGAGAGCGGAGTTGAGTTGAGCCTAATTGAGCTTGAAGTGGTACGAGTAAGCTACGCTAAACTATCAAAGTTCCCTAGTTCGGAATTATGAATAGTTTAATATTACTATATCATTTTCTAATTGATGAAGTTGTTTCAGAAGAAATGAGAAGGCATGTGCGAGAGGGCGAAAGAGTATAGAAAAACAACAAAAATGTTCTTTTAATTTTCTTCGCTGTTACCGAAAGTAAAAAAATACGCTATCTTGGTAAACGTTACATTTACAGTACATTTTTTACCATGGAACACACTACAGCAAAAGAATTAGCTGACATCGTGAAGCTCTCTAAAAATTGATGGAAAACGTCGATTATTGTGTGGCAGTTGGAGGCGATCATTTGTCAGATATTATTTTCAAATTTACATAAACTCATGAACTAAGACTCATGCATTCCTCAGAGCTTTTATTGAGATGTTGCTGTTGAAGGCACCTCATGTTTTTTTTCTTTCTCTTCTGCAAGAGTAGCGTGGAATCTATCCAACATTTAACGTCATGTCCCTGCTCGGGCGCCAATTAATTAAAACTTATTTGTACAGTTTTAAACAAACATATTATTGTTTATCATTGCGTTTCTTATATGAGTGTGTATTATAGACTAAATTATATAAAATTATGCTGAACGGCATTTGAACTTGCTCTTGACATTCGCTCAAAATATCACGCTTAATACCTGACTACAGTAAATATACCATATTTACTTCCAGCTACATTAATCGGTAGATATCATGTCGTTAATTGAGGATACGAAGTGCAGTTAATCTAATAAATACGCTTATGCTTAGCGAGAGTAGCTTCTGTAGTCTCGGGTGATAACTTTTATATTTTATATATGGTGTCAGCATATTTATACTCATATTCATACTTCAGCATACTCTAAGTTATGTGTATGTACTTTTATAGTTAAAAATAATAATAATTGGGGTCTGCTTAGGTAAATTAAAATAAAAATCTTATTTAAAAACATAGCCTTAAAATACTAGTGCACAAGTAGTATTTCGAAAGTAGTGTTTTCAAACAGGGGGCATATAAGTAGAAAAACTATCGAGACTCGATTAGTGCCAGTAGGTAGTGGTAACCAAAACAACTGACTCAATAGCTATTTCTCTTATTGGAAAAGTGGTCTCGAGTTTGAGCATGTTCCGAAATTGGAGTTCGATTTAATCATTTGTCGGAACAATATAAATGAAAGCGATGCATAGTGGCACATTCTGATTATAAAGCTTGCAAAAATCATAACTGCTGAATGTATAAAGATATCGATATGAAGATTGAAGTGAAGATTCTTACAGTCATGTCCATTGTCAGTAGCTCCCATATAAAAGAACACCCATTTTAGGATTTGAATGATAACCTTTGCATTACACGAGTTTTTAATAAAACCCTGTACACATAATGTAGGTAAAAGCGAAAAAAATGGTAATAGGCTACGAGAGTATATCGATCAACATGTCCGTCTGTCCGTATGTCAAGTTCTTATATATATTAGTTCTTACTATAAGAGGTAAAACATTTAAATTTAGATATATAGACTCATATTTCATCTTGAGATAATTTGGATAAAGTAAATCCACTAACTCACATACACAGAACAATTTCCAGAGCTTCAATGCATCTATAGTTTATGAGCATAGTTAAGAGAGCATGTTAGAAGCATATTCATGGTTTTTTTTTTAACTTGCGTACACCCTGTCTCAAAAAGAAGTTGAAGCCGTAGACGTTAAAATGAAAATTCAAGAACTATTTCGCAAGGATGTTGGTGTATAAGCCGAAAGCAGGATATGAAAACACCAATGATGGTAATACTGCTGGAAAATTTTTAGAAAGCGCTCAAATCACGGCTCGTATAATATAAATTAATAATGAAATTATTAAAAGAGTACAGGTTTTACGAAATGAACTGAACTGCAGTGAAAAATTAGATCCTCAAAAGAATCATGGAAATTCATATTTTGCTTTCAAAGGTTTTTGTTTTAACATTTTCTTGTTTTATTTGTTTTTTTTTTTTGTTTTTTTTTTTCTAATTTCAAACCGGAAAATTAATAATTTTCATGTTGGTCGGGAAAGTAAACATTAAACGTCAATTTAATTTAGCGACCTATATTATAAAAATATATGTGAATTTTAGCTGACTCAAGGTCATTTTTATATTGAGAAATATTTTATATAGTTTTCTCAATGTGAAGTAGAGAATTCAGTAACAAAACTATTTTGTTTAAGCATGGAGACAATTGTTTCGGACTCAGCTACGAGTGCTCATTAGTCAGCTGGCCGGACAGTACATTCCAAATACACAGCTGCATTGTAATGCTTCAACGAGAACTTCATTGCATTACTATAGAGTTTAATTCAGCGTGTATTTTTATAAATTTGCCGTGTAGCAATTAGTAACTAATATTTTGCACAACGTCAGACTAGGCAGAGGGCAGGCCACTTGTTTGTTTTATATGCGCCTACAAGTTATTTACTTGATTTTTGTTTTATTTTTATTTCTTTAACTCATATACGAATACGATATACTCTCGTCGTACTTACTATACCTAAAATATAAATGTTAAAAATTTCATAGCACGAGACGAGAGTAGTCAGTCAGTCAGTGAGTCTTTCGACGACTGGCAACAGTTTAATAAACTCAAGTTTTATTTGTGTTTTTGAATTGTGCTCGTATGTAAACTGAACGAACGCATGATGATGATGGTGATGATGATGCTGCAATGAAGGTTCCAGGAAAATGCTAGAAGAGCATCCGTAGCTGCTGCTACTGCTACAGCTACTGCTGATGCTTCTTGCCGTCGATGAGGGTTCGTTCATTTGCTCGTTCGGTTTCTCGAAACAAAGTCAAACAAGCCAAATAGAAAATGCTCCTATAACTTGGCTTACAGCCTTCACCAAATGCCTGCTTGAAAACGCTTTGTGCTCATTTTTGTGTGTGCTATTTCGACTTTTTTCGGTGTCAATGAACAGTTTTAACATATTAGTAAAGTTTCTTAAAAGTACAGACTTTCCAAACACTCACACACACACACACACACACACACACACACACACACACACACACACACATGGCTCATGAGCAGCTCATAATAAATACGAGCATATATCGTATAAGTATGATGCATATTTATATTTACTTGAAGTAAATGTAGAGGAAATCATTTGCGCTAAAAGTTTGAACCACGCGCGCACCCTTGTTTTGTATGGGCGTAGGAGTTATGAGATTGGAGATTGGAGGATTGGAGAAGATAGGATACTGTTTCGCATAAGCGTTAAAATGTATAGCTGCAAGTGCCACAAATCCTTGAAGTTTTGCAAAAAGACAAACTAAAATATAAAGATAATTATTTAGCTATATTCTTCGCTATGGAGATGGTATTAACCGGCAGATGTTATTACATTTCAGTTCTATTTTACACAACATTAAAAAAAAATAATAATACTGAAACTGATGTTCAAGCTTCAATACTATACTACTTAATAAATACCAATTTGCTAAACCGTCAACAACGTTGACTGAGGTGTCAAGATCTCGGTAACCAGGAAAATATGGGTTGACCTTTTTTGATCCGTTTACTTTCATCACGTAGAGTCAAATATCGTTACTTGATACAAATGCATATCTTCCTCAGTATCTTTTCAATTTTGGATACCGATAAACGGACATCTACGATATATCCAAAAGGCCAATGTTGTGATGGATGTCGTCAACGTTTATCTTGAGTGTGTTAGCGAAATAGTTGCATTAGAATTTAAGTTTTTTTTTTTTATATTTCGGCTGGAAATGTTGGATCCCCTGAAAAGACTTCTAAGTTTACCCAACTCTTTTTTTATCATTTGATATTGATTCAATACCTGTGTATCGATAAGTAATTTTATTTATGAAGAAACCCATTTCGTAACTTTGGCTTCTTATCAAAACTATTGATGCAATCGATGGTAAAATTGTCTATGTTATTTCAATGGTATCTATTAGAGATGAGCTAGTCAGTGATTATCGTGACTGCTACTTTAAAATCACTGTGATTTTGGACTGCTACTGTGATCGCCGTACAGATGAAAAGCAAAAAACAAAAAAAAAACCTATTTTATCTGTTTATTATACTATTAACACGGAACTAAATTCTCGTCAAATTTTACTTTAATATAACTTTACGTTTAACAATGATTATATGAATAAAGGTTTATATAAATGACATTTTGTGAAGAGGATTCGCCTAAAATGGTACAAAAAACCAATCAAGAGTGTAGAAGATAGCCGCAATCATTTAGCTCCTGCAACGGAATAAGAGCTCCTTACAAAAATCATGGGAAATGAGGCGGGAACAGGGTATTTTAGCTGGTCACCTGATTTGTATTTATTCCAAGTGGCATATCTTCACTACAATTCTTTGGGACTAATTCCAAACTACAGGAAACCGCCATCAGTTTCTGGAATATCTTCTTTTTTGTGCCATTTTCTGGAGAGGATTATCTTAAAATGGTACAAAAAACCATTCAAGAGTGTGGAAGATAGCCGCAATCATTGAGCTCCTGCAACAGAACAACAGCTCCTTACAAAAATCATGGGAATTGAGGCGGGAACAGGGTATTTTAGGTGGTCACCTGATTTGTATATATTCATCACTACAATTCATTGAGACTAATTCCATACTTCAGGGGACCGCCATTAGTTTCTGGAATATCTTCTTTTTTGTGCCATTTATCGGAGTGGATTAGCTTAAAATTGCATAAAAAACTAGAGGAGAGTGTTGGTTATATTCTCAACCATCTCAAGGGTTCCCGTAGTAGAAGAAGTATTCCTTAACAAAATCTTGGGAATTGAGGCGGGAAGATAGTATTTCAGAAGTCATTTGTTTTGGATTTATTTCAACGCCAACTGTTGCTGATTGTTGCTGTTGCTGTTCCGATTCAAAAAATTGACTCGATCACCTATTTTTTCACATAGTCCTTTCCAGAGAGAGAGAGAGAGAGGATTGATCAAGTGCCATATATTCACTACAACTTGTAAGGACTAAGGCAATACTACGTGAAACCGCAATTGTATGCTAAAAGAGTTCCATTTTCATGTTATTTTCTTGACAGGATTGAATATAAAAAAAAAAACCAAGAAAATATAAAGAAACATTTAATTTTCCACTCCAGTGAATTAAACCAGATGCTGGTAGAGATAAAAGCCAACCAACCATAAAGATTGAATTCAAAACAAGTGCTTAAATAGCTTTATAAAATATGCCTGCGAACACTACGTGTATGATACAATATATCAGTTGAGCGTTAGTCGAGTGCCTGTCGGCGACTGAAAATCACATGATATATTACTCATACGCCGTGAATCCCAGAGGTACTAGTAAGAAATAAATGATATTTTCAATCACTGACATTTACAATATCGAGTAGCAACTGATATTAGAGATTTTTCGGTCGCCGTGATTGAAGCACAGGTAGTTAAATATTGCTCAACTCTAATCTGTACTGGACTTTAAGGCTTAAACACACAACACGGAAAACTACCTATACGAAGCCACACACTGCTTGCATATAAATGTTCATTCGATACATTGGTTTCGATATATTCGAAGTTTGTAATGTGCTAAAACTTTTGCGAGTGCGAATTTTTCTATGAATTCAATATGTTCTACTTCATGGAGATTCATGTGTTGAACTTTGATGCGATTCGCACAGTAAAATTTTTAGGCTTTTAACATGAAAAAGCACATCGGTGTAACCGAATCTTAAATACTTTTCACATTAACACACAATATTGGAGAGTGTGTTTACTAATACTGTTTCTATATAATATTGCATTTTAATTTATTGCAGATATATGAAAAATTATACAAGAAGGTATTAAAAACAAATTATTTGAGTATATAAAGTGAATGAAACTACTCAAGAAATACATATAATTAATTTTTCATTTTGATTTCAAAATTTACAGATATGCCCGCCATCGACGAGAATTTGTTGTTACCACATAAAAAATACCAAATGCACAAAAAAATACCAAAATTCGAGCTGCCACCTGCTAAATTTTTGTAATATTTGGCAGCCTTTTTTTTTTACACCGATGCAAATTATTGGTCAATAGTCTAGATCGAGCAAAGTAGTGCAAGGTTTGTTAGTGAAAATTGTTCTTGGTTGTGCAACAGTTTTCTTGCCGACATTTATGTAGTATATACAAAAATCGGTATCCGATGAAAAAGTTATTTGTTATTAACAAAAAGAAATCTTTATCATTTACCTACACACTTGAATATACCAATAGTCCACAAGAGCAAGAAGTATAATGGAGTACCAGCCCTCATAATAGTAAGAGTCAGAGGCATCTGCCTTTGGAGAATCAACTTCTATATGACATTCATCTATTAATAAATAAATTTATATTTTTCAAATGAAACCGTATTGTATATGTATATGTATATCTACCAATCGCCGCTCCAAATCAAACGAACTTTTGCTGCTGTTAAAACGGTTCCACTCAAATAGACTGACGCAAGAGTTTTCCATACTTGAGTAAACTCAAGAATGATACTGCACACACTCGCCTTGTAGTATACTCCGAATAAATGGACGATGATCCGATAATCCGCGGAGGAGCCCAACGATACATTTCTCCAGTGGAATGCATTGAAGTCTTTTCGCACCATATTTTGTGATTTATCAATATCTTAAATAAATTTCTTTTCATTTTAAAACTCTATTTTAATAGAGCGTCACTCGTTGTGTGCACATCCCTTTCCCATAGACAGCCGTGACGATACTATGCAACAGAAGTGATAAACATATATAGAAAATTAATGCCAATTTAATATCGTATATGTTAATAGGCAAGCCTAATTATACTCACAACTACTATTTAAGCTAGTCTTGCATTTGAAAAACTGCATGGTATTTTTATTTTTTCGTTCTGTACCGACGTATATGTATTGCGCGGGAAAATTTGGTTTGCGTTCAAAATACATTTCAGTGACAAAGTGACAAAGATATATTTACAAAGTCACACATTTGATTAAATGTGTGAATGGTGCATTTGGCTCTTTACAAACGCTGCCTATGTGTCAGCTAATCCCTGTGAGTAGACAAAGCGGTGACTGGCAACTTCGAGAATTGTCGATTCGTCCGTCAAAGTTCTTCCCGTTCGCAAGTTTGTGAAAGTGATTTCAATTGAGATTTTTTTTTTTATTTTATCATTATTAAAAAAAAATAAATTCCAATTTTATTATTTTTAAATATTCAAATTTAAACATTTCAAACGCAAAAAAACATATTATTGTCGCTTTAAGTATTGTCGGCGGCGTACCGCGCCGCGCCGCGCCGCTCCTTTCGGTTCACATATGTGAAAGTGCTTTCCGCTCGAAAGTTTGTGAAAGTGATTTTTTTTTTTTTTTATCATTATTAAAAAAAAATAAATTCCAATTTTATTATTTTTAAACATTTCAAACGCAAAAAAACATATTATTGTCGCTTTAAGTATTGTCGGCGGCGCGCCGCGCCGCGCCTTTCGGTTCACATATGTAAGTACTACTCCACGTGTTTCTATTTATTTATTTATTTTTTTTTTTGTTTGTTTTTTTTTCTGTGTGGCACACATTTACAAACATTTTATGTAGCTTGATGGATAATAATAATAATGGATATATTGGCCATGCAAAAGATTGCCCAAAAGTTTCAAATGCAGCGTAGAACCCTATAAAATATATATTCTTATTCTACACAAATTAAAAAAAAAAACACTAACAACAACAATAACAACAAGAGTCGAGGTGCTTCTGCAGACGACATATATATATATATATATATATATATATATTTTTTTTTTATAGGTTACGATACGCCGGTTGAGAATTTTTTCGTGTTTGACAAACGGCAACAGCCTTTGGGAGTACTACTGACGCGAACCCGATAGTTTTTTTATAGATTAGGTTACGCCGGTTGAGACTTTTTTCGTGTTTTCGTGTGACAAACGAGAGTACTTCTGACGCGACGCGAACCCGATAGTGTGTCAAGGTATTCAAATCTTGATTTTCGATTGCTATAGCGTTTACGTGACGCCCGTTTCCTTGCATTTTCTACAACCGTCCATGTTGGATATGCGTACCGTTTTCGCGGCTGTTAGACAATGCCCTGTTAGAATGCCTACCAATAATCTGCAGTCTCTCCGCTGCAGATGCAGCAGGTGTTGCGAGAGTTTTTTTTGTTGCATTCTTTGAACATTATCTTAGATATTGCACAGCTGGTGTGCCTGCACTACTCTCCAGCTTTGGTTCAGGCGTCCTCCTTCCAGTTTGTTATTTAGCGTCTGTAGTGTGTTTCGTACGTACGTATGTATGTTGTTACTACTCACGGTAGCCCGACGCCTTTTTTTGCTAGACTATTCGCCATTTTTTTTCTTATTTTTACTCAATGTATATGTTCTAATTGGATATTTATATTTTAAAAATCGCTTCATATTAAAAAATTTAGTTGTTAATAATCTTTTTAATTAATGTATAACTTTTATATCTACATAGCTGTGAAACGTTCAAATAATACCGATATTTCCAATATGGATGACAATATGGCGTTTACTGACACAAGCAACAACGCCGATATGCATGCTCAAGTGAATATAAAAATAAAAGACTTTACAATAAAGTGTCAACTGGGTGCTGGTGCATTTGGGGCAGTATATTTAGGATGCAAGATAACAAACCCAAGCGAACTGTTTGCAATAAAAACTGTTTACAAAAAAAAACAAGTTCCCAAGCTTTTATTTAATGAGAGGGTGGTTTTGGAAGCAACGCGCCTAAAGCCATTTTTGATGGGTATACACTACGCTTTTCAGACAACCACTACAATCTTTTTTATTTTAGATTTTGTAAGTGGTAGGGACCTATTCACTAATTTTATCGAAAAGAGAGCAAGGTTGAATGAGGATCATCTACGATTCTACGTTGCAGAAATCATACTGGCGATGGAACAACTGCATAAGTTAAGCATTGTGTATCGAGACTTAAAGCCAGAAAATATTTTGCTTGACCACAAAGGTCATATAGTTTTGTGCGATTTTGGAATAGCGAAAGTTATGCGATCAGAAAATGATTGCTGCAATACGTTTTGTGGCACGTTCGAATATATGGCGCCGGAAATATTTGATCCATATCCCAATTACACTTACGCTGTGGATTGGTGGGCAGTTGGTGTTTTAACATGTAAATTACTCAACAAGTCACCATTCGGTTCACGCGAATTGGCTATAAAGCAGAATCCACCCAAGTATCCGAAAAACATCAGCGGTGACCTCAAGGATTTCATCAAAAGAATGCTGCACAAAGATCCGTGCCAACGATTGGGCGGTTGTCAACGTGTTGCAGATGATATTAGGAAACATCGCTGGTTTGACATTTACGCGATGGAATGGACAAAATTATTAATGAAAAAATTTCCTGCACCGTTTGTACCGCCTCTAAACAGAGATTACGTTGACAATGAATCCTTTGACATAAATGCGATAGAAGACATAGCGTCTGCAGCAAACACGAGAAATATACCTGGATTTGATTACATAGCGCCCGAGCATTTAATGGAAATCCGTAATAGCGAGGGAATGCATGTCGAGTATTACAATCTTGACCGTGTTCTGGTAAGTGAAAGTTATGTAATAATTTTATATAAGCAATTTTATTTGCAAGCTGATTATATATTTTATATTGTTTACAAAGAGTATGAATAGTTTTATAATTTAGTCGAAATGTTTGCAACGCATTAAAGGAAACATTGTAGACCTCATAAAGTATGAATCTAGTCATGACCGTTTGTCTGTCTGTCTGCCTGTCTGTCTGTCTTTCTGTTTGTTCGAGTCCGCCTTGAAGATGTAGCTGCCATAAAAAGTGTGAAGAGTTTTAAAGCTTCAGTTCCACCAAAGATAGCATTTTCTGGTTAAGTTGAGTTCTATGTTTTTATAGTTATGATCCGAAGATACACGATTTGGAATTATTTTCTTAATTCGTTACAAAAGTTGTGTCGTATATTTGAGCATATCTCGATGAAACAAAAATACTAATACCTCGTATATTACATTTTGAACTTTTGAATTTCGAATTAAATTGATTTGAGGGTAGTCCCTAAAGTACGCAATCTGGTTCATTAATTTTGTGTTTGACAGTCACTGAAAGCATTGATGCTGAATTTTGTGGATCTGAATCTTATCCTCGTTTACCGCTAGGCGCAGAAGACCGTTTCGTAATCTTCGCTTTGAAAACCCGGCGTTTTCTTTCGTGATAAAGCAGTGATTCCTGAAACATCTATCCATATTAAAGAGCTCGGAGAGGTTCATTCCTACTCTGACATCGCTTTACGTACGAGCCGAACGATGTTTGCTGGGATACTAAGTTCGGAGAGGGCGAACCCTTACGGATTCAAACGACGTCATGCAACAGTCACAATGTTTCGTCTACATGCGCTCTGTTTCACTCTCTCTCTCTCTCTCTTCTCTCTCAATCTCTCTCGCTCCCACTCTATATCTTTCTATATGGTTTATACAAACACACACATAGATCAGTGCAACTTGACAGCAGTACACGCCAAGATCAAGAGCGTTTAATAATTTTTTGATAAATTTAACAGTCGTGGCATGCTCGACTGTAGTGCTCTTACTTGTTATATTCTGTGCGCATAGGGTAAAATGGTGTATGAAGTTTGTGCAAATGTATGTCAAAGGCCAGACTTGGTCAGATCGGACCACTATAGAATATAGCCCCCATACATATCTTTGGTTTAAATAAAGAGACAAGATACAGCGTTTTTTCTTGTTTTTTATTATTATTATTATTTTATTTTTTTTTTATTTGTATTGTTCAGCGTTATGCTTAATTTTGTTTAAATTCTATTGTAATTGCAGAATCTTGAAATAAAACCCACGGCACTTGAACTGGGCAAACAAGTTGCTGCTGGTGGGTTTGGTCAATGTTTCGAGCGGAAGGATAGCATAAAACAAGAAATAATTAAAGTAATACCTATCGAAAAATTCAGAATTGCAGAAGTAGATGCGTTACTAACAATAAACCACAAAAGCGTAATATACTGCATTGAAGCGTACCGTAACGTCTATGACATATGGATAAAAATGGAGTATTTGGCCGGTGAAGGACTTCAAGACCGCATCACCCGAAGCGGGGGGTTGGAAATGTCCACTTGTTGCGAAATATTTTCTCAACTTTGCGAGGCAGTGCAGCATATACATTCGTTGAAATTTATACACGGTGATATCAAACCGGAGAATGTGATGTTTACAACAGAATGCGGCACAAAAATCAAGCTAATAGATTTCGGCTCAGCGTGGTAAGTATTTAACAAGCAGTCTATAGTTTATTAACTAAATAGTTTACAAAAATTATGAGCTCTCCTGTAACGCATTACATCATAAAGTATATATATTCTTGATCTTGATTGATCTAGCTATGTTCGTCTGTCTATCTGGATGTTGTTGCGCCTTTTTTTGGGATCAAATTTTAAGTTATCCATTTAAAACCCGGCACCGAGACTTATTATTGCAGTTAAATAGAGTTAACATGCCAGGCTCACTTTTTAAGGTACCCGCCGACTTTTAACATTTTGTATGAACAACTTTTTTATTGCAGCCAATCTCAACTAAATAACTAATATGATGCTTCTTTCGTACGGATACTCTACATATAATTAAATTGGTGTAATCCCCCACTTTTTGGAGTAGCGTCCATGTCAACCACCTGCACACTTTCAATTTTTGTATGAAAAACTTTTTATTGCAGTCAATATAGACTTGGAATGTGATATAGTGCCTTCCTATTGATATACACTTCATTTATATATAGCAATAGATGTGAACCCCACTTTTTGGAGTAGCCACCATTCATACCGACCATCAACTTTTAGACCAGCCTTTTAGTAAGAAAAACTTTTTTTATTGCAGTCAATGTCAACTTATGACGAATGCTTCACATACTTATACTTGTATATCTCAATGGGTGTGATCCCTAGTTTTTGTTGTAGCGCTTATACAAACACGCTACTTACTTTTGGGATTTTGTATTACAATAAAATCTATTTCATTCAGGGCAAAAGCAATTTGATATGGTAATGTTTGATCGGTGATTCATGTCCACTTTTAGGCGTACCCCCTTAAACTTACCTCCCACGATTACGTTAAGTTTTACAAATATTTTAATAATATTAAAGCCGCTTAGTATACTGAACTTGAAATTGTGAATGGTATTAAAACTTTCATTGAACCGAAGTTAACTTTTTTCCTTGTTTTTATTTAATTTTTTTTTTTTTTTTGTTCTTAATTTTTAAATATCTTCTGCTACACTTAAATCAGATCTCGTGTCCCATGCGTATTCAGGGTAACTTCAAGTCTTTTGGCGTTTCCACCAAACGCATTTTACATTTCGCATACGCTCGCATCACCACCAAACGCATTTCGCATCTCACTCCGTTTAACTGCTGATTATATTTTGGTTGTACATGACAGGAAGCAGAAAATTGGATATTGTAAGTAAGTTTTATAATTGGGGAGGCCACAGAAAACCTTCATGTTTCGTTCATAAAATGTAATTGTCCCCTGATTACGGTGTTCTCATTGCTATTGCATATGTTTGAAGAAAATGAACAGGAAATCCATGATATCCTTACAAAGTGTATGGACATATGCATGTCTTTGTCTCTGTTAATTAATAACTAAATTTTTTTCTTTTGGCGAGAGCTATGAAGCAAAACAAAGAACGACTAGGACAAAAATATAAAAACATAAACTAAATTTTACCAAATAATTAACAACAACAAAAACACTGATATTTTTCGCATCTTATTTTGATGCAAAATGGGATGCTTGTTTACAACAAGAAATTCTATGTAAAAAAAAGAAAAAAAAAAAAACATTCGAGCCAGGATGCGAAAAAATGAGTTTAGTGGAAATTTTACATTAAACTTTACGGAGAGCACATTTATAAGTAGTTTCGATTAATAATAATTTTCTATAATGCAAATTATTCTACAGCTATTCCAGTACATTTGGAAGCTGGAAGGATATAGCACGATACACTCCTGAATACGCACCACCGGAAGCATTTGAAGATGAACCTTATGCCACATACTCCGCTGCGTATGATATTTATTGTTTAGGCGCCACACTTTACTGTATGCATATCGGACATAAGCCATATGAACTAAAACAACACATACGTAATCAGGATTTTAACAAGACATCACAACGCTGGATATCAGCAAACGAAGAGTTTCAACACATTGTGTCCGCTTGCCTTCAGAAAAATCCAGCTAACCGTCCCAGTATAAGCGACATATTGGCAACAGACTGGATTAACGTAAATGTAGGTAATGTTGTCCAGTCCAATTCAGTCCAGTCAATTCGCCGAAAACCACAAAAGCGAACAATGACGACAGTAAGACAGCAGCTAAAGAGGTCGTGCAAAGAAGTGCGCCCTCCAAACATAATCAGCGAAGAAGATCAGCGAACGCCGATGCAACGTGGACGAACGACGAAGTCTCGTGGGCAACCGGCGAAGCCTCGAGAGTCTCGTGGGCGAACGACGAAGTCTTGTGCGCAACCGGCGAAGTCTCGTGGGCAACCGGCGAAGTCTCTTGGGCAACCGGCGAAGTCTCGTGGGCAACCGGCGAAGCCTCGAGAGCCTCGTGGGCGAACGACAAAGTCTCGTTTGCAACCGGCGCAGCCTCGAGAGCAACCGGTGGAACCTACGAGTAGTGAAGAAAACAATAATGTGCGGAAATCAAAGCGCACAAAAAAACAGCCGAATTAAGCAAGATGAATGGGGCTGTAAGGGGGGGAGGAGGGTATAATATTACCAATATCTAGTTCACTGGTAGGTACTGTTGCTTAATTCATTTATTTTTTATGTAAGTCAAATTGACAATCAATAGGTACATAACATTTCCTTCGTACCCTATAATATCTCTGTATCTTTTCTAGGCTACGTTTTTTCGCTCTAAAAACTACAAACGCCGGCATATTATACTTTTCCTAAATGTTAATTAGCAAAAAACTGCTACATACCATTGGTGATTGAAGTTCAAACCTGGTTTGAGACATAATACATATGAAATATAATATAAAGCTGTAAAAAAAAAAAAATAATGAAAATTTTATGGAAATCCTAAGACTTCAAAGATGAATTAGGTATACAAACAGATAGACGGACATGTTGCGTCGAAATACACAAAAATAACGTTGTGTTACAAACATCGTAAGAAAATGAACATACTATGCGCACTGAACTTAAAGAGTAGCGTAGAGATCGAACAAAAATTAGTTGTTGGAAACGACACGGCGCCAGAAACGAGCACAAAATCAAGCAAAAAAAGAAGAACCATAAAAACCGAAATGAACAACAAAAAATCAACAACAGCAACAACTGACATTGACATTCGATGCGAATAAGTGGATGGGATGGAGCGCTACTTGCTGATTGAAGAAGACGCCAATAATGACAAAAAAGCTGCTGTGGCTGAGTGTGAATTACAATAACGAAGCCGTTCGATCACAAGAAGCGAACAACGCACAGTCCAACTTAAAGCTTAATCAATTAAAAAAATAGCAAAATCAACAAAAATCACAGTAAAGCAACTGCAGTTGATTATCAGTAAGAGTAGGTTGCATACAACAGCGGTCTGTGGCGTACCAATGCAACAATGCAATTATACTGCAAGTGGAATCTAAAACAACAACAACTACGTAAATAGAAACACCGCCGCTGCACATCTGCAAATCCATTGAAATCAACAAATTACAGGACTATCAAGAACTACGCAACTATGACATAGTTCTTGGAAATGTACGCATTGCTAATCTGGAACTTGCTATAACCAACGATGATAATGAAAGCTCACAATTGACACAACTGCCCAATGAAGTACAGCAGATCACCGATCATTTGATGATCTATCGCGTAAATGGTTTATTCACTCTGCAGGCCACCTTTCCACGTTTGCACATTATACACGGTCAAACTAAGCTGTTCTTCGATGAGTATACACTGGTCATCAATGAGAATCGCAATCTGCGTGAACAGTATAAACACAAACTGTGACGCAAAAATTTTGGAACAGCCCCATATATATAGTTTTATATCCTGTCTACCCATAGCCTAAAAAACAGTGGCATACCTGCAACTGCAGTTGATTATCGAAGAGTATGCACTGGTCATCAATTGGGTCTGCTGGGAAATAGCACGCATCAGCATTATTTTGTCATAATCCACGGCTGTGTAATGACAAAATATAAGAACTAAAGCCTTCGCTGAAAAATGAACAAAAAATATCCATCAGACGTTTGAAGCTGAAGTAGAAGATTTAAATGCCACTGCAGTGCGTATTAACGACGATGATAATGAAAGAGCACAATTGACACAACTGCCCAATGAAGTACAGCAGATCACCGATCATTTGATGATCTATCGCGTAAATGGTTTATTCACTCTGCAGGCCACCTTTCCACGTTTGCACATTATACACGGTCAAACTAAGCTGTTCTTCAATTAGTATACACTGGTCATCAATGAGAATCGCAATCTGCGTGAACAGTATAAACACAAACTGTGACGCAAAAATTATGGAACAGCCCCATATATATAGTTTTATATCCTGTCTACCCATAGCCTAAAAAACAGTGGCATACCTGCAACTGCAGTTGATTATCGAAGAGTATGCACTGGTCATCAATTGGGTCTGCTGGGAAATAGCACGCATCAGCATTATTTTGTCATAATCCACGGCTGTGTAATGACAAAATATAAGAACTAAAGCCTTCGCTGAAAAATGAACAAAAAATATCCATCAGACGTTTGAAGCTGAAGTAGAAGATTTAAATGCCACTGCAGTGCGTATTAACGACGATGATAATGAAAGAGCACAATTGACACAACTGCCCAATGAAGTACAGCAGATCACCGATCATTTGATGATCTATCGCGTAAATGGTTTATTCACTCTGCAGGCCACCTTTCCACGTTTGCACATTATACACGGTCAAACTAAGCTGTTCTTCAATTAGTATACACTGGTCATCAATGAGAATCGCAATCTGCGTGAACAGTATAAACACAAACTGTGACGCAAAAATTTTGGAACAGCCCCATATATATAGTTGTATATCCTGTCTACCCATAGCCTAACACAGTGGCATACCTGCAACTGCAGTTGATTATCGAAGAGTATGCACTGGTCATCAATTGGGTCTGCTGGGAAATAGCACGCATCAGCATTATTCATTGAAGGTAAGTGAGAGGCAAAAATTTTGGAACAGCCCCATATATATAGTTTTATATCCTGTCTACCCATAGCCTAAAACACAGTGGCATACCTGCAACTGCAGTTGATTATCGAAGAGTATGCACTGGTCATCAATTGGGTCTGCTGGGAAATAGCACGCATCAGCATTATTCATTGAAGGTAAGTGAGACGCAAAAATTATGGAACAGCCCCATATATATAGTTTTATATCCTGTCTACCCATAGCCTAAAAAACAGTGGCATACCTGCAACTGCAGTTGATTATCGAAGAGTATGCACTGGTCATCAATTGGGTCTGCTGGGAAATAGCACGCATCAGCATTATTTTGTCATAATCCACGGCTGTGTAATGACAAAATATAAGAACTAAAGCCTTCGCTGAAAAATGAACAAAAAATATCCATCAGACGTTTGAAGCTGAAGTAGAAGATTTAAATGCCACTGCAGTGCGTATTAACGACGATGATAATGAAAGAGCACAATTGACACAACTGCCCAATGAAGTACAGCAGATCACTGATCATTTGATGATCTATCGCGTAAATGGTTTATTCACTCTGCAGGCCACCTTTCCACGTTTGCACATTATACACGGTCAAACTAAGCTGTTCTTCGATGAGTATACACTGGTCATCAATGAGAATCGCAATCTGCGTGAACAGTATAAACACAAACTGTGACGCAAAAATTTTGGAACAGCCCCATATATATAGTTTTATATCCTGTATACCCATAGCCTAAAACACAGTGGCATACCTGCAACTGCAGTTGATTATCGAAGAGTATGCACTGGTCATCAATTGGGTCTGCTGGGAAATAGCACGCATCAGCATTATTTTGTCATAATCCACGGCTGTGTAATGACAAAATATAAGAACTAAAGCCTTCGCTGAAAAATGAACAAAAAATATCCATCAGACGTTTGAAGCTGAAGTAGAAGATTTAAATGCCACTGCAGTGCGTATTAACGACGATGATAATGAAAGAGCACAATTGACACAACTGCCCAATGAAGTACAGCAGATCACTGATCATTTGATGATCTATCGCGTAAATGGTTTATTCACTCTGCAGGCCACCTTTCCACGTTTGCACATTATACACGGTCAAACTAAGCTGTTCTTCGATGAGTATACACTGGTCATCAATGAGAATCGCAATCTGCGTGAACAGTATAAACACAAACTGTGACGCAAAAATTTTGGAACAGCCCCATATATATAGTTTTATATCCTGTATACCCATAGCCTAAAACACAGTGGCATACCTGCAACTGCAGTTGATTATCGAAGAGTATGCACTGGTCATCAATTGGGTCTGCTGGGAAATAGCACGCATCAGCATTATTTTGTCATAATCCACGGCTGTGTAATGACAAAATATAAGAACTAAAGCCTTCGCTGAAAAATGAACAAAAAATATCCATCAGACGTTTGAAGCTGAAGTAGAAGATTTAAATGCCACTGCAGTGCGTATTAACGACGATGATAATGAAAGAGCACAATTGACACAACTGCCCAATGAAGTACAGCAGATCACTGATCATTTGATGATCTATCGCGTAAATGGTTTATTCACTCTGCAGGCCACCTTTCCACGTTTGCACATTATACACGGTCAAACTAAGCTGTTCTTCGATGAGTATACACTGGTCATCAATGAGAATCGCAATCTGCGTGAACAGTATAAACACAAACTGTGACGCAAAAATTTTGGAACAGCCCCATATATATAGTTTTATATCCTGTATACCCATAGCCTAAAACACAGTGGCATACCTGCAACTGCAGTTGATTATCGAAGAGTATGCACTGGTCATCAATTGGGTCTGCTGGGAAATAGCACGCATCAGCATTATTCATTGAAGGTAAGTGAGACGCAAAAATTTTGGAACAGCCCCATATATATAGTTTTATATCCTGTCTACCCATAGCCTAAAAAACAGTGGCATACCTGCAACTGCAGTTGATTATCGAAGAGTATGCACTGGTCATCAATTGGGTCTGCTGGGAAATAGCACGCATCAGCATTATTCATTGAAGGTAAGTGAGACGCAAATATTTTGGAACAGCCCCATATATATAGTTTTATATCCTGTCTACCCATAGCCTAAAACACAGTGGCATACCTGCAACTGCAGTTGATTATCGAAGAGTATGCACTGGTCATCAATTGGGTCTGCTGGGAAATAGCACGCATCAGCATTATTTTGTCATAATCCACGGCTGTGTAATGACAAAATATAAGAACTAAAGCCTTCGCTGAAAAATGAACAAAAAATATCCATCAGACGTTTGAAGCTGAAGTAGAAGATTTAAATGCCACTGCAGTGCGTATTAACGACGATGATAATGAAAGAGCACAATTGACACAACTGCCCAATGAAGTACAGCAGATCACCGATCATTTGATGATCTATCGCGTAAATGGTTTATTCACTCTGCAGGCCACCTTTCCACGTTTGCACATTATACACGGTCAAACTAAGCTGTTCTTCGATGAGTATACACTGGTCATCAATGAGAATCGCAATCTGCGTGAACAGTATAAACACAAACTGTGACGCAAAAATTTTGGAACAGCCCCATATATATAGTTTTATATCCTGTATACCCATAGCCTAAAACACAGTGGCATACCTGCAACTGCAGTTGATTATCGAAGAGTATGCACTGGTCATCAATTGGGTCTGCTGGGAAATAGCACGCATCAGCATTATTCATTGAAGGTAAGTGAGACGCAAAAATTTTGGAACAGCCCCATATATATAGTTTTATATCCTGTCTACCCATAGCCTAAAAAACAGTGGCATACCTGCAACTGCAGTTGATTATCGAAGAGTATGCACTGGTCATCAATTGGGTCTGCTGGGAAATAGCACGCATCAGCATTATTCATTGAAGGTAAGTGAGACGCAAATATTTTGGAACAGCCCCATATATATAGTTTTATATCCTGTCTACCCATAGCCTAAAACACAGTGGCATACCTGCAACTGCAGTTGATTATCGAAGAGTATGCACTGGTCATCAATTGGGTCTGCTGGGAAATAGCACGCATCAGCATTATTTTGTCATAATCCACGGCTGTGTAATGACAAAATATAAGAACTAAAGCCTTCGCTGAAAAATGAACAAAAAATATCCATCAGACGTTTGAAGCTGAAGTAGAAGATTTAAATGCCACTGCAGTGCGTATTAACGACGATGATAATGAAAGAGCACAATTGACACAACTGCCCAATGAAGTACAGCAGATCACTGATCATTTGATGATCTATCGCGTAAATGGTTTATTCACTCTGCAGGCCACCTTTCCACGTTTGCACATTATACACGGTCAAACTAAGCTGTTCTTCGATGAGTATACACTGGTCATCAATGAGAATCGCAATCTGCGTGAACAGTATAAACACAAACTGTGACGCAAAAATTTTGGAACAGCCCCATATATATAGTTTTATATCCTGTATACCCATAGCCTAAAACACAGTGGCATACCTGCAACTGCAGTTGATTATCGAAGAGTATGCACTGGTCATCAATTGGGTCTGCTGGGAAATAGCACGCATCAGCATTATTCATTGAAGGTAAGTGAGACGCAAATATTTTGGAACAGCCCCATATATATAGTTTTATATCCTGTCTACCCATAGCCTAAAACACAGTGGCATACCTGCAACTGCAGTTGATTATCGAAGAGTATGCACTGGTCATCAATTGGGTCTGCTGGGAAATAGCACGCATCAGCATTATTTTGTCATAATCCACGGCTGTGTAATGACAAAATATAAGAACTAAAGCCTTCGCTGAAAAATGAACAAAAAATATCCATCAGACGTTTGAAGCTGAAGTAGAAGATTTAAATGCCACTGCAGTGCGTATTAACGACGATGATAATGAAAGAGCACAATTGACACAACTGCCCAATGAAGTACAGCAGATCACCGATCATTTGATGATCTATCGCGTAAATGGTTTATTCACTCTGCAGGCCACCTTTCCACGTTTGCACATTATACACGATCAAACTAAGCTGTTCTTCGATGAGTATACACTGGTCATCAATGAGAATCGCAATCTGCGTGAACAGTATAAACACAAACTGTGACGCAAAAATTATGGAACAGCCCCATATATATAGTTTCATATCCTGTCTACCCATAGCCTAAAAAACAGTGGCATACCTGCAACTGCAGTTGATTATCGAAGAGTATGCACTGGTCATCAATTGGGTCTGCTGGGAAATAGCACGCATCAGCATTATTCATTGAAGGTAAGTGAGACGCAAATATTTTGGAACAGCCCCATAGATATAGTTTTATATCCTGTCTACCCATAGCCTAAAACACAGTGGCATACCTGCAACTGCAGTTGATTATCGAAGAGTATGCACTGGTCATCAATTGGGTCTGCTGGGAAATAGCACGCATCAGCATTATTTTGTCATAATCCACGGCTGTGTAATGACAAAATATAAGAACTAAAGCCTTCGCTGAAAAATGAACAAAAAATATCCATCAGACGTTTGAAGCTGAAGTAGAAGATTTAAATGCCACTGCAGTGCGTATTAACGACGATGATAATGAAAGAGCACAATTGACACAACTGCCCAATGAAGTACAGCAGATCACCGATCATTTGATGATCTATCGCGTAAATGGTTTATTCACTCTGCAGGCCACCTTTCCACGTTTGCACATTATACACGATCAAACTAAGCTGTTCTTCGATGAGTATACACTGGTCATCAATGAGAATCGCAATCTGCGTGAACAGTATAAACACAAACTGTGACGCAAAAATTATGGAACAGCCCCATATATATAGTTTCATATCCTGTCTACCCATAGCCTAAAAAACAGTGGCATACCTGCAACTGCAGTTGATTATCGAAGAGCATGCACTGGTCATCAATTGGGTCTGCTGGGAAATAGCACGCATCAGCATTATTCATTGAAGGTAAGTGAGACGCAAATATTTTGGAACAGCCCCATATATATAGTTTTATATCCTGTCTACCCATAGCCTAAAACACAGTGGCATACCTGCAACTGCAGTTGATTATCGAAGAGTATGCACTGGTCATCAATTGGGTCTGCTGGGAAATAGCACGCATCAGCATTATTTTGTCATAATCCACGGCTGTGTAATGACAAAATATAAGAACTAAAGCCTTCGCTGAAAAATGAACAAAAAATATCCATCAGACGTTTGAAGCTGAAGTAGAAGATTTAAATGCCACTGCAGTGCGTATTAACGACGATGATAATGAAAGAGCACAATTGACACAACTGCCCAATGAAGTACAGCAGATCACCGATCATTTGATGATCTATCGCGTAAATGGTTTATTCACTCTGCAGGCCACCTTTCCACGTTTGCACATTATACACGATCAAACTAAGCTGTTCTTCGATGAGTATACACTGGTCATCAATGAGAATCGCAATCTGCGTGAACAGTATAAACACAAACTGTGACGCAAAAATTATGGAACAGCCCCATATATATAGTTTCATATCCTGTCTACCCATAGCCTAAAAAACAGTGGCATACCTGCAACTGCAGTTGATTATCGAAGAGTATGCACTGGTCATCAATTGGGTCTGCTGGGAAATAGCACGCATCAGCATTATTTTGTCATAATCCACGGCTGTGTAATGACAAAATATAAGAACTAAAGCCTTCGCTGAAAAATGAACAAAAAATATCCATCAGACGTTTGAAGCTGAAGTAGAAGATTTAAATGCCACTGCAGTGCGTATTAACGACGATGATAATGAAAGAGCACAATTGACACAACTGCCCAATGAAGTACAGCAGATCACCGATCATTTGATGATCTATCGCGTAAATGGTTTATTCACTCTGCAGGCCACCTTTCCACGTTTGCACATTATACACGATCAAACTAAGCTGTTCTTCGATGAGTATACACTGGTCATCAATGAGAATCGCAATCTGCGTGAACAGTATAAACACAAACTGTGACGCAAAAATTATGGAACAGCCCCATATATATAGTTTTATATCCTGTCTACCCATAGCCTAAAACACAGTGGCATACCTGCAACTGCAGTTGATTATCGAAGAGTATGCACTGGTCATCAATTGGGTCTGCTGGGAAATAGCACGCATCAGCATTATTCATTGAAGGTAAGTGAGACGCAAAAATTTTGGAACAGCCCCATATATATAGTTTTATATCCTGTCTACCCATAGCCTAAAACACAGTGGCATACCTGCAACTGCAGTTGATTATCGAAGAGTATGCACTGGTCATCAATTGGGTCTGCTGGGAAATAGCACGCATCAGCATTATTTTGTCATAATCCACGGCTGTGTAATGACAAAATATAAGAACTAAAGCCTTCGCTGAAAAATGAACAAAAAATATCCATCAGACGTTTGAAGCTGAAGTAGAAGATTTAAATGCCACTGCAGTGCGTATTAATGACGATGATAATGAAAGAGCACAATTGACACAACTGCCCAATGAAGTACAGCAGATCACCGATCATTTGATGATCTATCGCGTAAATGGTTTATTCACTCTGCAGGCCACCTTTCCACGTTTGCACATTATACACGGTCAAACTAAGCTGTTCTTCGATGAGTATACACTGGTCATCAATGAGAATCGCAATCTGCGTGAACAGTATAAACACAAACTGTGACGCAAAAATTATGGAACAGCCCCATATATATAGTTTTATATCCTGTCTACCCATAGCCTAAAAAACAGTGGCATACCTGCAACTGCAGTTGATTATCGAAGAGTATGCACTGGTCATCAATTGGGTCTGCTGGGAAATAGCACGCATCAGCATTATTCATTGAAGGTAAGTGAGACGCAAAAATTTTGGAACAGCCCCATATATATAGTTTTATATCCTGTCTACCCATAGCCTAAAACACAGTGGCATACCTGCAACTGCAGTTGATTATCGAAGAGTATGCACTGGTCATCAATTGGGTCTGCTGGGAAATAGCACGCATCAGCATTATTTTGTCATAATCCACGGCTGTGTAATGACAAAATATAAGAACTAAAGCCTTCGCTGAAAAATGAACAAAAAATATCCATCAGACGTTTGAAGCTGAAGTAGAAGATTTAAATGCCACTGCAGTGCGTATTAATGACGATGATAATGAAAGAGCACAATTGACACAACTGCCCAATGAAGTACAGCAGATCACCGATCATTTGATGATCTATCGCGTAAATGGTTTATTCACTCTGCAGGCCACCTTTCCACGTTTGCACATTATACACGGTCAAACTAAGCTGTTCTTCGATGAGTATACACTGGTCATCAATGAGAATCGCAATCTGCGTGAACAGTATAAACACAAACTGTGACGCAAAAATTATGGAACAGCCCCATATATATAGTTTTATATCCTGTCTACCCATAGCCTAAAAAACAGTGGCATACCTGCAACTGCAGTTGATTATCGAAGAGTATGCACTGGTCATCAATTGGGTCTGCTGGGAAATAGCACGCATCAGCATTATTCATTGAAGGTAAGTGAGATGCAAATATTTTGGAACAGCCCCATATATATAGTTTTATATCCTGTCTACCCATAGCCTAAAACACAGTGGCATACCTGCAACTGCAGTTGATTATCGAAGAGTATGCACTGGTCATCAATTGGGTCTGCTGGGAAATAGCACGCATCAGCATTATTTTGTCATAATCCACGGCTGTGTAATGACAAAATATAGGAACTAAAGCCTTCGCTGAAAAATGAACAAAAAATATCCATCAGACGTTTGAAGCTGAAGTAGAAGATTTAAATGCCACTGCAGTGCGTATTAACGACGATGATAATGAAAGAGCACAATTGACACAACTGCCCAATGAAGTACAGCAGATCACCGATCATTTGATGATCTATCGCGTAAATGGTTTATTCACTCTGCAGGCCACCTTTCCACGTTTGCACATTATACACGATCAAACTAAGCTGTTCTTCGATGAGTATACACTGGTCATCAATGAGAATCGCAATCTGCGTGAACAGTATAAACACAAACTGTGACGCAAAAATTATGGAACAGCCCCATATATATAGTTTTATATCCTGTCTTCCCATAGCCTAAAAAACAGTGGCATACCTGCAACTGCAGTTGATTATCGAAGAGTATGCACTGGTCATCAATTGGGTCTGCTGGGAAATAGCACGCATCAGCATTATTCATTGAAGGTAAGTGAGACGCAAATATTTTGGAACAGCCCCATATATATAGTTTTATATCCTGTCTACCCATAGCCTAAAACACAGTGGCATACCTGCAACTGCAGTTGATTATCGAAGAGTATGCACTGGTCATCAATTGGGTCTGCTGGGAAATAGCACGCATCAGCATTATTTTGTCATAATCCACGGCTGTGTAATGACAAAATATAGGAACTAAAGCCTTCGCTGAAAAATGAACAAAAAATATCCATCAGACGTTTGAAGCTGAAGTAGAAGATTTAAATGCCACTGCAGTGCGTATTAACGACGATGATAATGAAAGAGCACAATTGACACAACTGCCCAATGAAGTACAGCAGATCACCGATCATTTGATGATCTATCGCGTAAATGGTTTATTCACTCTGCAGGCCACCTTTCCACGTTTGCACATTATACACGATCAAACTAAGCTGTTCTTCGATGAGTATACACTGGTCATCAATGAGAATCGCAATCTGCGTGAACAGTATAAACACAAACTGTGACGCAAAAATTATGGAACAGCCCCATATATATAGTTTTATATCCTGTCTACCCATAGCCTAAAAAACAGTGGCATACCTGCAACTGCAGTTGATTATCGAAGAGTATGCACTGGTCATCAATTGGGTCTGCTGGGAAATAGCACGCATCAGCATTATTTTGTCATAATCCACGGCTGTGTAATGACAAAATATAGGAACTAAAGCCTTCGCTGAAAAATGAACAAAAAATATCCATCAGACGTTTGAAGCTGAAGTAGAAGATTTAAATGCCACTGCAGTGCGTATTAACGACGATGATAATGAAAGAGCACAATTGACACAACTGCCCAATGAAGTACAGCAGATCACCGATCATTTGATGATCTATCGCGTAAATGGTTTATTCACTCTGCAGGCCACCTTTCCACGTTTGCACATTATACACGATCAAACTAAGCTGTTCTTCGATGAGTATACACTGGTCATCAATGAGAATCGCAATCTGCGTGAACAGTATAAACACAAACTGTGACGCAAAAATTATGGAACAGCCCCATATATATAGTTTTATATCCTGTCTTCCCATAGCCTAAAAAACAGTGGCATACCTGCAACTGCAGTTGATTATCGAAGAGTATGCACTGGTCATCAATTGGGTCTGCTGGGAAATAGCACGCATCAGCATTATTCATTGAAGGTAAGTGAGACGCAAATATTTTGGAACAGCCCCATATATATAGTTTTATATCCTGTCTACCCATAGCCTAAAACACAGTGGCATACCTGCAACTGCAGTTGATTATCGAAGAGTATGCACTGGTCATCAATTGGGTCTGCTGGGAAATAGCACGCATCAGCATTATTCATTGAAGGTAAGTGAGATGCAAATATTTTGGAACAGCCCCATATATATAGTTTTATATCCTGTCTACCCATAGCCTAAAACACAGTGGCATACCTGCAACTGCAGTTGATTATCGAAGAGTATGCACTGGTCATCAATTGGGTCTGCTGGGAAATAGCACGCATCAGCATTATTCATTGAAGGTAAGTGAGATGCAAATATTTTGGAACAGCCCCATATATATAGTTTTATATCCTGTCTTCCCATAGCCTAAAAAACAGTGGCATACCTGCAACTGCAGTTGATTATCGAAGAGTATGCACTGGTCATCAATTGGGTCTGCTGGGAAATAGCACGCATCAGCATTATTCATTGAAGGTAAGTGAGATGCAAATATTTTGGAACAGCCCCATATATATAGTTTTATATCCTGTCTACCCATAGCCTAAAACACAGTGGCATACCTGCAACTGCAGTTGATTATCGAAGAGTATGCACTGGTCATCAATTGGGTCTGCTGGGAAATAGCACGCATCAGCATTATTTTGTCATAATCCACGGCTGTGTAATGACAAAATATAGGAACTAAAGCCTTCGCTGAAAAATGAACAAAAAATATCCATCAGACGTTTGAAGCTGAAGTAGAAGATTTAAATGCCACTGCAGTGCGTATTAACGACGATGATAATGAAAGAGCACAATTGACACAACTGCCCAATGAAGTACAGCAGATCACCGATCATTTGATGATCTATCGCGTAAATGGTTTATTCACTCTGCAGGCCACCTTTCCACGTTTGCACATTATACACGATCAAACTAAGCTGTTCTTCGATGAGTATACACTGGTCATCAATGAGAATCGCAATCTGCGTGAACAGTATAAACACAAACTGTGACGCAAAAATTATGGAACAGCCCCATATATATAGTTTTATATCCTGTCTTCCCATAGCCTAAAAAACAGTGGCATACCTGCAACTGCAGTTGATTATCGAAGAGTATGCACTGGTCATCAATTGGGTCTGCTGGGAAATAGCACGCATCAGCATTATTCATTGAAGGTAAGTGAGACGCAAATATTTTGGAACAGCCCCATATATATAGTTTTATATCCTGTCTACCCATAGCCTAAAACACAGTGGCATACCTGCAACTGCAGTTGATTATCGAAGAGTATGCACTGGTCATCAATTGGGTCTGCTGGGAAATAGCACGCATCAGCATTATTTTGTCATAATCCACGGCTGTGTAATGACAAAATATAGGAACTAAAGCCTTCGCTGAAAAATGAACAAAAAATATCCATCAGACGTTTGAAGCTGAAGTAGAAGATTTAAATGCCACTGCAGTGCGTATTAACGACGATGATAATGAAAGAGCACAATTGACACAACTGCCCAATGAAGTACAGCAGATCACTGATCATTTGATGATCTATCGCGTAAATGGTTTATTCACTCTGCAGGCCACCTTTCCACGTTTGCACATTATACACGGTCAAACTAAGCTGTTCTTCGATGAGTATACACTGGTCATCAATGAGAATCGCAATCTGCGTGAACAGTATAAACACAAACTGTGACGCAAAAATTTTGGAACAGCCCCATATATATAGTTTTATATCCTGTCTACCCATAGCCTAAAACACAGTGGCATACCTGCAACTGCAGTTGATTATCGAAGAGTATGCACTGGTCATCAATTGGGTCTGCTGGGAAATAGCACGCATCAGCATTATTTTGTCATAATCCACGGCTGTGTAATGACAAAATATAAGAACTAAAGCCTTCGCTGAAAAATGAACAAAAAATATCCATCAGACGTTTGAAGCTGAAGTAGAAGATTTAAATGCCACTGCAGTGCGTATTAAGGTGGGCATTATGAATGCAGAGGATAAGGATGTAGACATATTGATTGGTTACACATATCACTATAAAGAAGCGCCAGTGTGTAATGTAACCATGTATGATGGACGTCATGGTTGTGGTCACGATGAGTAAGTTTAATCGTTGCAGCGAAATGTGCAGAAGACTTTAATTTTAATTATATTTAATAATTTTATTTCCAAAATACACATAGCTGGCTCGTGGATGTCTCTCCGAATCCCAATCGACGTTATATTACATCGAATATGAAACCTTATACACAATATGCATACTTTGTGAAGACTATAACGCGTACGGTTATCATATGCAGATCGAGGCTTATTCTAAGATACAATATTTTCGTACGCTGCCCAATAAAGCCACAGCGGTATCGAAAATCTTTGCTAATTCATCTCATCTTCTAAAACGCAAATAGTAATTATCCCCGCACAGTGGTTCAAAATCGTTTTACGTTGGACAAAATTTTGTAACTATTGAATCGCTCAATATTTCAAAAGATCGGTTTTTTGTTTGATTAGGAAATGATTGAAATTGAGTAAGTGATGCCGAAGCTATAGAGAACTAACGTCAGAATCGCATAACAAATTTTACCTGTCATGCACCTGTAAGCCATTAATTATGCTAAGAAGCTGATATTTGGTCCGTATTAACAAAGTATGATACCAAATTTGAATTGAATCGGTCAATGTTCAGGAGTATTCCAATAACATGCACAATTAGTCTCGCCTGGGTACACCTGAAAGGACCTGGTAGCCAAAGCAACCCACATACATATCAACCCACCACCCACTATATAGTTTTGAAATATCGTGTGAATGGTATCAGAGCTTCAATTCAAACGAAGTTTACATTTTTTCTTGCCCGTCTTGAGCATAGTTTTTTTTAAGCTTCTTTTTTGTTTGGTCTCATTTCGTATGGTACTAGTTGATCCAAGGTAGAAGTCATAACTATTGTTCCATAAACCTTATCATAGTACAAAACCTTATCAAATACAATTCTTCTCCAATTCTTTATGTTATTGTCACCAAATTTGTTTTTCACTATTTTAATTTAATTTTAATTGTTCTGATTTCAGTTTTAAATATTGTTGTTTTCATCAATTTTAACTGGTCTTGCAATTTTTGTTCATATGCTAATTTCGTGTTGTTCACTTCTTCACTCTTCACAAATAGGTCCTCTATTTTTTGGTGCGCCCTTAAAGTATCTACTTGCTACCTACAGTTATTCCATTTTCTGTTCCCCTTACATCATTTACTTTACCCACTCTATCTTGAAGGTAGTGTACAAAATTTTAATCTCACATATGTGAAAATTATTATGCGCTTTTTATCACCTGCTACACACATACTTCACCCAAAATCGTCTGAAATGAGCACGCGGCCGATTCAAATGTTCACTAAAATAATCTTAAACCATGTCCTTTTTTCAGTTTGTAAAAAAAAAAAAAATGTACAAACAATTTAAAAAAAATTTACATTTCGAAATGTTTCGTAAGAATAGTTTGGCTAACTTATTTATAGAATTCAATTGATGATTAAGCTAAAAAAAAGTACTACTTTTCAACAACAACAAAAAAATCGAATTTGGTCCAAGATAATTTGGTCCTGAACCACTGTGCGGCGTATAAAAAAGTGTCATACTGATAATTTCTTCATTTTTACAGATGGTACAGTGGTGGTCAACACGCAAATCGAATGGCAAATCGTTAATAAATACTACAGTAATTATGTGCCAATTACATTAATTACGTGTCACCAAAAATTTTCCAAATTGTTGCATAAACAACAACCAGATCATGCAAATTAAGAATTGAAAACAAGAAAGCAAAGCCAAGCGACAAAGCAGTTTCGAAACAGCTTTCTCGCTTCGATATAGCTTTATACCTTGAAGTCGCTTACCGTTTCGCTTGCACTCTGACATATTTTGTGCGATCACATAAGATAATTAGGTAAATTTTCTAAACGATTTATAATTTATGATCGTCCTAGGAACAGGATTATAATTGGTATACGCGTGCTTATATTTGTCAAACTAAAGTAGTTAACTAAACATGCTTTCAGAAATGCAAGTCTAGCATCCATACATAACTGAAGAAAGCAGTACGACTCATCAGAAGTTCTTGTATAAGTTTGTGACCGCATTTCAATTGGAAACGGCCAGCAACGTATCTTTTAGGACCGGCTCAAGCATCTAAGAAACTTCCAGTCTAGTGCCAAGTATTCTCTACGTAGCTCCTTCGCTCGTTCGTTCTGAAGGTTGCTAATAATATGAGAAGCCGAACCGTGACAAGCACAGTGATTGGCTTAGACAGAACGTCACAGGGAGCAGAAGGCCTGAAGCTGCAGTCACAAAACAAAGATACAGGCACCAAGGAAAACAGTTTGAAGAAAAAAAAAATAGCTTATTACAATACAAATAAACATTCATAATCACCTTGCACATTGCATACATTATATAATAAATTCTTTATACATATATATATATATATATATATATATATTCTGATGCAGCCCCAGTCAAGCTGTTACAACAACAACAGTGACAACAATCGCATGAAGCTCAGCGTCGCCCAGAAACACCATGACTTGCAACAATGTACCGTTTTACAACTTTGTTGCAGATGAGGCTAAAAATGAGTTCTTGCGGTTGGTTGGTTTGCGGAGTAATGATGAGTACTTTTTTGGACCTTGTTCTCCAAACAAACATTGCGTGGCAGCATTATCAGCAAAGATGGTGGCTCACAAATGGATATTAGCGATCGTATCAACAATGCCCAATAATATCATACGTAGAACAAAGCTAAGCATTTTTAAGAACAAAATTTATTTGTATGACTGTACGTCGTGTAGCCTAACACAGCTGGCCCATGGGAAACTTCATACATTCTTGAATCGTTGTGTTAGTCAAATACTTCACATTTACTACATAAGACTAGGAATAACGATTCGCTAACTCTCGCAAATTGTCTACCTTCCGAGTTAGAGTTTCGACCTCGAAAATAGATATGCATAGACCACAAGAGAACAAACATCTCGACAAACTTAAATCATATTCCTTAAACTGGGCTAAACACATCAAAATTAAGCTTAGTTAGAATCCCTAACCTATCCCCAGACCTTTTTTTCGTTCAAAAAATTTCATAGAGAAGCTTAAAAATGGTGTCGGACGGACAGACGAACATATCTACATCCACTCGTCTTCCGATGCTAAGTATACATATACTTTATAGGGTCTGCCACGCCTCCTTCTGTCTGTTACATATATTTGCACAAACCTAATATACCCTCGTTTACCCTATGGGTACAAACACAAACTAAAATATTTAAGCAAAATTCATTTAAAAAAAAAAAAAAAAACAAAACAAACAAACTTTCCAATCAACATTTTATGCACTGATTGTGATATTAAATCATAAAATCCTTTCTCGAATGTAAGGAAGTTGCAGTCAAACGTATTACAAGAAAATAGCTATACAAACACCAATTATTGTTTACACAAAAACAGTCAAGATCGAAACACGCTCGAATGAACGTGCGAGTTTCGAGTTTTTCTCGTTTGAACGCCAAAGTTTTTGCGGCTTTTTCAATATTTTATGAGTCAAGCATTTGCGTTAACACCTTAAGCAGTTTGATGGTAAAATGCCAAGCACGGAATACAGAGTGAAGCCGGAGTAGTGAGTGGTAGCCGTAGAACAAATAGCTATGCTATGGTGAAATCAAAAGCCCCAAGCCACTCTGCCACGCTGCCACACAGTGTGGTCGGTTCGGATAGCTAGCTAAAGGTTAAAGCGAGGACGAGATGTTAAGATGGTATACAGGATATGGTTTAAGAAAGTTTTACCTGAGAAGACTGTTGCGCATGGAAAATATACGGGTAAGTACATATACATACATATGTACACGTAGAGGAAACGGAGGTGTTTGTTGTGGTTGCAATGAAGCACATCGAATATTACAAAATAGACGATTTATTCTCACATGCAAGAACAACAACAACAGAATACGGCGGAACTTAAGTATAGAAACAACAACAAAAACAGCTAGAAACATATTTTTATACGCTACACATCAAGTGTGAAAAAGTTATTAACGGTTTGTCAAAAAGTTTGTAATACATGTGTCTTTCAAGTCCTTACTATAAAGTGTTTATACTCGTATACTTCGTACTTCCGACTATAAAGTGTTTATATACTTGAACAGCTCGATGAGACGATGGAATCTAATTATGACTGGTAGTACTTGAGCTGTTTTTGAGATATTGAGCTGAAATTTCCAAAGCAATACTACCCTAACATCTTTGTAACTAGAAATTGTTGTGCATAGACCACTATTGAACAGAGCTACCAGACTAACACATCGCTCATTTTGAAGATTTTGCATGGTGAACTTCTATTCGACCCCATCACCCAAGTAAGTAAGTAAGTAATTATAAATATCACCAAAAAAAAAATATGCTTCATTGGTCTAGTTAGAACTTCTATACCAGACGATTCCAATGTCCGAGTTTTAAATGATACTAAAATCATACTCGACAAAAAAAGTATTTATTAAATCCCTATTGCATACACGTAGTTACCAAACCAACTAGAGTCCTGCATGAATTAATTCATTCCAGCAGCTTTATTTCAATCACATTCAACATATAAAATTTCAATATTAATTGCATTCGAGGCAGAATGAATTTAACTTCACTGGTATTCACTTTGAATGAATGAATGATATGTTAATTTATTTCATTATGAATGCACGAACATTCGTAACAATCATTCATACGATTCGAATATTTCGAAGGTTCGAATAAATTAAGCTGAACTAATATTTAAATGCTATCTAGCGGCCGATAGCCATTATATTCAGAGTGAAAGAGATGCTAAATTGAGGCGATAAGTAGCGAATTTCTAAAGCATAGGTACGCGAATATAGTCATTCACTTTTTGCTTGTTGTTTGAATTTACACTGCAAGAAATATGCAAGCAGAGAGAGAGAGAGAGAGAAAGCCACACACTAAAATGAACCGCATTCAGAGCATTCGAATGTATCGCATTAATTCATTGCACTAAATTTCATAAGCGTTAAAAAATTGAAAATTTACTGAGTTCGAATGAATTGTACTGAATGGAAATTTGTCCAAATCATTCATTCAATTCACATTCATTAGATGCATGCGCGCTTTCATACAATTTCATATTACTGTGAATGTTTCGTTTGTCATTTTGTCTGCTTTTATGGAGAGCTCTAATGCAAACGTATGGAACAGGTTTGGATTTTGTTAAATTACGAATTTTAGAATTTTAAAATTTTGTTATGAATGTTATTTTTAATAATATTCACTTTAATACAATCACCAAATCGAAACATAATATCATATACTACAAATTATTATTATTAATTGAAGTGATTTTGATCTATTGTTTGTGTATTATAAGTTAGATCTACTGCTCGAGTCATAATCGTAGCATTTTCTTAGGATCTATACTTTTCAGTCGCTCTTCGATAACGAAGTGCATGCCATGATTTGAGAAGAGGCACTTGTTTATGATTACATATACCCATTACACACATGTGTTTCTTTAATCGAAAGTGGCCTAATAGCATTGACGCTCTATCCATGGTAACATTTCTATTAGTATTTTTAGTTTATTCCTAACTAGTTGGAGTATGTTTTTAAAACTGCCCAGACCGTAACCACCTAGTAGTAAACGTCATGGAATATTGTTATTTCCCGTTAACCACAGCAGTTAAAATCTGTTCCATTTACCGATTTCTACTAGTGTGCTCCGTGCATCGTGCACTAACTTAGACTTGAAAGAGTTTCAGTTGAGAGCTTTCAAAGCTGTCTGGCCTGGCGTTTGTTTGCATGTTTGAATATTTGCATATTTATGAGCTCAATTTTTATACACTTCAACATTTCTGATTGAGCTGAAATTCTATGTCAGTGTGAATCCGCTTGTAATAGAATAGTATGATAGATATGAACACAATCGTGTATCTAGTCTATGGTAGAAAGAGCTAGCTTCCTTAACATAACCTGCACCAACTCCCCCCCCCTCGAATCGAAAATTATAAATTGCACAGTCTTATGTATTTGAACACAAGATCGTATCTATTCTTGAGTAGAGATGGCTAGCTAACCTTTGAACGATTTCAAATCAAACTAAGACAAATGCTGACACCAGAGAATACAACTGAGACGATGTGACACCGATTTGTCACAACATTTACATTTGAGTGGATTGATTGAAAAGTGTTTTCAAATCTTGTCTAAAGTGTATTAAAGTTTCGGTTCCACCAAAGTTCATTTATTGTTTTATTTCTTGTTAATGCTAAAAATTGTGGGTTTCCTGTTTACCTTGGTGTGTTGTCTTTGCCATATGTGTGTGTGTGTATACAAATATATATATATATATATATATATATATATATATATATATATATATATATATTCATTCAGTCAGCCAGTCTTTGAAGGCGGTTAGCAGCGACGGCGCTAACTCAATGAGGCAAAATTAAACAATGCAAAAGATTAAGTGCAGATTTGGGACTTTATCTGCTTGTGCCATAAATTGGTATTTAAGGATACCCACAACTGACTAAACAAGCATACACACACACACACCGCTTTATATAGTTTGTTAGTTCAATGGCGCGTTGTACTATGTGGCAAACAGACAAACAGGCAGGCAACAATTTCTATAGATATATGAGTAGACTAGAGTGGGCCATGCAACTCAGACAAAAGCAAGAAAACTTCGAAGCTTGATATATTGGTTGTGTACGTAGAAAAGTTGTTATGGTATTAGTTGTAATTGTTGTTTCTGTTGTTGTAGCGGTGACAAGACAATAGATCAGTTGTTTACACATAGATACACATACACACACCCGAACACACAATTATATGTATATACGGACATATTTATAATGCCATCTTTGTAGTTTTGCATTTGTTGTTGTTGTTGTTGTTGTTGTTGTTGGTGTGTAGTATGAGTATCTGTATCTGTAGTAGCCTTGATTTCATAGCAAAATCTAATGCGGCCAATGAAGAAAAAATACAATAAAAAATACTACGAAACGCCAGCACAAATTCACGTTTCTAAGCATTTGTAACTGCGGTCTAATGTAATGTAGATGTGTTAACATCTTTGGAATATGTGATGGTTTATATTGAATCAGCTGTCACAAACATATAGTACAACGTACGTTTAATGTTATTGGAGATATGCATAATATTGATATAACTGGCACCATATAAAATGCTCTTTTAACTACATACATGCTTGAGCCCGGCACAAATGTATTCATTTCATTTCCATTTTATTCCATTCCGCATTTATTTCATTTTTCTTTATGTTTATTTATATAAAGAAGCTATATAGACTATATGATGAAGAAGGGAGAGAATAAGTCGATGGCATAGATAATACCAAAAATACCAAACGTTTACACCCTTTTTAGGCCCCTTAAAACCAACACATTATCGTAATGTTTTTTGTTGTACAGGTTGTGAGTATGAACGAATATAATTGTTTTTTTTTTTAAGTATTGCGTCTAATGTAGGTAAAAACCAAGTAATGCCCTCGGCCAATGAAAAGACTTAAACTTTCTCTCAGTTTTCTCAATTTCTTAAAAAATAACAACAAAAAGGTCAAAGTGAGTCCTCCTAGAAATAAGCAACGGACAGACTTGCCAACATGTTGGCGAGCATCGTTTCAGACCGTGGCTTCAAAGACTTGTTTTTAAAAATTATAAAAGAGGAGGAATCAATATTTTTTGTTGAGCCCAACATGTTGATCACAACTAACGTTCACAACATTATAAAATTGTACTGAACTGTTTTGTACTGTTGCTATAATGTTTTAATTTTAACCACCACTAGTAACAATAATACTCTCATGCTTTATATTTCAAAAAATATCATTATCAATTTACTGGCATTACTAGTCAAACACTTCATTCATCTTGTCTGTTAAAATGAGTGATATCAAATATGAAATACCTCCTTTTTTTCAAAGGTAAAAACCAAGCGATTTAATCTAATTTGCAACTCATAAAACTTTTGCTACCTATTCTGTGATACAAGATTTTTATGTATGAGTATTTAAATGAGCGTTTGCCAAAATTACAGATAAATATTGTATGTTAAATATTGTATGTTATATATCACACAGACTTACCCGATCTTGGTGCTCTTCTTGGTAACCCAGAAGTACTTCAGGCAAGAGGAACACTTGAAACGCTGTTTATATTTGCCTTGTAATAAGTGCTTTCTGATGCCAAAAGCTACCGGAAATGTACTCGCACAAATAATTCCATTTCTAAACTGAACGTTCTGAGTATCTAATTTATGGAAAAATGTTATTAAAAATTATGTAAACATAATGAAATTAATTATACTCACAAAATTGCTTTTTTATCTGTTGGCTCAAAGTCAGCATTATGCATTATTATTACCATCAACAGTAGTCGGTAATTGGATTCTCCAACAAAGAATCATCATCATAAATCAATGGTACTTACATTCAAAACTTTTATTTCGAGGCAACTGTTGGTGGAAAAGTTTCTGTGTTATTCACAAGAGTATTGTATGTAATACTTGTATAACAAATATTTTTGTTTACTCTCAAATAGTTACCAACTTGCATTAAAAATGTTTGAGGCAGTTCATGTATAAGATTACTTGTACGTTTCAAATTTTCAGTGCATTTGCTCAACTTTCTCCAGTAGACTGATATTCAGTCTCCTAGCGTGAACAGCAGGCAGACAGTGATCGATACGAATGAATAATACTATTATATTCTGCAATTGTTTTCAGGAAGTGACAAGATTTACTGACTGTGTTTTGAACTTCGTTCTTGGCACATAATGAACTTTGTCGTTTTCCATCAAATTGAGTGAAGTAGTTTTTGAACAAAATTGAAACATAATTTGAGAGATGTCCGCTCAGTATACTTCTATCAATACTAGGAAACTTTGCGCATCCCGACAAACCAAGTTTAAAGTTGAACAAACGAAGTCTAAAGTTGGGCATACGAAGTCTAAAGTTGGACAAACGAACTGCAGCCTTAAATATTGATAGTTTGAATATCAGCATCTTCACGGAACATATATTTATTTAGTATATATTATTTTAAAGTTTGGACAAACGAAGTTTAATTCTGAACAAATGCAAACTAACTTTTAGGCAAATGAAGCCGATAAATTTTATATTTGACATTTCGACGTGCTGGCGTTACAAATTGATAATAAATAATTTAAAACAAAATTTTGGCGCTTAATTCATTTTTGTTCGTTGAGCAAACGAAGTTTACACTTGGATAAATTTTGACAAATGAATTGCTCGAATCGAACAAAACTTGTAGACATTCTTACTAAAATAAATCAGCACAAAGATGTTCACACAAGCCACTCTCTAAATCTCTGTCGAACTGCCGCCGCTTTGCCTTACCGACTGACTCTGACTTGCAGTCAGCTACTGCATTTGTTTCTGGTCGAGATTCATAGTCGACGACGACTGCTCAGACGCCAACATACAATATACACCCGGTGGATAACCTAGTCGTGCGCATATGTTCGCAATGGGTTTGTCTACTTTTTTGCTGCTGTTTTCCTAATACAAGAAGTTTATATTGTACGAGCATTTAGCTATGTAAGTATGTGTATATATGTATGTGTAGTTCTACTATCCATTTGAAGTTTCATCTTTTTTATTTTTTTTTTTTTTGTCGTTCGTCTCATCTGCAGCCACTTGAGCTTGTATTTGCTTTTGTTTTGGCCACAATTACAAGATGTTCTCAAGTTGCTGCTGCTGCTGCTGCTGCTGCTGCTGCTCCTGCGTAAAGTCGCTTTTTCTACTTGAAAGGTATACGACGAAGACGTTGCCATCGACTTCGACTTCGAATTTTACTTCAACTTCCAACTCCAGTATCTATTTTCGTGTAACGTAACGTGTATGTTCAAGATTAATTGCAATCGGTGTTTTGGCATATGCTTTTTTCGGTTTTTGGGTTTTGGTTTGCAGAAGACTGTACATACATATATACTTGTGGAGAAAATGAACATGTCTTACTACGTCTATTCTTTGAATCTGTCTGCGAGTCTGTGTTTATTTCTGTGGGAAATTCACTTGAAAAGGTAATTAAGAAACTATTTTCGAAAAGTTTTTCTACACATTTTCTTTTCTTTTCTCTTCGTTCTTTTTTTTTTCCTTATTATTATTTTTTTTTTTTCACTTGATAAGTGTGTATAAATGATATTTGTAGGTTTGACTTGTTTATGTAAGTTAGTTAATGAAAAGGTATTGTTCGACATTGTTAACTAACTTACTATTGTAGTAGAGAAATAAAGTTTGTTGTGCCATCTGAAGTTAATCTTATGTTGACATCAAATTTATTAGAATGCACATTCGTTGGATATATTGACATACAAAATATAATTCAATCAACAACGTTCTGAAAAATTTGTAAACTATCTGCAGGAATTAACAATAATTAGTTAGTTAGTTAGCAATACAAATGTCGTCCACAGTGAAGTTCATCTTTGGTCAACATACTAGCTTGCGCTTAACTTCTTAAGTCTTCGCACCATGGAACGTAAAATTCTTGCACAATTGAGTTGTTCCTAAACAACAAAAAAAAAGCTACCGAAAATAGTTAGAACGAACATAATAACGGTGATCTTGAGCCAATCCTTTTTCTGCTGTCTGAAGGCTTCAATGTTCTTGGCAGTCAGTTCAATATTGAAACGATTTCTTCTTTCGAGCTTAATAAGATATACAGTTGGTATATATTGCTCCACCTTTTTACCGACTTGAATTTCAGTTTGAGGTTCTTCTAATTATAATCAGGCTCAAACAAGCACCTTCTTTATATCAAATGCTTTGACTTGATATACACAATGTAAAACTTGGCTTCACTTCGTATCTTGCATTGACATCATTCTTCCTAGTTATGTGGAGCAAGAGACCTATTATGGAAGAACATCAATGTGGTATATAAAGAATTACCTGATACAACTTCGTCATTGTGCCTTCAAAAGCAGCATAGCGCTTATGCATCAGTATTTCCTATTGTGAAGTAGTTGATATTGTTGTATTCTTGTTCGATGCCAACGGAGCTCATAATGGTAACAAAAATATCGTCTTGCTATATTTGTAGTGATCCTTCAACAGTTCCTAGACACAGAAATTGTTAACAGATGAGAACATTGACCGGGTTCTTAACGCAGCTCTTCCGCCGTCCAAAACTCGAAGGCATATCGAACATATCCTTCTCGTG